>JBAIZL010000005.1:83584416-83754416 GCA_036971475.1 Prosapia bicincta
AAGGAGAAAAATGTTTTATAAAACATAAATTATGAAATAAAAACATTTTTGGCTTTTATAGAAATAAGTCCCACCCAAATCGAATTTTATTTGCAACACTGTCATAATAAGATCTTTAGTATTTAAATAAGCATATAACTGGCTTTGTATACGTTGTCAGGTTTTACCATACCGCAGAGTAGCCAGATAACGCAATACTCAAGCAAATAAAAATCCATTTAAAGTAAAGGGCTAAAATATTGAGACTAATGTTTTCCTATATGCGTCAGGTTTTGCAGTGCCTCACTATGGTGGATATGGATACGCCCCTTTCGGCTACAAGAGCTATGGCGGCTATGGGGGATATGGTGGCTATGGAGGCTACGGTTATCCCGGATATCCTTACTATGGATAAACTTTTTAAAGTTAGTTATGACAACAACGTGAAAGAAATGTATAATTTAAGAATTTGTAAGAAATATATTGATTTGTAGTTTTTATGTTGATGTGTTATTTTACGTGAAGCGACAAGTTCTTAATGGTTTCAAAAACAATTTACTGTTAAAACAAAAACGTGTAAAAACTAACTTTTAAAATACAACTAAACACCCAAGGAAAACATAAGACTGAAAATATATAACAATAGAATTGTGCTGACACAAAAAATAAAACAAAACCTTTCACCAACTCTTCGGACTGGGGAAATTTTTCAAATATACAGTATATTCTGGAATCAATTTAGAAAACAGAATTTTCTGTTTATCGCTTGGTCATTTTTAACATCTAAAGGATAAATATTTGTAAAAACTATAAAAGATTTTTCAAAAGTTTCAAACATGTTATTTTTTTATTTTGACCAAAAAACTCATCATCATCAGAGGGTCAGTCTAGTTGGTAAATTATTGTATTCTAGTTTGTAATAAGAGCCTCTGATAATGATGACGCGGTCATCGAAATCTACAGAATGGTTTAATCTTAAGTAATTTGATTTTAGATATTTTTTATTATTTTTGTAGTATTGGCGTTTTTTGGCAATATTTTTATTGCATTATATTTTACCACTGTGCTCTTGATATTGTATATTAATTTAAACTATGTTTGCTAATATATTTTCAAAAGTAGAATTCCATCTCGAAAAAATTATATTTAAAAAAATTTAGCTTCTTTAAAAATAAAAATAGTTGTACTGTATTTAAAACACCAAAAACGAGACGAGGCTGTGATGTAACTTGAACACTAGTTTTTACCAACGTCGCGTCGTCGGCCCCCATGTAGATCTCAAATACGGGTTAGAACATTCATGTGGGGCAAATCTTTAGTCTGTAACCTCTTTTTTTTAAATATATAGGAATCATTTCCTTATCTTTTCAAAGTAATTACTTCAAAAGTGTAAATGTCGGGCGATATAAACCTTATCCGCCCAAGTATAATGGTACACATTATAATTTATATGTATACTCTTTCGAATTACACAAATATTCTGTATAAAACTTGAAGCTTTCGCTTTTGAAAAAGTTAATTGAAAACAAGGTTAATTGAAGTTTTTAATTCAAAGTAAATCTGTTAACGAAATCACTTGAAGAAAAATTATGTATAAATAGAACCATTATAACTCAATATGGTAATAAGCCTTTGTAATATCATTTGAGTTTAATAAAATAATTAATTGTATGTCTTTAAAACTTTTAGTAAAATTAAAATTTAAAAAGTTGAAAACCTTCTTGAATCAGTGACGTTTGGAATTACAGGTATTCAAATCAGAATTCTGAGCCGAGTTATGATACAGTTGGTTATTTTACTCGGTTATACTGTACAGTGTTTAACCGTGTCTCTGACCTTGAGATCGCTAGGGTGGATTGGGCTGTAGTGCGGGTCAAAGCCAACACTTCAGAAAACATCTGTCGTGTTTAAAGTGTAAACAGCTCTAATTAACTAAAGGATAATACTGTAATAGTTTGATGCAGACGTGATCTTTAAATTTGTTGCTCTGCTTCTGCAAAGAAAGAGACGCGATTACGAAAGAGACGATATATGTATCGTATAATGTTTTCAGTTAGGCTAGTAGTCAAATGCTAGAGCAGAACGAGGGACACCGTTAAATCTCACGCACTGTATATGATAAATTATTCAAATCAGTTGTTTCCTTCTTACCTACGTTATTAAAAACAAATACAATTTTAAAAAATTCCAAGTCAACTCCTACTTGCAGCAACAAAGAAAAAGTTTGTTTTACTTACTTTTTATTAAATAATTACTATTTATATAAATAAATTAACATAGCCTTTGCTTTAAAACAGCTGTTCTACCACATAACCTATAATATAAAATCAGCTATGTTATGAAATCATGTTATCACTTATTTTAAGCCAAATGTGTTGAATAACTGTATTGCATACCTTACCCCTTTTGTGAAACGTTTTTCTCCCATATACCCAAATATTCATTAAATGTAATTATTGAATTAATATTTGGAAAAAAAACTGTATTAACATCAATTATCATAGACTACAAGTTTCAAAAAATTTATTTGAACTCGAGTGGATGAAAATTTGAAGAAAACATATAGATGTTTATATAAAGAGAGTGTCAACTAATAGTATGAATTAAAAAATGCAACCCTTTCAGATCTAAAGCTATGCTGAAAACTATTTATTGAATTTTTTGTAATTTTCTAGCTTTTATGTACTTTAATTAATTTTTTCAATTTGTTTTAGATATGGGTGTTGTCGGGAGACATACTGTCACAAACGTGACAGCCAGTCTCAATGTTTCTTATAAAAGTGCTATAACTGTGACACTTTATATATTTATAATTATAAAGTACTAATAACGAAAAAGATCCGGATACATATATGGTAATATAAAACGTAAAATATAAATTGGAAATTATTCCTACTAGAAATTTAACAAAAGAAATTAATTAAAATTGAAATCTGTCCAAAACAGTTATCACATATTACTTTTCATCTGTGAGGAATTTATTAAAACAGTTAGCGTCTTTCTTCGCGAATAAATACACATTGCACTAGGTGCATCTGCTTCTTGATGTGGAAGAACGCCCTTCCAAATGTCACGTGTGTGAATTTTTAAAGGGGTTGAGAATAGACCAGTGGGTATAGCTATCATACATTTTGTCTCAAGATTACTTTGCTGAACACGAATTTTTTGTATAATTGTCACTGAAAGGGCTTCGTCATTTTCTAAATGGTTTCCTTGTTGGCCCTGGAATTAAAAACTCTGAAATGAACCGTCTGGATTCCAGTAAATCCATTCGGTATCTCCTTTTCATTTTGTTTGCGCCAAAAAAAAAAAAATGAAACTTGAATACATTCATCGTCATTTCTGTTAGGAATATTTACTTACATTTGAGTAAATTTTTCTGCCTTTCCTAAGATAAAAATATTTTCCTTTGCTGGTATATTTCTTTGAATACTTTGTTGTTATATTGTGAAATAGCTATATAATGATTTATTACAGTGTATCTAACCTATCCCAGCGAATATTTTGTGGCTAGGTTGTGATATAACTAGCCTATCCCCCCTGAATACTTTGTTGGTAGATTATGAAATAGCTAAAAATTATTTATTATAGCATAACTAGCTTATCCCAGCTAAATACTTTGATACTATATTGTGAAATGGCTATATAATGATTTATTACAGTGTATCTAACCTATCCCAGCGAATATTTTGTGGCTAGGTTGTGATATAACTAGCCTATCCCCCCTGAATACTTTGTTGGTAGATTATGAAATAGCTAAAAAATATTTATTATAGCATAACTAGCTTATCCCAGCTAAATAATTTGATGCTAGATTGTGAAATAACTATATAATGAGGGTTATTACAGTGTATCTAACCTATCCCAGCGAATATTTTGTGGCTAGGTTGTGATATAACTAGCCTATCCCCCCTGAATACTTTGTTGGTAGATTATGAAATAGCTAAAAATTATTTATTATAGCATAACTAGCTTATCCCAGCTAAATACTTTGATGCTAGATTGTGAAATAGCTATATAATGATTTATTACAGTGTATCTAACCTATCCCAGCGAATATTTTGTGGCTAGGTTGTGATATAACTAGCCTATCCCCCCTGAATACTTTGTTGGTAGATTATGAAATAGCTAAAAATTATTTATTATAGCATAACTAGCTTATCCCAGCTAAATACTTTGATGCTAGATTGTGAAATAGCTATATAATGATTTATTACAGTGTATCTAACCTATCCCAGCGAATATTTTGTGGCTAGGTTGTGATATAACTAGCCTATCCCCCCTGAATACTTTGTTGGTAGATTATGAAATAGCTAAAAATTATTTATTATAGCATAACTATCTTATCCCAGCTAAATACTTTGATACTATATTGTGAAATGGCTATATAATGATTTATTACAGTGTATCTAACCTATCCCAGCGAATATTTTGTGGCTAGGTTGTGATATAACTAGCCTATCCCCCCTGAATACTTTGTTGGTAGATTATGAAATAGCTAAAAAATATTTATTATAGCATAACTAGCTTATCCCAGCTAAATACTTTGATGCTAGATTGTGAAATAACTATATAATGAGGGTTATTACAGTGTATCTAACCTATCCCAGCGAATATTTTGTGGCTAGGTTGTGATATAACTAGCCTATCCCCCCTGAATACTTTGTTGGTAGATTATGAAATAGCTAAAAATTATTTATTATAGCATAACTAGCTTATCCCAGCTAAATACTTTGATGCTAGATTGTGAAATAGCTATATAATAGTTTATTACAGTGTATCTAACCTATCCCAGCGAATATTTTGTGGCTAGGTTGTGATATAACTAGCCTATCCCCCCTGAATACTTTGTTGGTAGATTATGAACTAACTAAAAATTATTTATTATAGCATAACTAGCTTATCCCAGCTAAATACTTTGATGCTAGATTGTGAAATAGCTATATAATGATTTATTACAGTGTATCTAACCTATCCCAGCGAATATTTTGTGGCTAGGTTGTGATATAACTAGCCTATCCCCCCTGAATACTTTGTTGGTAGATTATGAAATAGCTAAAAATTATTTATTATAGCATAACTAGCTTATCCCAGCTAAATACTTTGATGCTAGATTGTGAAATAGCTATATAATGATTTATTACAGTGTATCTAACCTATCCCAGCGAATATTTTGTGGCTAGGTTGTGATATAACTAGCCTATCCCCCCTGAATACTTTGTTGGTAGATTACGAAATAACTAAAAATTATTTATTATAGCATAACTAGATTATCCCAGCTAAATACTTTGATGCTAGATTGTGAAATAGCTATATAATGATTTATTACAGTGTATCTAACCTATCCCAGCGAATATTTTGTGGCTAGGTTGTGATATAACTAGCCTATCCCCCCTGAATACTTTGTTGGTAGATTATGAAATAGCTAAAAATTATTTATTATAGCATAACTAGCTTATCCCAGCTAAATACTTTGATGCTAGATTGTGAAATAGCTATATAATGATTTATTACAGTGTATCTGACCTATCCCAACTGAATACTTTGTAGCTGGGTTGTGATATAGCTATTACTTATTACAGCATAACTAGCCTATCCCAGCTGGATAATTTGTTGCTAGATTGTGAAATTGCGATATAATGTTTTATTACAATGTATCTAACCTATCCCAGCTGAATATTTTGTGGCTAGGTTGTGATATAGTTATATAATGGTTTATTACAGTATAACTAGCCTATCCCACCTGAATACTTTGTTGGAAGATTATGAAATAGCTAAAAATTATTTATTATAGCATAAATAGCTTATCCCAGCTAAATACTTTGATGCTAGATTGTGAAATAGCTATATAATTATTTATTACAGTGTATCTGACCTATCCCAACTGAATACTTTGTAGCTGGGTTGTGATATAGCTATTACTTATTACAGCATAACTAGCCTATCCCAGCTGGATAATTTGTTGTTATATTGTGAAATAGCTATATAATGATTTATTACAGTGTATCTAACCTATCCCAGATGAATATTTTGTGGCTAGGTTGTGATATAGTTATATAATGGTTTATTACAGTATAACTAGCCTATCCCACCTGAATACTTTGTTGGTAGATTATGAAATAGCTAAAAATTATTTATTATAGCATAACTAGCTTATCCCAGCTCAATACTTTGATGCTAGATTGTGAAATAGCTATATAATGATTTATTACAGTGTATCTGACCTATCCCAACTGAATACTTTGTAGCTGGGTTGTGATATAGCTATTACTTATTACAGCATAACTAGCCTATTCCAGCTAGATAATTTGTTGCTAGATTGTGAAATTGCGAAATAATGTTTTATTACAGTGTATCTAACCTATCCCAGCTGAATATTTTGTGGCTAGGTTGTGATATAGTTATATAATGGTTTATTACAGTATAAATAGCCTATCCCACCTGAATACTTTGTTGGTAGATTATGAAATAGCTAAAAATTATTTATTATAGCATAACTAGCTTATACCAGCTAAATACTTTGATGCTAGATTGTGAAATAGCTATATAATGATTTATTACAGTGTATCTAACCTATCCCAGCGAATATTTTGTGGCTAGGTTGTGATATAACTAGCCTATCCCCCCTGAATACTTTGTTGGTAGATTATGAAATAGCTAAAAATTATTTATTATAGCATAACTAGCTTATCCCAGCTAAATACTTTGATGCTAGATTGTGAAATAGCTATATAATGATTTATTACAGTGTATCTAACCTATCCCAGCGAATATTTTGTGGCTAGGTTGTGATATAACTAGCCTATCCCCCCTGAATACTTTGTTGGTAGATTATGAAATAGCTAAAAATTATTTATTATAGCATAACTAGCTTATCCCAGCTAAATACTTTGATGCTAGATTGTGAAATAGCTATATAATGGTTTATTACAGTGTATCTAACCTATCCCAGCGAATATTTTGTGGCTAGGTTGTGATATAACTAGCCTATCCCCCCTGAATACTTTGTTGGTAGATTATGAACTAACTAAAAATTATTTATTATAGCATAACTAGCTTATCCCAGCTAAATACTTTGATGCTAGATTGTGAAATAGCTATATAATGATTTATTACAGTGTATCTAACCTATCCCAGCGAATATTTTGTGGCTAGGTTGTGATATAACTAGCCTATCCCCCCTGAATACTTTGTTGGTAGATTATGAAATAGCTAAAAATTATTTATTATAGCATAACTAGCTTATCCCAGCTAAATACTTTGATGCTAGATTGTGAAATAGCTATATAATGATTTATTACAGTGTATCTGACCTATCCAAACTGAATACTTTGTAGCTGGGTTGTGATATAGCTATTACTTATTACAGCATAACTAGCCTATCCCAGCTGGATAATTTGTTGCTAGATTGTGAAATTGCGATATAATGTTTTATTACAATGTATCTAACCTATCCCAGCTGAATATTTTGTGGCTAGGTTGTGATATAGTTATATAATGGTTTATTACAGTATAACTAGCCTATCCCACCTGAATACTTTGTTGGTAGATTATGAAATAGCTAAAAATTATTTATTATAGCATAACTAGCTTATCCCAGCTGAATACTTTGATGCTAGATTGTGAAATAGCGTTGTAATAATTTATTACAGTATAAATAGCCTATCCCAGCTAGATACTTTGTTTCTAGATTGCTTTGGATAGCTTTGGTTGAAAAAAAAACATTTTTTTATAGGTGTAGATGATAAAATACAATAAAATATATTGTGTAGCCAATGCGAACACAGTCTTACCGACCTTTTTTCTCCTTGCCTTACTTTGTTTCTTTCTTTTCATCAATTGCTAAGTCAGTAAGAAAGTAATGGTTTATCCATTGACTACGAACCTAGTTTCATAGACCTGTGCCTCAAGGAATAAACCTCTCAGAGGAACCAACCCCTGAATTTTTGATAAAACCAATTAGCCTCTGATAAGCCCTGTTCAAGCTCCTTTTCGGGTAGTGGAATCTTTGAGAGACACTTGTGATTTAAAGACTATACCTGGATACCTAGTGAACTTATCTTATTTAGAATGAAAACACAGCTAATTGGAAAATATACCTTTTTATTTATTTGTTCCAAGGTTCAAATTAATTATTATTGTTTTTATTTAATTTAACAGGATTTTCTTGACTAACTACTTTTTCAAAATTTCATACAACTTGCCATTGAATTATACATTATTATCTCATTCTATGTTTTTAGATTTTCTTATTATCATTAATTTTATATATAATTTAAATTATCAAAGTTACCATAATTAATTTTGTATATAGTTTTGATTGTTACAGTTAAATTTAACATACTTTATAATCTGATTCTTTTTCAAACACTTAATATTACTATTTAATGCCTTTAGGCTAGGCCTTGAACAATTAACTTCTTTAGAAATTATTCATTAGAAATTCACTTAGAAAAAGCCATATAAGATATACATCTTTATACTTAATCCATACATTCCCACAGCGATGGGAATGTAAAGTCAATTTTGAATCTTTGTTACTTAAATTTGGGTAACCTAAGAGAGTTGACTAATCAGTCCCTTAGGTTATTCCCATCTTATTTAATTTTGAATTTAAGTTAATATAATTTGAAGTAAAATGTTATTTAAAAAGAATAATTAAATTGATTATATAACCTTGTACTGTAGAAATCTTTTTATCTTCATTAATGTTGTCATCTGTCGGTCCCATTACAGCTTCAAGGGTCTTGGTAGGTAGGCGTCTCTCCATAATTTCGGTTAATCTTCTTATTTTCTTTAATTTTGCATTTTGGTGGTCGAAATTTTGTTCTGGGTATATATGAACCCTTGCTCATATATATCTTCCTTCCCCTGATCACATCGTAGCACTTTTTACTCTGTTTCTAGCACATTTTTTCTTGTCCTTTTCGCATGGTACAAAAACACGTCTGCTCGCCTTGAGAGCCTAATGCATTCTAATTCTGGATAGCGTCCCTTTTGTGAGGCCCCACTTCATAGTATCCATTTTTCAACTTTTGAAAAATCAGAAAGCCGTTGCCATGGCAATTGACTTTGTTTGTTCGGAAATTCTGAACTAAGATTAGTTTCACTTTTTGTAAAAGGCGTTTCTGTATTCTGATGTGTCCTTTCCATTTTTACCTTTTATTTAATAACGTATTTGACTTTATTTCTTCTTATTTAATTTAATTTACTTTTTAAAATTCCTAATCCAAAGTTCGACTGTAGCGCTTTCGTTTCGTAGTGACAAGATTTATAATCAATACCCTAAGCGGATTTTTCCGGAATCAAATATGACTGCTTCTAATATAACCTAATTTCTAGGCTATTACTTTTTAACCTTTAATCTTTACTTTTACATAAATACTATTTTCCCTATCTAGGCCTAATTTACTTTCCTCACATCTTATTAATTTACATTCTTTATTCCTGATTATATTTAATTACAATTATTTTAATAGCCGGCATCTAGGCCGAGTTTGTTATACTACACAATTACCGTCTTTTTTGTATACATAATTTAGGCTATCCACTTTGAAGTGATAATTTTTCTTATTGATTATAATTTATGTTTTTTAAGTCTAAAGTTATTTCTAATTTTCTTCATTTTACTATTATTTACCCTAGTTTTAATATTATTATTATTATTATTATGCTTTAAAATTTTTACATATAAATTTAGCCAATTATTTAACCAGGTTAGGTTTGATTCTGGTATTCTGTACAGTTACCCTGATTCTTTGCATCGGACATTCTGGCCGCTGCAAAATTCCCCCCTTTTTAAAATATGAAAATTTTGGTTCTTCTCTCCCTTGAAACAGATAAACATAATTAATGACATATTTGTGAAAAGTAACATTAACACTTATACTAGTTTATATTAAAATTTTCATATTCCTTTCATTAATCTTCTATTTCTATTCATCTTCATAACTTAATTAATTTTACTAAAATTCACAATCTACTCTCCTGTCCCTTTCACTCACATATATATCATTGTCACATTAGTCACTTCACATTCTATTTACTCATTTATTACTCCTGTCCTTAGTCACATTCTTTTTTATTTAATCTTATTTCAAGTTTATATTAACTATACAATATTGTATATTGTAATCCTTATATTACACATTCATTGTTGTTTAACACAACATTTACTTTAATAAATTCAATGAATCCCGTTCATTTAACATATGGCTTTTTCTTTTACTTTTAATACTGATTTTATATTATTAGTCCTATGTATTTGGATTATGTTACTGCTTTAATCTACTACTTAGATTTATTTTACATTTTTATTTTTATTACTTAACCGTTACTCCCTATGTCACTGATGGATCATTTTTTATTTACCTTGCCTTTTTATCCTTTATTCTTTAAATATCTTTATGTCTTTGATGTCATAGATCCCCCTTATATTCCCTGTTTCCAAGTTTGCTATTTCATAAGTTTTTGCCCCCAATCGTCTAGCCACTACATATGGACCCTGGTAAATTAATAGCATCTTCTCGGTTTCTTGACGGCTCAAGTTAGATCTATTTACCCTTGTTACCAGTACCTTGTCCCCACATTTCAATTCCGTCTGCTCCGTCTTTCTATTTAATTTCTCAGCCCTGAGCTCTCCTGTCTTTCTCATTCTATCGTATGCCTTCTGCACACGCTGCTGTTGTGTTTCCGTTACTACATTTTTACAAACGTCTGATACAAATCCTTGCCACACATATTCCGGATCAACCCCGAACTGAATCTGCTCTGGTGTGTATCCAGTAGCTTCATGCGGTAAAGCATTGATTACTCCTTCTATGTATGACAGGTACTTCCGCCAGTGCGATTGGTTATCATAGCAGTAGGTCCGCAATATCCTTCTCAGTTCTCTATTTACTCTTTCTGCTAAATTCACCTGCGGGTGCCGTACTGGGCTCAGTATGTGTTGGATTCCTTCACACCTGATCCAAGTACGCCATTTCCGTGATGTAAATGCAGTTCCAAAATCTGTAAGGATCTTGCTTGGTTTCCCTACTGCTTGAAAATAATGCAGTAACTTCAACTTTGAGCTCCTTGTTGTGGTACTTCGTACTGCATATAACTTAACATACTTCGAGAAGCTATCTATTACTACCAATATATGTTTTACCCCTCCAACGCTGGTTGGTAAGGGCCCTACATGGTCTATCGCCACCATTTCGCCTGGCCCTCTTGAGACGATTGGTTTCGTGCTTCCTTGGAGGTATCTATTTGTCGGTTTTGCGTACCGACATATCTGACATCTTTCTATCACTTGTAATATCCGTTTCTTCATTTGCTTTATATACATGCTCTGGCTCATTATATTCGTTATTTTATTTCTCCCTATGTGAGCATATATCTGATGTATGTTCTCAATTACCTCGTTTATTATTGATTCCGGGATTACTATCTTTATTTTATTTTTGACTTCTTTACAAAATATCCCTTCTTGTATTGAATATTTCTTAAATTTGGTCACGTTTTCAAAAATTTTTTCTAATTCTGGTTGTTGTCTTTGTAAGTTTTTTATGTTTTGAAACTTTGCGTTTAGTGTTTCTTCACATCCTATTTGTAACCGTCCTACTTTTATAACCTGACGGTTCTGACTGTTTCCCTTATTATCCATCTCATTCTGATACATCCGACTCACGACGTCGCACGGTATGTTTTCCTTTCCTGGGCAATGTATCACTGTTGGTTGATACTCCTGAATCGCCAATATCCACCTAGTGATTCGTGAATTAGTGAAATTGCATGTGTTCATAAATTTCAATGCCTTATTATCCGTTATGATAGTTAGTGGCGCTCCCACTATTAATGGCCGAAATTTTTTCAAGCCATGCACTATAGCCAATAATTCTTTCTCGCATATAGTGTATGCCTTCTCACAACTCTTAAGTGTTCGGCTAACGAACCCTATTACTTGCATTTGCCTTTGTCCATCTCTCTGGAAAATCTGACTGGCAATTGCATTATCGCATGCATCTGTCTGTAGGAACGTACGTTGCCCTTCGATTGGATGCATCAGAGTAACTGATTCCGTAAACAAGTCTTTTACCCTATTGAAAGCTTTACTCATGTATTCATCCCAGATCCAGGGCTGATCTTTTCTTAGTAATTTCAACAAGGGTGAAGTCTCTTCAGCATGTTTCTTTGTAAATCGTGCATAGTAATTTACAAAACCTAGAAACGATTGTAGTTGTTTTTTGTTTCTAGGTTCTGGGAAATCCTGTATTGCCTGTAGCTTCTCTGGGTCTGTGGTGACCCCTTCTTGTCTGAAGATATATCCTAAAAACTTCACCTCTTGTTGACAGAACAAGGTTTTCTTCGGGTTGATGGTTAAATTCCCCTCTCTGAATCTGGTGAAAATTGTCCTCAGGTGACTGAGGTGCTCATCGAATGTCTCAGATAGACACAACAGATCATCGACATACACTAAAAGATTTTCCTCCAACTCCTTACCCAAAGTGATATCTACCGTTCTCACTAGAGCCGCTAGGGAGTTTTGGAGTCCGAAAGGCACCACTTTGAAATTATATACTTTATTATTAAATAAAAATCCTGTATATTTTTTGGACTCATTAGTCAACGGTATTTGCCAGAAACTTGACGTTAAATCTATTTTTGAAAAATATCGCCTGTTGCGACCTTTCCTTAGTATATCGTCAATAGTGGGTGCACTTTCATAATCCGGCACAGTTATCTCATTCAACTTCCTAGCGTCTAGGCACAGACGGATGGTCTTGTCTGGTTTTATTACTGTCACCGTTGGGTTGATGTAAGGAGTTCTTGAGCGTTCAATGATGTCATATCTGAGCATTCTTTCAATCTCTTCTTGGACCTGTTTACGGTAATTAATTGGAATTGGATAATTCCTTCGTACAAAAGTTTTATTCTCTATTAGTTTCAATTGATGCTTATATTTATTTGATCTTCCCGGTATCTCGCTAAATATATCGTCATATTCCAATATTAGCTGGTTTAATTGATTTTGCTGTTCTTTGTCTAATATACATTTATTTTCTGTTTCTTCTTCTTCGATTCCTAAATGGTTTATTCTCAAATATTTTCTTATTATCCGTCCAGCTTTATCTTTCTTTTTCTTCTTTCTCCTTTTCCAATTTCTTAACTTTCCCTTATTCTCCTTAAATCTACCTTTTATTTTTCTGTTTTTGAATTGTAATGAAATGAAGGTTCTTCTCGTATTTGGATTGGTTCTCATTTTAATTGACTTTCGAACTCTTGATCTAGTAAATGGGTTTTTCTTTTTTCTTTCTTTAATTTCAATTTCTTTCCTTTGGGTTATCTCTCCAGAACCTAAAGTCTTAGGCATGGGCCTCCGAGCTACTTGTTGGTTATTCATTTTAACCTCGTTGTTCCCCCCTTTTAATTGTTTCGACGCGACGTTTATATTTTTATTTATATTTATTTTCTTATTTATTATTTTTTCACTCACATTATTTCCCCTTTTTGGCACTATTTCGGCCTTACCTTGTTTATATTTTGTTTTGCTCTTAATCTCAGCTGCAGCTCTTCTTTCCATGTCCTTTGTTTCTTTATCTCCTGTATTGACTCCCTCAGGTCTTAAATTAATTTCCTTATTTATTATATTTTCATTTTTGTTATTTAATTTTTTATTTTTGTTTAATTTTTCCTCTGTTTCATTTTTTATTTTTCTTTGATATTCGTTTTTTATATTTAAGATTTCCCCTTTACTTGTTTCTTGTCCATTTCCTCCTTCATTCATTCGGCAGTGCCCCTGCTTCTCGCACTGTCGCATTAACCCCTCCTTTTTGCTTTGATGCCCTATTGTTGATGCATCTTCTTTTCCCTGGGTTATCTGACATATTTTTCGGACTTCTTTATTTTCCTCTATCTTTTGTATTTTATTTTTAAAGTCCTGGTACACCATCTTCCCTTCTATCTCGAAGGTCACAAAGCGTCTGTCCATGTTTATCCGTGCCTTTAGGTCATACAGTGTGTTGCACCCCATAATCATCTCCGACCGAAGTTTGGAGACCACTATGAAGATGCAGTCCACTTTTATGCCTTTAATTATTAAGGGAATTAAGCATTGCCGGGTAACCTTTATCTGTGCAGTCTTAATGGCTGTTACAACTCCCACATTGTTGATGGGTAGTTCCAGGAACTTAAGCCCATGCAACTTGAGGTTGTTGTAAGCCTTTTCTTGAATGACTGACACGTCTGCACCCGTGTCAATCTCTACCTCTATAGAGTGCCCTTCTACCTCACAGTCAATTACAGGGCATGGCTCTTTCTTCTGGTTACCTTCGCCAATCTCCTTGTCCTCTTCTAACAATTCAGCACGAATATCAAGAGATAGTCCACCAACTCTAAGCTCTTGATTTTGGTGTACTTCATTGTTATTTTCCTGTTGTATTGTTTTTTTATTTTTGTTCTTTAGGTCTTCCGCCTTTCCTTTATTTAATGTTCCCTGTTTCTCCGGGTAGTATTTCCTATATTTTGTTTGTTGTTGGATCTCTAATGGTTTTCTCCTCTTTTCCTTCCTTCCATTAGGGATCCTCTCATTTAGTTTTTTGATTGACCACTTGGCCCTGGATTTTGTGGTCTCTTTTCTTTTGTCTGTGGGCCTTCTTCCGTTTGGTTTTGTGGCCTGTACTCTGGCCTTTGTTGTTGCCACTGATTTTGCGGCCTATTTCTTGGTCCCTCTCTTTGGTAGGGCCCCTGTCTCCAGTTTCCTCTCCCTTCTACCGGGTAAGGCTCTTGCCTCCAATTTCCCTTGTATCCGGGGTTTCTCGTTTGGTGTGTCCACCCTCTCCTCTCAGGTTCCCGTTCCTCAGTCCTAGGCTGAGTCCGGTTCCTGGTAGCCTCCTGCTCCATGTTCCTTCGGATGTATTTTACCGCCTCCTTTATGTCGGTAGCTGCCATCCCGGAACATCCTATATACATTCTGTTCCCATAATGCTTCACAATCTTCATAATTAACTCCGCCTGATTGTATGGCGGGGTTAGGTGTCTCGCCGCGTTCACCATTTTTAAGAAATAATTTACCATGTTGTTTGTGCCTCGATGGTATTCATATTTTCCATTTTCGATTCTTCCTCGAATTCTCTCTTGTGCATGATATCCCCAAAAGTGGCTAAAGAATCTCTCCTTAACTTCATCATAATTTTCCTCCTCCATATTCATGGCCAACCACCATTCTTGTGCTGGTCCTTTAAGATGTCTCTCCATTATTTTCCTTTTTTGTCCTTCCTCCATGTCAGGATCAATTTCGGACATCATACCTTCTAGGTGTTTAATGAAATCAATAGGGTCTTCATCTTCCCTACCGTAGAGTTCCTTCTTGCTTTTGTCTCCATTATCACCCATCTCAAACTGCCTTGATTTAAACAAGGTAGCTATATTTATTCCTTCTCCCATATTCTTTATCTTATTCTCAACTACTTGTACCCTTCTTTCTACTTTTTTGACTTCTCCCTTAACTGTTTCTACAGTCTGTTTATTTTCACTGACTGTTACCTCTAAGTTATACATCTTTTCTATAGTCTCTTGGATTTTATTTCCCATTTCCTCATTCTTTCTTGTAATTCCTTCATTTATTTCATCTATCCTCTTATTCATGATTTCCCAAAGATTCTTAATTTCTTGTTTATCCTCCTCTCTTTCTTTCTTTCTTTCTACTTTTTCCTCCTCTCTTTCTTTCTTTCTTTGTTCCTCTATCTTTTTTACTAATTCTTCTTGTTCCTTTATTCTCTCCTGTTTTTGTTCCTCCATCATTTTTTTAAAAAACTCCATCATTTCAGATGGTTCTGTGTCTTTTCTCTGTCTTGTCGCCATCCTAAAGTCTCGTATTTAACTATCCTTTTATTCCCTTACTAACTTCTCCTACTTCTATATTTTTACTATATACTGAGTATTTAATTAAATATTCATTTATAATTGTGCTCGATGTGATCCGGTTCAGTGTTCCCTTGACCTTGTCTATCTAACGCCTATGTATTCTATTTACTTTTATTAATAACTAACATTATTTTTCCTTTTAATTATTTCCTTTTAATTATTATTATTTATTCTAAGTTCTTTTTAATTTCATTTTTATTATAATTAACTCTTATTTAATTTAAAGAACTTCTTTGGTTTTCATTTTATGATTCCTATTATCATTTACAATTTTAATTGAATTCTATTTAATTAATTTTGTTTCACTAGGTTCCTTAGTCGATTTAAATCTGTCTCTATTTGATGTTGACCAGATGTTACAATGTAAGCATCGAGCCTCAAATGTTGGGCGCCATAATTTTCTTACCGACCTTTTTTCTCCTTGCCTTACTTTGTTTCTTTCTTTTCATCAATTGCTAAGTCAGTAAGAAAGTAATGGTTTATCCATTGACTACGAACCTAGTTTCATAGACCTGTGCCTCAAGGAATAAACCTCTCAGAGGAACCAACCCCTGAATTTTTGATAAAACCAATTAGCCTCCGATAAGCCCTGTTCAAGCTCCTTTTCGGGTAGTGGAATCTTTGAGAGACACTTGTGATTTAAAGACTATACCTGGATACCTAGTGAACTTATCTTATTTAGAATGAAAACACAGCTAATTGGAAAATATACCTTTTTATTTATTTGTTCCAAAGTTCAAATTAATTATTATTGTTTTTATTTAATTTAACAGGATTTTCTTGACTAACTACTTTTTCAAAATTTCATACAACTTGCCATTGAATTATACATTATTATCTCATTCTATGTTTTTAAATTTTCTTATTATCATTAATTTTATATATAATTTAAATTATCAAAGTTACCATAATTAATTTTGTATATAGTTTTGATTGTTACAGTTAAATTTAACATACTTTATAATCTGATTCTTTTTCAAACACTTAATATTACTATTTAATGCCTTTAGGCTAGGCCTTGAACAATTAACTTCTTTAGAAATTATTCATTAGAAATTCACTTAGAAAAAGCCATATAAGATATACATCTTTATACTTAATCCATACATTCCCACAGCGATGGGAATGTAAAGTCAATTTTGAATCTTTGTTACTTAAATTTGGGTAACCTAAGAGAGTTGACTAATCAGTCCCTTAGGTTATTCCCATCTTATTTAATTTTGAATTTAAGTTAATATAATTTGAAGTAAAATGTTATTTAAAAAGAATAATTAAATTGATTATATAACCTTGTACTGTAGAAATCTTTTTATCTTCATTAATGTTGTCATCTGTCGGTCCCATTACAGCTTCAAGGGTCTTGGTAGGTAGGCGTCTCTCCATAATTTCGGTTAATCTTCTTATTTTCTTTAATTTTGCATTTTGGTGGTCGAAATTTTGTTCTGGGTATATATGAACCCTTGCTCATATATATCTTCCTTCCCCTGATCACATCGTAGCACTTTTTACTCTGTTTCTAGCACATTTTTTCTTGTCCTTTTCGCATGGTACAAAAACACGTCTGCTCGCCTTGAGAGCCTAATGCATTCTAATTCTGGATAGCGTCCCTTTTGTGAGGCCCCACTTCATAGTATCCATTTTTCAACTTTTGAAAAATCAGAAAGCCGTTGCCATGGCAATTGACTTTGTTTGTTCGGAAATTCTGAACTAAGATTAGTTTCACTTTTTGTAAAAGGCGTTTCTGTATTCTGATGTGTCCTTTCCATTTTTACCTTTTATTTAATAACGTATTTGACTTTATTTCTTCTTATTTAATTTAATTTACTTTTTAAAATTCCTAATCCAAAGTTCGACTGTAGCGCTTTCGTTTCGTAGTGACAAGATTTATAATCAATACCCTAAGCGGATTTTTCCGGAATCAAATATGACTGCTTCTAATATAACCTAATTTCTAGGCTATTACTTTTTAACCTTTAATCTTTACTTTTACATAAATACTATTTTCCCTATCTAGGCCTAATTTACTTTCCTCACATCTTATTAATTTACATTCTTTATTCCTGATTATATTTAATTACAATTATTTTAATAGCCGGTATCTAGGCCGAGTTTGTTATACTACACAATTACCGTCTTTTTTGTATACATAATTTAGGCTATCCACTTTGAAGTGATAATTTTTCTTATTGATTATAATTTATGTTTTTTAAGTCTAAAGTTATTTCTAATTTTCTTCATTTTACTATTATTTACCCTAGTTTTAATATTATTATTATTATTATAATGCTTTAAAATTTTTACATATAAATTTAGCCAATTATTTAACCAGGTTAGGTTTGATTCTGGTATTCTGTACAATTACCCTGATTCTTTGCATTGGACATTCTGGCCGCTGCAACAGGTAATCTGTAGATAGTCACTTGTTTGACTTTAGTAATTACTAAACATACATAAACAAAACTATTAAATAAATTAAAAAAGTCATTTTCTACTTAGGATAACAAAGATAAATTTTATTTTAGTTACTTTTCATTACATAATTAGAATTACATTTTTTGAAGTAATTAGTTGGAGGTAACAATGTATACATTAAAAGAGCTGTTTTGCCACATAACCTATAATATAAAATCAGAAGTCTTATGAAATCATTTATTATCACTTATTTTAAGCCAAATGGGACTAAATAACTATATTTCATACCTTCCCCCTTTTGTGAAAAGTTTTTCTTCCATATAAAACTAATATTTATTTATTAAATTTAATGAACTAATTAATATTTTTAAAAACTGTATTAAGAAATAGTCGCATCCACAAATACACACACACTGTCTCTATTTTGTTTCTTTCCTTTTATTGCGCACGAGACCCTCCCGCCTCGCTTTTTGGACTTCTTGTTCGATTTCCAGGTGCCACGTTCTGTCTTGGAGGAGGCCTGGACTCTATTTCTGTCCTGGGGTTTCCATTGGTGGTGTTCCTGGGGTGAGGAGGCCTCATATTTGGAGGTGGCCTCTGTTGGTACCTCTGTGGCAAGTAGTAAGGACCCCCCCATTGGGACAACTACCCCTAACTCGGCCTCTACGTAACCTAGGACTATAGGGGTAGTTTTGGATGATGCAGGCGGTCGACGCGGCCTTGATCCTAGCCTTGGGGGTGGTCTCGACCACGTTTAGAGGGGTAGGGGGTAGTTTTTCGACCGAAGCTAGCCAAAATGGATCCAACCTAACTCACCCCTAGTAGAAGGGGTGACCTCAGCTACGTTCAGGACCATCTCCGGGGGTAGCTCCGGGGGTGGATTTGGGGTGGGGGGTAGTTTTCGAAAAAATTTTGGAAAAACGTTTCTTGACTGATGGGGTGAGTTTAGAGTCCATTATGGACTGCTGAGGGGTAGTTTCACCTAGGGGTAGTTTTTAAATAAAATATGAAATTGCCGAAAATCGATCGGATGGATCAACAGACAGTACGGGATAAGTGTAGAGTCCAGTACGGACCGATGCGGGGGTGGTTTCACCTAAGGGTAGTTTTTAAATAAAATATGAAATTGCCGAAAATCGATCGGTTGGATCAAATGACTGTATATGGTATGGCTAAAGTCTATTATGGACCGTTGTGTGGACGGGTTCACCTGAGGGCCGATTTCAGATTGTCAAAAATAATCGGGGTCCTAGGTAAAATCCACCCAGGAACCAGGCATTAGTTAAACCCGCCAAGGAGCAGGTAGAGCCAATATGGAGCACGGTCTCGGTTAAAGCCAATCCGAGCCTAGCCACCCAGCAGCCAGGCCTTAGGTAAAGCTAACATGGAGCAAAGCCTCAGGTAAAAGCCATCCCGAAGCCTTACCCTAGGTAAAGTAACCCCTGGAACCAGGCCTTAGGTAAAGCTACCTTGGAGCCTGGTCTTAGGTAAAGCCTCTTTGGAGGTAAACTTTAAGTAAAGCTACCCAAGAGTCCGGCCAGGATGGTTGCTATATCAATTACAGCATCTCGACCAAGACAGTTACCCCCACCAAGTCTTGGGTAAAGCCAACTTGGAGTCGGGTCCTAGGTAAAAGTCACCCAGGAGCCAGGCCTTAGGTAAAGCTATCTGTGGAGCATGGCCTTAGGTACAGCCCCCACAGAGTATGGGCTTAGGTTAAAACCACCCCGAAGCCGGGCCCTAGCTAGAGCCACCCTGGAGAAAGGCCTGAGGCAAATTCACACTAGAGTCAGGCTCTAATTTAATATATCTGTTGACGTATCTCTGATCGAGGTCCGAGCGACTCAAGGCAAGTAGTAGGCTCACCCTAACTAGAGTGTTCTACCCTTAATGCATTGGGTAATGCGGGGCAAGGGCTTATGATTGTCAAACTCAAAATTTATCTATGCTACTAAATTAATAAACAATGCAACAAAGCCTTATCGTGTGAGGGAATACGTTTGGCCTACATAGCTGGTGACCGTGTGCTAGACATGTGCAGACTTGCAGCGATAACGCATTATCTAAAAACCGCAACGGCAGCCGGCGACCGCTATAGCAAGCTTAAAACCCGCACGGCTGTGTCGATGTGAATCTAGGCGCGTGTTTATGTTTTGATTACTGTATCGATTTACTATGTAATATCGGCATACTATAGGCCTACTATGTCGGTAAACTACTGGCCAAAGCCTATATGATCTGAGCCTGACACACATTTACACCTCGTCTATCAGGTAGAACCTGGCAACCGTATAATACGGGAAGTACTATATGGTATAGCTAACAATGCATAACCTATCACGCCCATGACGGTCAACAAATATTACAATATAAAAAAAAAAGTTACGCAACCTATATACATACAATGCTAAGCCAACATTCAGGCATATATACTATGTTAAACCAGCATGCAATATACTCTAAATAGCCATATATACGCTGTTAAACCAATATGCAAGTTAACCTATATACATCCTGTATTAGGCAAATATCCCCGCTACCCACATAGGCCTATATAATATGTTAAGCCAGGATGAATGATAACTTATATAGTGTGTTAAACAAATATGCTTGTAAACCTACATAAATAATATGCTAAGCCTACATACTGTGCTAAACAGATATGCGTGTAAACCCACATAAATACTATGCTAACCAACATGGATGCTATCCTACATAGGCTTATATACTATGTTAAGCCTGCATACGTGATTGCCCTATATAGTGTGTTAAATAAATATACGTGTAAACCAAATAAATACTATGCTAAGCTAACATGCATGCTATCATACTATGTTAAACCTAAATACATAATAGAATACATAATGTGTTAAAGATATATGTGTGTAAGCCTGCATAGATATTATGCTAAGAAGACATGGGCCTACAAAGTATAACACATTATATCCAGTGCATAGTTTAGCTAATGGTTATCACACACTATCCTACAAGCTGCCCACAAATTACCACATAATACCTGATACATAGCCTGGCTAATCATTAACACGTAGTATGTCCCAACACATAATATCCGGTGCATAGCCTCGCTAAATAAGCACACACTCATCAAAATTGGCTTATCAATTATGTATGGTCTAGATATAGTCACACATGTCATTTCAAAAGTCAGCTGGAAAGAAACACTAGCCAGGCTAATCATTAACACATAGTATGCCCCAACACATAATATCCGGTGCATAGCCTCGCTAAATAAGCACACACTCATCAAAATTGGCTTATCAATTATGTATGGTCTAGATATAGTCACACATGTCATTTCAAAAGTCAGCTGGAAAGAAACACTAGCCAGGCTAATCATTAACACATAGTATGCCCCAACACATAATATCCGGTGCATAGCCTCGCTAATGGTTAGCACATAGTAGCCGATGCTGAGCCTGGCTATGGAATATCACATATTATCCGATGTGTAGCCTGACTAATGGGTAACACATCCAATGCATAGCTTGGCTAATGACCAACATAAAGTATCCGATGCATAGCTGGGCTAATGGTTAACTAATAGTTATTTTTAACTATGGGTTAACATATAGTATCCGATAAGTAGCTTGACTATAGCCCAACACATAGTCTCCAGTGCATAGCCAGGCTAATGTTCATCATGTAGTACCCAATGCATAGCTTGAGTATGGTTTAACAAACAGTATCCAAAGCATAGCTTGACTATGATTATCACATAGTATCCGATGAGTAGGTTGATTACAAACTAACACATAATATCCGATGCATAGATTGACTACAAGTTAACACAAAATATCCGATGCCCGGGCTGACTAGGGTTTAACAAACAGTATCCGATGAGTAGATTGACTAAGGTTTATCTCATAGTATCCGTAGAGTAGGTTGATTACAAACTAACACATAATAATCATTGCATATTCTGGCTAATGGTTATCACATAGTATCTGATACATAGCTAGGCTAATGGTTAACAAATAGTACCCGATGCATAGCCTGACTAGGGCTAGCACATAGTATCCGAGGTATAGATTGACTAATGTTTAACACATGGTATCCAAATCAAAGCTAGGCTAGTGGATAACTAACGGTTAGTTTGACTATGGTTAACACACAGTATCCGATGCGTAGCTTAGCTAATGGATAACACACAGTACCTGTTGCATAGCTAGGCTAATGCGTATCACATAGTATCCGATGAATGGCTTGACTAGGGGTAACACACAGTATCCGATGCATAGCCTGACTATAGGTTAACAAATAGTATCCGATGAGAAGCTTGAATACAAAGTAACACATAATATCCATTGCATAGCTTGGCTAATGTTCATCATATAGCACCCGATGTATAGCTTGACTATGGGCTAATACATAGCATCTGATGAGTGGCGTGATATAAGGTAACACATAGTATCCGATGCACAACTTAGGATCGAATATGACGTCATCCAGGGCGGAGAACAAGATGGCGGCTATGTTGATACCGTGTTCAAACGGGCTATGGCCAGTGCAGGCTAAATCAAATAACCAACGTTTCAACTAAACAACTGTCTTACGCTAAGTTTAACCGACCAACATATGCTAAGTTCAAATAGGCTACGGCTGGTGAAGGCTAGCTCAACGTTTCAGCTAATCAACGTTGAAAAACTTACGCTAATCAACCAACATCTACACCGAGGTCAAATGGGTTATGGTTAGTGAAGGCACTGGCAAAAGCTTTAGGCCTTAGAAATAATTATAGCTATCAACGCATACCAAAATAGCTATGCAGAAACAGTCAAGGCCTTTATGATCTGGGCTCTACATATATTGTTTAGGTATGCTGTATCAGTTACAACATACTGACTAAGGCGAGTACCTCCATCTAATCTTAGGTAAAGCTGCCCTGGAGTCAGGCCATAGGTAAAGACACCGTCGAGTCAGGTAGTAGGTAAAGCTACCTAGGAGTTACCCTAGGTAAAGCAACCCCTGTGTCAAGCCATAGGTAAAGCCAGCTTAGAGTCGGGCCTTAGGTGAAGTTATGCGTGAGGCCAGGTCTCAGGTAAAACCTCTCTGGAATCAGACCCTAGGTAAAGCCTCTCTGGAGTCAGACCTTAGGTAAAGCCACCCAGGAGCCAGGTCTTAGGTAAAGCTACCTTGGAGTAGGGCCTTAGGTATAGCCACCCTGGAGAAAGGCCTTAGGTAAATCCACCCTGGAGAAAAGCCTCAGGTTAAAACCATCCTGAAGTCAGGTCTTAGGTAAAGCCACCTTGGAGTCATCTTTAGGTAAAGCAAGACCATAGGCAAAGCCAGCTTGGAGTGGTAAAACAGCTATCAATGCTTGCCCAATCTCAATAGTATACATCCTGTATTAAACCATTATGTATGTTACCCAACATACTGTGTTAAACCAATAAGCGTGTAAACCTTCATTCCTCCTGAAATGAGACAAATTGCATGTTACCCTACATACTGTGTTAAGACGATATGCACCTTACCTTACATAGCCCCACATACTGAGGCTAGCCTGGATAAATGTAAAGCTACATTCCTCCCGAAATAAGACAATATGGATGTTACCCTACATAGTGTGTTAACCCGATACGCACTTTACCTTACATAGGCCTACATACTGAGTTAAGCCAGGATGAGTGTAAAGCTACTTTCCTCCCGAAATAAGACAATATGGATGTTACCCTACATAGTGTGTTAACCCGATACGCACTTTACCTTACATAGGCCTACATACTGAGTTAAGCCTGGATGAATGTAAAGCTACTTTCCTCCCGAAATAAGACAATATGGATGTTACCCTACATATTGTGTTAAGCCGATATGCACTTTACCGTACATAGGCCTACATCCTCAGCCGATATGTACGTTGTCCTACAAAAGCCTACAAAATGTGTTAACCCGGTATGCATGTAAACCTACATAGGCCTACACCTTGTATTAAGCCAAGATGCACATTACGTAATAGATGTTAACCCATATACATCCTGTATTAGGCCGGTATGCATGTAAACCTACATAGGCCTACACCCTGTATTAACCCAATATGCATGATACCCTACATTCCTCCTGTAATAAGCCAATAAGTACGTAAAGCTACATTGCAACACATGCTCTGTTAATCCAATATGCATTTAAACCTGTATTAAGTATATATGGTGTTAACCCACATAGGCCTACATACTGTGTTAAGCCAATATACATGTAAATCTACACACATCGTATTAAACCAATATGCACGTTACCTTACATTATCCTACAGATTGTGCTAAGTCAATAAACAGTGCTACTACGTTTCATTGCAGGTTTAGATAAGTTCACACACAGAACTCGACAAATAAATGCTTGTTTAAAACCTTTACAGTAATAATGTTAATCGCCGGCACCCGACCGCGATAGCGCACTCTGAATTTATCAGCATAACCGCAGCAAATGACGTCAAACAAAATGTCGGTCAAGATGGTGTCTAAAAATATGTTTAACGGTCATACCATTTGTATAGGATTAACTGTTTGGCTTGCCACCATACTTACTTTAACATTATTCTATCTGCAGGTCAATCACAGGGCAGGGCCTTCGGGCTGTTACATACCTGTGCCTATGACCATGATCAGACCTTATTCATGTGGTTCTCATTTCAAACAGGATTATCGCATCTGCCCATCTACAGGGTATACTATGATAAAGAGGAAGATCATCACGGTCTTTAACATGTCTAAGCTAGCACTTCCAACATACTCTGGTACAGTATAGGATCATCCTGGCATCTAGCATGTACAGAGATATTGTGATGGGGTATGCATTGGTGTATGTCTTTACTGAGCAATTGTCTTAGCTAATGCATTGCTCTATATCGTTACGTAAATATTGTCTTGGGCCATGGGTCGTTGACCGTTTTACGTAGCTATTGTGGTAGGGCATGATATTGTAGCTGTCTTCACGGGGCTATGATGATAGATAAAATGCATTGACTTTACGTAACTATTGGCTTAGGCCAGGCATTATTAGATGTCTATACGTAGCTATTGCCGTTGGTCATGCGTTGATAGAGGTAATTATATAATTTGGTCATAGGTTGGTAACAGATTCTACGTAGCTATTGTTAAGTGGTAGCCGTCTTTATGGAGTTATTGTGATAGGGTATGCCATATTAGCTGTCTACGTAGCTATTGAGGTTGGGCATGCATTGATAGTTGTTTTACCAGTCTAAGCATGACCCTTACCTAAGGTCTGACTCCAGAGAGGCTTTACCTAGGGTCTGATTCCAGAGAGGTTTTACCTGAGACCTGGCCTCACGCATAACTTCACCTAAGGCCCGACTCTAAGCTGGCTTTACCTATGGCTTGACACAGGGGTTGCTTTACCTAGGGTAGCTCCAAGGTAGCTTTACCTACTACCTGACTCAAAGGTGTCTTTACCTATGGCCTGACTCCAGGGCAGCTTTACCTAAGATTAGATGGAGGTACTCGCCTTAGTCAGTATGTTGTAACTGATACAGCATACCTAAACAATATATGTAGAGCCCAGATCATAAAGGCCTTGACTGTTTCTGCATAGCTATTTTGGTATGCGTTGATAGCTATAATTATTTCTAAGGCCTAAAGCTTTTGCCAGTGCCTTCACTAACCATAACCCATTTGACCTCGGTGTAGATGTTGGTTGATTAGCGTAAGTTTTTCAACGTTGATTAGCTGAAACGTTGAGCTAGCCTTCACCAGCCGTAGCCTATTTGAACTTAGCATATGTTGGTCGGTTAAACTTAGCGTAAGACAGTTGTTTAGTTGAAACGTTGGTTATTTGATTTAGCCTGCACTGGCCATAGCCCGTTTGAACACGGTATCAACATAGCCGCCATCTTGTTCTCCGCCCTGGATGACGTCATATTCGATCCTAAGTTGTGCATCGGATAATATGTGTTACCTTATATCACGCCACTCATCAGATGCTATGTGTTAGCCCATAGTCAAGCTATACATCGGGTGCTATATGATGAACATTAGCCAAGCTATGCAATGGATATTATGTGTTACTTTGTATTCAAGCTTCTCATCGGATACTATTTGTTAACCTATAGTCAGGCTATGCATCGGATACTGTGTGTTACCCCTAGTCAAGCCATTCATCGGATACTATGTGATACGCATTAGCCTAGCTATGCAACAGGTACTGTGTGTTATCCATTAGCTAAGCTACGCATCGGATACTGTGTGTTAACCATAGTCAAACTAACCGTTAGTTATCCACTAGCCTAGCTTTGATTTGGATACCATGTGTTAAACATTAGTCAATCTATACCTCGGATACTATGTGCTAGCCCTAGTCAGGCTATGCATCGGGTACTATTTGTTAACCATTAGCCTAGCTATGTATCAGATACTATGTGATAACCATTAGCCAGAATATGCAATGATTATTATGTGTTAGTTTGTAATCAACCTACTCTACGGATACTATGAGATAAACCTTAGTCAATCTACTCATCGGATACTGCTTGTTAAACCCTAGTCAGCCCGGGCATCGGATATTTTGTGTTAACTTGTAGTCAATCTATGCATCGGATATTATGTGTTAGTTTGTAATCAACCTACTCATCGGATACTATGTGATAATCATAGTCAAGCTATGCTTTGGATACTGTTTGTTAAACCATACTCAAGCTATGCATTGGGTACTACATGATGAACATTAGCCTGGCTATGCACTGGAGACTATGTGTTGGGCTATAGTCAAGCTACTTATCGGATACTATATGTTAACCCATAGTTAAAAATAACTATTAGTTAACCATTAGCCCAGCTATGCATCGGATACTTTATGTTGGTCATTAGCCAAGCTATGCATTGGATGTGTTACCCATTAGTCAGGCTACACATCGGATAATATGTGATATTCCATAGCCAGGCTCAGCATCGGCTACTATGTGCTAACCATTAGCGAGGCTATGCACCGGATATTATGTGTTGGGGCATACTATGTGTTAATGATTAGCCTGGCTAGTGTTTCTTTCCAGCTGACTTTTGAAATGACATGTGTGACTATATCTAGACCATACATAATTGATAAGCCAATTTTGATGAGTGTGTGCTTATTTAGCGAGGCTATGCACCGGATATTATGTGTTGGGGCATACTATGTGTTAATGATTAGCCTGGCTAGTGTTTCTTTCCAGCTGACTTTTGAAATGACATGTGTGACTATATCTAGACCATACATAATTGATAAGCCAATTTTGATGAGTGTGTGCTTATTTAGCGAGGCTATGCACCGGATATTATGTGTTGGGACATACTATGTGTTAATGATTAGCCAGGCTATGTATCAGGTATTATGTGGTAATTTGTGGGCAGCTTGTAGGATAGTGTGTGATAACCATTAGCTAAACTATGCACTGGATATAATGTGTTATACTTTGTAGGCCCATGTCTTCTTAGCATAATATCTATGCAGGCTTACACACATATATCTTTAACACATTATGTATTCTATTATGTATTTAGGTTTAACATAGTATGATAGCATGCATGTTAGCTTAGCATAGTATTTATTTGGTTTACACGTATATTTATTTAACACACTATATAGGGCAATCACGTATGCAGGCTTAACATAGTATATAAGCCTATGTAGGATAGCATCCATGTTGGTTAGCATAGTATTTATGTGGGTTTACACGCATATCTGTTTAGCACAGTATGTAGGCTTAGCATATTATTTATGTAGGTTTACAAGCATATTTGTTTAACACACTATATAAGTTATCATTCATCCTGGCTTAACATATTATATAGGCCTATGTGGGTAGCGGGGATATTTGCCTAATACAGGATGTATATAGGTTAACTTGCATATTGGTTTAACAGCGTATATATGGCTATTTAGAGTATATTGCATGCTGGTTTAACATAGTATATATGCCTGAATGTTGGCTTAGCATTGTATGTATATAGGTTGCGTAACTTTTTTTTTTATATTGTAATATTTGTTGACCGTCATGGGCGTGATAGGTTATGCATTGTTAGCTATACCATATAGTACTTCCCGTATTATACGGTTGCCAAGTTCTACCTGATAGACGAGGTGTAAATGTGTGTCAGGCTCAGATCATATAGGCTTTGGCCAGTGGTTTACCGACATAGTAGGCCTTATAGTAGGCACATTTAGGGATTCATGTAAGTCGGCTTAGCATAGTATGTATGCAGGTTTACACGCATATTTGTTTAACACATTATATGTGCTATCACGTATGTTGGCTTAACATGGTATATACGCCTATGTATGATAGCATGCATGTTGGCTTAGCATCGTTTTAGGATCGTTTTATATCATATATTTATTCACGTTTTGTGATAGGCCTCGTTATTAGTGTTTCTCCATATATACCTTTATATCTAGATACATTTACAGCTATAGGATATATCCATTGAGGCTATTTGATTATTTACACTGATTTCTGATTATATATGTAGGCCTTGGTATGCCGATATTACATAGTAAATCGATACAGTAATCAAAACATAAACACGCGCCTAGATTCACATCGACACAGCCGTGCGGGTTTTAAGCTTGCTATAGCGGTCGCCGGCTGCCGTTGCGGTTTTTAGATAATGCGTTATCGCTGCAAGTCTGCACATGTCTAGCACACGGTCACCAGCTATGTAGGCCAAACGTATTCCCTCACACGATAAGGCTTTGTTGCATTGTTTATTAATTTAGTAGCATAGATAAATTTTGAGTTTGACAATCATAAGCCCTTGCCCCGCATTACCCAATGCATTAAGGGTAGAACACTCTAGTTAGGGTGAGCCTACTACTTGCCTTGAGTCGCTCGGACCTCGATCAGAGATACGTCAACAGATATATTAAATTAGAGCCTGACTCTAGTGTGAATTTGCCTCAGGCCTTTCTCCAGGGTGGCTCTAGCTAGGGCCCGGCTTCGGGGTGGTTTTAACCTAAGCCCATACTCTGTGGGGGCTGTACCTAAGGCCATGCTCCACAGATAGCTTTACCTAAGGCCTGGCTCCTGGGTGACTTTTACCTAGGACCCGACTCCAAGTTGGCTTTACCCAAGACTTGGTGGGGGTAACTGTCTTGGTCGAGATGCTGTAATTGATATAGCAACCATCCTGGCCGGACTCTTGGGTAGCTTTACTTAAAGTTTACCTCCAAAGAGGCTTTACCTAAGACCAGGCTCCAAGGTAGCTTTACCTAAGGCCTGGTTCCAGGGGTTACTTTACCTAGGGTAAGGCCTTGGGATGGTTTTTACCTGAGGCTTTGCTCCATGTTAGCTTTACCTAAGGCCTGGCTGCTGGGTGGCTAGGCTCGGATTGGCTTTAACCGAGACCGTGCTCCATATTAGCTCTACCTGCTCCTTGGCGGGTTTAACTAATGCCTGGTTCCGGGGTGGATTTTACCTAGGACCCCGATTATTTTTGACAATCTGAAATCGGCCCTCAGGTGAACCCGCCCACACAACGGTCCATAATAGACTTTAGCCATACCATATACAGTCATTTGATCCAACCGATCGATTTTCGGCAATTTCATATTTTATTCAAAAACTACCCCTAGGTGAAACTACCCCTCAGCAGTCCATAATGGACTCTAAACTCACCCCATCAGTCAAGAAATGTTTTCCAAAATTTTTTCGAAAACTCCCCCCACCCCAAATCCACCCCCGGAGCTACCCCCGGAGATGGTCCTGAACGTAGCTGAGGTCACCCCTTCTACTAGGGGTGGGTTAGGTTTGGCTAGCTTAGGTCAGTGGGTTAGAATTTATTTTTTTCGAAAAACTACCCCCTACCCCTCTAAACGTGGTCGAAACCACCCCCAAGGCTAGGATCAAGGCCGCGTCGATTGCCTGCATCATCCAAAACTACCCCTATAGTCCTAGGTTACGTAGAGGCCGAGTTAGGGGTAGTTGTCCCAATGGGGGGTCCTTACTACTGTGGCACCTCTCTCCCATTTATACCCCTGTTCCCGTTGTCCGTCTCCACGCCGTTTAGGAAATCAATGGCACTGGCCACTGACTCCCTATGAACGCCGAGACTAGCATTCCGGACCTCCCTTCCGAAATGCGTCATCACCTTATTTTGACGAGGTAACGTTCTGGTATTGACGGGTCCAAATTTCTTGCTTTGTTGACCATCACAACAAAGTACTCGGACTTGCTGTATGGTCCCATCTCATAATATTTGCCGGTGTCTAGCTGCCTCCTTATCTTCTCTTGTGCAGCAAAACCCCAGTACCTGGCTAAAAACTTAGCCTTAAACTGCTCATACCGGTCCCCCGGCTTCACCACTGCGTTTCCACCAGGCTTCTGCTGTTCCTCTTAAGCTTCTTACAATTATTTTCAGCTTCGTGTCGTCCTCCATCATCGGATCGACTTCCTCAAAAAGTGCTTCCATCTCCTTCATGAAGGCCACGGGATCCTCGTTGTCCTTCCCATAGTATTCTACTTTTTTCGTACCAGCCATCTTCTGGTAGTCCCATGCTCTAGGCCTCATCCAGTTTACACTGGCACCTTGTTTCCCAGTGCTTCTGATCCTGTCATTTACCTTCTTTACGCTGGTTTCTACTTTCTTTAAGCCTTTCTCCAGGTCTCCAATCTTCTAAACCTGTTCCAGCGTTTCTTCTTCCTCTCTTTCTATTCTCACTTCCAGCTGGTCGACCTTCCTTTCGTATGTGGACACTCTATCGTCCATGCTATTTAAATGTTGACTTATGTCCTCCTTATGGGTCTTAAAGTTTCCGGCTTTTTTTTCCATAAATAACCTCATCTCTTCCTTTTCTAACTTCTCCCTTTCCTCCTGATCTTTCTTCTCTTTTTCTCTTTCCTTTTGTTTTATTTTTCTCCTAACTTCTTTCTCTTCTGCTTCTCTTATCCGTCTCGCTTCTTCATTTTGTCATCGTAATTCTGCTTGTTCTCCCTCTTTATATCTCCTCATATCTTCCTCCTTCCTTTCTGTCTCCCTTTCTAATCTCTCCTGTTTTCTTTCTAATTTTTCTTAATCCTTCTCCTGTTGTCTTTTAGCCTCATCCTGTTCTTCCTTCTTTTGTCTTTCTAATCTTTCCTGTTCCCTTTCTTTTTTTAGCATCGCCATTAGCTTCTCCATTTCACTTCTTTCCTGCTGCTTTTGCGTTGCCATGGCTTCCGTTCTTTTTATCTCCTTCTTGTTTCTAACCCTTTCCTTCCTATCAATATACTATTTCTATACTTTCTCTATAAATTCTTTTTATTTATAAAAAAGTGTTGCTGGATGTCGTGTGTGTGTGTTTCGTGTGTGCGCGTCCGTCGGTGTGTTTCCTTCTTTTTTCTGACTACTATTTACCCCTATTCTATTTTCTTGACTCTTTTTTAAACTATTTCTCCTACTAAAATTTAACCCCTATTTTTCTTTTCTAACCTATTTTTAATTAATTTATCAGTGTTTCAAACAAAAACTACCACCTAACTTTTTCTTTAACTCTGTATTATTTATTTCTTACACTTCCTAGGTCGAATTTCGCCATGTCTTTTTGTTGATTTTTTATAGAGACCGAAATTGTTTATACGAGAAAGTCCTCAACTTTACCCGTCGGCCACAACCGGATGGGCGCCATCTTATTACTGCAACGGGCCCGCTCACCACCTCACCTCCGCCGATTATACGCTCACTTACCCAGCCGTCGACCCTTTCGATGACCAACTCTCTAGCGCACAACCAGCACTCGCGCCCGTTGCAGAGCGAGAATTTTGAAACGAGCCGTTCGAAAGAGGGATTCCTCTTTCGGCTAAATCTTCGCCGAAAGGGCCCCATTTTTTAAAACACCACGTCACGACATACCGGCGAATCGCTATGTACTTAGCCTTGCATCTTTTTGGATCGACTAACGGTAATAACACAATTTTTCATTGTTTATCACCGGAGCTAACTTCACCACGATCCGTTCCCTTACGGTTTTCTAGTTAAGCTGCCCGCGTCATGACGCTATATCTTCCCCCACTTGTAGACCTTCCATCTCCAGCTACCTGTTCCCATGATTCCTTTTAACCAATAAGGATCTCTATCGATTACGTCATAAATTTCGCACGCATTCCTTTATGTACTTCAACGTTGCTCCAGAAAATCAATACTGGATCGAATTCTAACTATTTTTCGTTCTGGCCGCATAACTCTTTATTGGTGCTTTTTATGAGTTTTTCCTATTCTTAGTTTTCGATTTCTTTCGTTTTGCTGCACCTTTTAAAATGTCGATTGTATTTCTAGGTAGATTTTGACGGTTTTCCCCTGGCAAATGACCCTCCTAATGTTACTTTAATTTTCTAAATCCCTTTAGATGGCTTGGTTTGTTTTATAGCATTAAAATTTTAAACTCTTTGTTTTAAATTTTTTCCCTTTGCGGTAGGTTTTCCAACAGAATCCAGCCCGTCGCAACACACACACGCACGCGCGCGCACACATACACACATACATACATACATATATATATATATTATAACATACCTTCTCCAATAGTCCTTCAGTATATTTTGACTCTTAGGAAATCAATTAATACGGAACTACTTGCTTTTACAATAACTGATTTATTTTAATCCTGACTCCAAACGTTAACATTTATACGTAGTTACATAAGATTAGTTTTATCTAATTCTACTTTTGCCGGTAGGCATCAAGACTTATATTATAATTATTGTACAACTATTTGCTCCGTTTCTTTCTGTTGTACTGAACTCTTACTGACGGTAACCGACTCCCGTATTTGAATTCCCTGTTCTTTTTCCATCCTATTTTCTAATTCTAAATCCCTCGTAATATCTTCTGTATTAATACCTTGCCCTATGTGGCTAAACCCACTCTCTTCCATGCTCATTTCCCCATGTTTATTCTTAATTCTTTGGCTACGCCTAAGCATATGCTAGTTATCAACTGGTTTACAATATCACACTTCACTAAATTAAAATTTGTTATTAACATAAAATTATTTATATTACTTCTTATATAGTTAACACTTTTAAATTTATATTCTAGTTATATAATAATTAGTTTCTTATTTTTAAGCCAAACTTGTTTAAATTAACAATTTAATAAAAGTAGTAAAACAAAATAGAAAAAACAATTTAATTATGTTGAGTTAAATTTATCAAACCAAAGCCCCACGTTGGGGGGCCAAATTTATATAACATACTTTCTCTAATCGTCCTTCAGAATATTTTAACTCTTAGGGAATAAATTAATACGGAACTACTTGCTTTTACAATAACTGTTTTATTTTAATCCTGACTTCAAACGTTAGCATTTATAGGTAGTTACATAAGATTAGTTTTAACTAATTTTACTTTTTCCGATAGGCACAAGACTCCTGTATTATAATTATTGTTAAATTAACAATTCTACTTAAACTGTCCTTATTTATCTTAGGGCCTGGTAGGTTACTGCACGTTGTTTAATAAATTTTATATTTGAATGAATTATTACTTTTGCAAGAATTAATAATATTTTAAAGATTCTTAATATTTGTTACTTCAAAGAGTTGGCTTTAAATTGAAGATAAATTATTACTTATTACTTGCGTGGTTCCTTGTTTCACTTCACTTGTCACAAATTCCCTTACTAATATTTTCCTTTCAATTTCACTTTTCTTAATCACTCGAAATGCTTCTATACTGTAACTGACTTTATTAAATCACTCCCTTATTAATTTCACTTGCTATTTAGTTATCTCCTTTATTTAATTGCTCGTACTACTTTTCTATCTCCCTCACTTAATATAACTCATTACTTAATAATCTCCCTTACTTTAATCTCACTTATTACCCTTTAATCTCTCTCTTTTACTTCACTCTCTATTTAATAATATCCCTTGGTACTTAACATTGCTACGTTACTTTATTTTATTTTAATATTTCTTACTAAACACTTAACGTAGTTCTCCAATTAGTCCTGCATTTTGACTCCTTCGAGTCCTAGAACTTGACCCTTTCGAGTCCTAAAAATTGACTGACTTTCGTGTTTCGTTCTGGATCGTTTCCATACGAGTTTCTTCCCCTCTTCAAATTTGATTGGCTTTCTTATGGCGCTCAAATCTGATCCAGCCTATCAGAATGACATTCCTCTTGGCTTGAGCGGGAATTTCTAGAACTTTCTCAATGTGCAGATGTTTCACTAAAAGTGCTTTTCCTGAATTTATAGAGATTTGTCGCCACAAATCTGCATGGTCCCTCGATGTCCAAGTAAAGCGCCTCTTCAGTGACCAAGTCACGTCTTGGTTTACCTACAATGAAACATTTTGACATTTATTAATATTTATGGGTTGCAGGTGTATGTGCAGTAACCGTTTTTGGCCGTAAGATTAACAGTAATATACCCTTTGCTACGTAGCGACAGTGTGGTACTACAAGTTCAAATATTTAACAAACAGTTTTCTTAACCTAATGAATTTTGTAATAATGTATATGTGTATATATGTGTGTGTGCTGATACGTATTCCTTCACGGATGCAAAAATATGATGAATAGTTATTATCTGGAGTACATCCGTTCATTGTGCAGTGCATAAAATCGCAGTTCTGACATTTCGATAATATCACATCGAGCATTGACGATGTGAACCCAACAACAGTTTTAGAGCGAGTCAACTGTTGTTGGGTTCACCTTGTCAATGCTTTAAGAGATTCTAGTGTAACATCGGAACTGCGATTTATGCACTGCAGAATGAATGGATGTACTCCAGATACCTACTATTCATCGTGTGTGTGTGTGTGTCTTAAAATATTATAGGTTAGGCTCTACAGTAATGCACAATTAAAAAAATGTACAGTACTGTATTACTGTATTGTTTCAGTGTTTTTTAAATTTGCTTTAGAATTTATGTTTAGTAACAGTACAGTACAGTATTTATTGTACTGTATTTATAAAAAGGTAGCCTACATTATTAATTAAATACTGTATGTTAGTATAGGTGTTAAATACAATACTATATTATTATTAGTTAAATACTGTAGCCTACTACGAAATGGATTAGAAATAACTGTGTAGTGAATAAATACTCTAATCATTTTTGAAATTCGGCTTTTCCTTACCACCCCTCCACTAAATGGTCACCTGTCATGGGTGAACAAAATATCGAGAACCATATGTGACCGTTTAACAGAGGTTTCACTGTGTATATATAATGTATGTATATAACTATAGAAGGAATATTTCCTTGACCTAATAGAAGGAATTGAATTACATTCTCTATATATTTTCATCCATTGCTTTTATTATCTAGACCCTAACCAGTTATATTTTATTAGTTTTACTTACCAACCAGTTAAATTTTTAACTAAATAAATAAAACCCACTAACTACAATACAAAAATCTTTATTACAATTACTTTATATATATATATATATATCGATTACATGGTAATCCAATCATGGAAGCCAATCAGGAGTTCTTCTGAAGATGATTACCATGTAATCGAAATGTACATAAAGTAATTGTAATAAAGATTTTTGTATTGTGGCTAGTGAGTTTTATTTACTTAGTTAAAAAATGAGCCAACAGTGCTCAACAAATTCAATAATAACCAGTTAATCTACAGTACAATATTTTTTTGTTTATAATAAAATAGGGTACAACTTGGTGAAATGTCCTAATATGTGTTCAAAAATCCATAGAACATTCTACAGTGGAAGTTAATACTAAAATTGACTAACACTGATTTAAAAGACCAACTTCTTTATAACGACTCCAGTTGGTGAGATAAATTGTTAGTAAAGTTACTAACATAAATATGTCTACAGTAACCGGTCTATAAAAATTGATCCACTAGTAAAGAATGAAATTATCTACAAATTAATTTATTTATAGTTAATTATGATGCTAAAACCTGATAGAATATAATGTGAACATTCAAAAGTAGTAATTAACTAAAAGTGAAAATGTACACAGAGAAATTGTACTTTCCTTCCATTCCTTTATTCTAAGGACACACACAGCTATTATGGAAACATTGACTGTCCTCCAATAATAAACAATACATGCACACAGCCTTCATCCATTTCCCACAGTTGTCCTTATTTTGAGATAAACTTTCCTGATTTTCTTCCAACTTGGAGGTTAGTATTCAGTTATAAAAGCTTGATCTTCACCTCTGATGGGCAGTTCTGTTGTGACTACTCAAAGAAAAATGAGTTATTTACAGATTTGTGTAAGTACCTAGATAAAAAACTTGACAACTAATTTTAAAAGTATTTTACTTGTAGACCTATAAATTTTTATGGATGCTATTATTCCTGTTTATTCATATTTTTATTTTCTTAGTATACACCTAGTATATGTCTTTATATACTACTATCTATATATCAGTAGTATACTACTATACCACTTCTTCGTACATATTTATAGGTTTTGGAATAACCAAGCAATAAAACTTTTTTTTTTTAAATTTAATTCCTACTGAGATCAACAAAGAAAAGTTTTATTTTAGTTACTTTTTATTTTGTAAATAGAAACAATATAAATATGTATATACCTGTACATATGACAAAATCACAATATTAAGTGTCAAAATAGAAGGTGAATTTCCTTGCAATTTTCCATTTTCCTCTCTATACAGTATTTGGTTGAGCTATTGTTTTTGTTTGTTACTATTTATTCTATTTCTTTTATTTTAGTTTCTAATTTATTATGGTGGTCTATAATCTCATTCTATCAATCTCTTGCATTACTTCATTATTTCAAAAAAACCGCTCTCTTATAATTTCATTAACATTTTTGAATAAACAATTTCTACCAATGGGAAAGATGGCTCAGTGCCTAAGTGCTGGATTTCAAACATGTAGTAATTCAGTTCAAATCTTTTTTAGTTCGATATCAGCTTTTTAAAATTTAATCATTGAATAAATATTTGAAGAAACTGTATTAGCATCATTTGTCATCCACTACATGTTAAAAAAAATGTATTTGAACGATGAATAAAAATGTATTTTATTAAGGATTGAAAATTTGTACAAGATTATATATCAGATTATACTCGTATTATCCTATAAGGAGAATGTAAGCTAATAGAAGGAATTGAAAAACAAATATGAACTGTGCAGTTTGGCTTTAATAGTTGTGCATTACAAAGTTGTCACTTGCAGTCCAGAATATACGTATTCAGAATATATGCATGTTATCAAAACGATTAATTTCTTTCTTGTTGTAGTATTGTGCCGTATTTATATCATCAAGACACAATTACTTGATTTTCTTTATGATCTGTGTGTAAGAATTAATTTGATAAATAGAAGAAAGACCCATGTATTACTTACACACAAGGCTTTTAACTAGAAATGTACATTTAAATATTCTCTTAAAACCTCAACACAACATAAAACTATGAAGTAAACATATCACTTAATTGCTTAATAGAAAATAAATGCAACCCATGTTTAATTTCCTTCGTAGTAAATAATTGTTTATTATATTTATAATCAAATTACTAATTTAGGTCAGTATACTTTGCACATTTTTTAAGTAAAAACGTTTTTAGCTGCTCCAGGTACTTTTTGAAATGGAGAAAAACTCTTTACTCTTGTGATCATTCTAGCTATAATTAAGTATTAAAAATTCAATCGAACAATAATTCATACAAGTGGTGTTTTTATTATTTGTAGATTTTCATTTTTTCTTAGTAGTAGATAAAGTTAAAGTGTTTTTACTTAATATAAATTATTAATTTGATACAAAATATTTAAAAATCAAAGGAAAATAAACCAGAAGGTTAACATGCAGAGAGAAATCTCCACTGGTGGACCTACACGTCCCTCCCATCTTTTAGTCTAAGTAAGGCATTAAACTCCACAAGGATTACAAAAGAAATAATGGCTTTACTGTAATCTATTTTTTGTTATTATTTATCAGAAGCTGAAAATTAAAATAAATTAATAATAGTTTCAATACTATGTTAGTGTGAAGCATGGCCACTACCTACTATATTTAAAAACGTTGACTAAAAACAATTCAAAAATAAAAAGCAAAGAAAATTTGTTCTCTATTTATATTGTTAAAAATTTAACTTAAACCAATATATACTATATATATATATATATATATATATATATATATATATATATATATATATATATATATATATATATTTAACTTTGCAACACTGTTTTCTTGTATTCACTTATCACTTTCACTTATGTACTTGAACATAATCTTACTTGGTATTTATGCAAGTTAACTTTCAAAGATTGATAGTATCTCCATTATCGACCATCACTGACCAGGGGTTGTAGTAGACTACGAGCTGAGTGGAATTTCCGTTGTCAAGTGATGTACCGTTATTGTTCTATTTTCGGATTCACTGCACTGTGGGATTCTTTCAAATTTTTCTTGGGGTTAATTTTGTCTATTAGGTTGAATAATTTATCGTTTTATGATTTTATTTGTATTATAGCCATATAATAATCACTTTAACATTAGTTTATGGATATCCGATCTTAAATTTTGTAAGTAAAAACTTACAGTAGGTTTATACAAATTTACAAAATTTAAAGTTTGGATAGTCATAAACTAATGTTAAAATGATTAATTAAGATTTACTAAACATAATAGACTGCATTTATATATATATATATATATATATATATATATATATATATATATATATATATATAATGAATAGTTACTATCCGGAGTACTTCCGTTTATTTTGCAGTGCACAACATCGCAGCTCCAATGTTTTGCTAGAATCTCATCTAGCATTGACAAGGTGAACCCAACGACAGTTGAATTCTTACTTCAATTGTTGTTGGGTTCACCTTGTCAATGCTAAATGGATGTACTCCATATAGTAACTATTCATCATATTTTTCCATTCATGAAGAAATACATACATACATATATATATATATATATATATATATATATATATATATATATATATAAATAAATATATATATATATATATATATATATATATATATATATATATATATATACAGTGTCTAAATAAGATTGAAAATAAGACCCCATATTTATTAGTTCTCGAGGGTCGATTTGCAAACATACCAATTAAGATTCTTGTTTATGTACCCATATATATATATATATATATATATATATATATATATATATATATATATATATATATATATATTAAAACAACATAGGTTATTCAAATACAAGAATATTTATTAATTTATATTCAAAGCTTTTCGTTGGTAAACAGTACCAACATCATCAGGAATGAAAATTTTCATGACCATTTTCATTCCTGATGATGTTGGTACTGTTTACCAACGAAAAGCTTTGAATATAAATTAATAAATATTCTTGTATTTGAATAACCTATATTGTTTTAAACTATTAAACAAGAAAACGTATTATACTTTTTTTATACTTGTATATATATATTTTTTTTTTTTTTCCTGGCGAAAAGCCAATTGTGGTTATCATCGCCAAACAAAATCTAACACAGAACGCAATGTTTTAAATAAAATCAAATAAATTAATAAATAAACAAATAAATAAATACAACAAAAATTACAAAACAAAATAAAACACCAACAATAAAAAACAAAAAACATACACAACAAACAACAATATAACAATGAAAAAATTCTTAAAAACCAAATAACAAAATAACAACAAAGAACAATATAACAGTAAATAAATAATATGTAAAACAATAATAGGTAACAATTTACCAATAAATAAATCTCAATAACAATAACAAGAACAGAAAATAAATTTAATTAAAATAAATAAAAGAAACACAGAGAATTATATGTATAAATAAAATTAAAAAAATATATATATTTATGTATTAAATTTTAAAAACTATTTTCAAGTGGTGCAAGAAAGCGATGACTCGGTCAATGGCCGAGGCATCGTCCCTTAGCACCACCTTCAAACTCCCTTTTAAATTAAAAAGGTCACGAATATTGCTTATATTAACACAGTCTACTAAAATATGTTTTATTGTGAAGATATCACCGCAATATTGGCATATTGGTGGATCTTCACGACTCATCAAATATCCATGAGTTGCAAAAGAGTGGCCAACGCGAAGGCGTGTAACCACCACTTCGTCCCTACGTTTTGAACGAATTGAAGACCTCCATGGGCGGACGGTATCTTTAATTTCCCTCAGCTTATTCTCAATCACGGTATGCCACTCGTCATTCCAAGCAGCGAGCAATAAATGTTTCGCGAAACACACATAATCAGATGCCATAACTATTTGAGTAATAGGCACCAAACTTGTAGCTTTCTTCGCCGCTTCATCCACTTTTGTGTTTCCAAGTACTCCGCAATGTCCAGGAACCCAACAGAAAGTTACCCCCACACCCCTCAATTGAAGCCTGTGTACAGCACACATATTATATATATATATATATATATATATATATATACACATAACAGAGTTACAATCCTCAATAATTTAAACACACAAATATTTATAAAAACATGTAGTTTTAGGATTATACCCCTTGAGGTATCTGTATTATTTATTTACTAATAATACATAAAAACTTATTTTGCAAAATCTACTACAAATCATAAGACATTTGGCAATCCTCTTGTCCGTAATTCACAGCAATGAACAATGTACTGAGCAAGTGAGAAACACATCTGCTGAAAAACTTTAGTAAGTAGTGTGTTTTTACTAAATAAAACATATATATATATATATAGATTATTGTAATATACAACAATAATAATAAAATATATAATTGGTGTGTCAACTGTGAGAGAGAAAGTATATTACGCAAATATACTTTAAAAATATGGTTTAAAGATATTCTGGTTATATAATTACTCATAAATATATTCTTGTAACATTACCACTTTTCTTTTCATATTTCACAGTTGTAATTTACTCAATTAAAAACTGAATTTCTGTTATTAATTGTAATAAAATGATTTATTAATAAAGTTTTAATATAAATTGAGTAAGTAAATAAAAAATAATCAATGTAATTTTGTAAACAGTTTATGGTTGCAGTGGTCTACCTTATTGCTAAGACTGGGTCTGTTCCAATCGGAGTTAAAGAAGAAAGTGATCTGAAAACAGAAGGCTCATATGGTTTTGGATACAGCCCATATTATGGCGGCTATAGAAGTTATAACTATGGAGGTTATGGAGGATATTCCCCATACACAAATTATAACAATTTAGGATATGGCAGTAAGTATTCATTTCCTACTTCCAGTTTTTGTGGTGTACATGTTAAGGTTTTTTTAAATTGCTGCTTATGGTATCACTTGGAAAAAAACCATAACTTAGTGATATTTTTCAATAGATGTGTTTTGCACTAATCAGTGTATTGTTCAATGCCATGAGTCACGGATCATTGAAAATGATCTGATCTAGTGTGAGACGCATCTACTGGATGTTAGTTGGTAGTAGTTTTTCTGCCAAGTGATACGAAAAGTAGTAATTTCCTTTTGTTGTTTTTTTTATTTCATGCCAATTAGGTACATATGCTCAATAAAAATAACCTTCAACCTATTGTTTTCCAATGATGAAACCTTCTCATTCCTACAAACTGTTTTCAATAGGTATACTGACCTTGGTTTTTTATATAAATTTTTTTGTTGCTTCAAGAAACTATGTCTTTTTATTTTGTTTAATATTTAGTCTCCTTGGCATTTAGTCATCCTTCAGACAAGCAAGTCTAACATGTTTCTCATGTGTAAACAATTGTTTATTAGAATAACACACTTCAGTTACTGTGATCACTGCAAATTAAGTTATACCAATAGATCCCTCGAATTAGATATAATAAAATCGTCAATGAGTTAAAAACACACTACTTTTCTTAATATAAAAATGTTAAAGTTCCTTGTTGTAATCATCTTAAATTCACTGAAAAACTATAGTTAATTCCAATTACATTGGTGGGGCTCATGACAAGGGGTCTCCCCAGATTTACGAGGTGCAGAGAAAATTTTGAAATTTGATACCGATTAAACTCGTTTTACATTCTAAGCACCTACAACCTTTATTAAGTTATACTTATTGATTAATATATTAACATTGCTATAACTAATAGACGTATTACGGTGTGATTTACGAAATGTTGTAAGGTTGGGTAGTTAAGTGATCGCCTATTGGTTGCTATTGGTTACTCAACGAGTAGTGTGAATCATGTTTTACTTTTAAGAGTATATTAGGCCACTGTGTATGCGCATCAAAGGATCTATAAATGGAAATAATACTTATCTAGTACATAAATATTATTCTTTAAAATGAGTTTAAAATAGTAGTTTCATAAACGCATATTATTATTAAATATAAAATTTGATTTGTTTACTTTGAGTCAAACGCACTAACATTTATTTGTGAGAACATTACAAATAAGCCTACAATGCTGCTTCCTAATCAGCAGCACTGATTAGTCATTTCTCAGCGCATGCGCAAGACAACGGGACTCCATGCCAGGCCACCCGTAACACGCGTATTGAGTGACATCACCGCACGGTTTTGGCTGTTTCAGCTTATTCCATGCACACTCAATGCACTAGTCTGGGGCTCTCTGCTGTGAGCCCGGCGCGGAGCTTGCGGCTAATTTCGTGCGTCAACTGCTAAATATTTTATGGTTTTAACATTACTTAAATAATTCTAAGCTCTTCTTAACCTAATTTAAGATAAATGAATATTAATTAAAAATTAATTTTTGTAATTGGGAGGGCTGCGCCCCAGAGCCCTTTTGGACAAACCGCCACTGACCAAACCATCACAACAATGCTACATCACACAGAACTCGAAGAAAAAATATTATTTATTTTATTTCATTCTCTCATATTTCTTTTTGTGTTTTCTCATTGATTGACAAAGACCACTGTGTGGTTGAAATATATCGTTGGTTAAGTGCTTTTATGTGTTTCTATTTCAAAACTATAGAGTGGACTCTTACCAAGGTAAAACTGTCAGTCTCCTAGTCCAAAAAATCTAAATAATCTATACCAACCAAAACTAACCTAAATATATATATAAATATAAAGAACTAAGTCAAAATACAAATACAAGAATTATAATTGAATTTACAATTCAAAGCTTTTCGTTGGCTAACAGTACCAACATCATCAGGAATAATGTAAACAACCTGATGATTGTTGGATATTGCAATATTGAACATGTGGTGACGGATATTGCAATATTCCTGATGATGTTGGTACTGTTAGCCAACGAAAAGCTTTGAATTGTAAATTCAATTATAATTCTTGTATTTGTATTTTGTCTTAGTTCTTTATTAATACACAAGAATACATATTGCGATATCTATATATATTTTTAGGTTAGTTTTCGTTGGTAAAGATTATTTAGATTTTTTGGACTAGGAGACTGACAGACTTACCTTGGTAAGAGTCCACACTGTAGTATTGAAATAGAAACACATAAAAGCACTTAAACAATGATATATTTCAACCACACAGTGGTCTTTGTCAATCGAAGAGAAAACACAAAAAGAAATATGAGAGAATGAAATAAAATAAATATAAGTTGTAATCACAGATTGTGTAGAGTAGAAATCAGATGACACAGATGCACAGATTAAAGATATATATATATTGTTTCCATGAGCATATGAGTGATTATAGTTTATATAAGTCTGTCAGGGGAAAAGAGATAAGGCTATTAGGAGGGAAAAAAATGAATGGATTTATCTGATGTTGAGGTTAGGGGATTCTCTGGACTTGGTATACCACTGGTATGATAGTTCCCATCTTCTCAGTTCTGAGGGATTGCAATCAGGGGGGAGTGATTTAATTATTTTTGTGGTATAGCAGTCATCAAAAGTTGTGATGTTGTGACTCGCAGCATGTTGAGCTGTTGGCCTATCCATATTCATAATTTTAACATCATGTCTGTGGCCATTCATTCTGATATTCAGACCATCCGTGGTCAGGCCTATGTACTGTGCTGAGCAAAGTTTACATTGTAGCTGGTATATGACATTTTTCGATGTACAATTACGATGACCCTGTATTTTGAAGACCATTTTTGTTGTTTGGCTGTTGAAACTATTTGCTGAGGGGTGTATTGGACACGTCTTGCATCTAGGTCTATTGCATGGGAAGGAGCCATGAGGAAGTTTGTGTGGTTTCTCTGCATCAGGGTCTGGTAGTTTAGGATGTACTAGGATGTTTTTCAAGTTGGGAGGTTGCTTAGGATGTACTAGGATGTTTTTCAAGTTGGGAGGTTGCTTGTACCAAATTTGCGGTGGATCGGTGAAAAGATTTTTGGTCTCAATAATTTTATTTCTAACATATACATTTTTATTGGTGACATCAGAACAGTGTACAGTATTAGACTCTAAAATATTGTTTTATTTATCAGGTCACAATTTAAAAAAAAATAATACAAATGATAAATTACTGTATGACAAATAAGAAAACACAATAAAAAAGTCAGAGAAAAAACAAAATTTATATACAAAACTAAAGACCCTACTACTAAAATATATTACATACTAAAATAAGCACTCAACCTTTCACTCTGAATGTTTGTTTCTTTTTGTGCCCTGTTTCAGAGGTCGTAATGTAAACGGAGACAAAGATAATACATATGTCACGTCCGAGACTATTTATAGCCGAGATAAGCTGACATTGGTTTACTACAATCTTATGTTGACACAATTGGTTTTCCGGCGTTTAAGCATTTTGTCAATGACTCATATTTACAATAGTCTGTTCCCACCTCCAGTTGCTTTATTAACTCTAACAAGACAGTTATCGTTTATTCTGTATATATATATATATATATATATATATATATATATATATATATATATATATATATTACATTATCCATTGTTTTTCCGTTGCACTGACTTTATGAAGTTAATATGTAACTATTGGAAGTAATTTTATCCACCATTAAATGCAATGATTTTGCACTAGAATCATTGCACTTAATGGTGGATAAAATTACTTACAATAGTAATATATCAACTATATATATATATATATATATATATATATATATATATATATATATATATATATATATTTAGGTTAGTTTTGGTTGGTAAAGATTATTTAGATTTTTTTTCTCTCATATTTCTTTTTGCATTTCTTTTTGTGTTTTCTCTTCGATTGACAAAGACCACTGTGTGGTTGAAATATATCATTGTTTAAGTGCTTTTATGTGTTTCTATTTCAAGACTACAGAGTGGACTCTTACCAAGGTAAGTCTGTCAGTCTCCTAGTCCAAAAAATCTATATATATATATATATATATATATATATATATATATATATATATATTTGTAGCAAATAGTTACTAAAATTGGTGAATTGTTTTACAGGTTATGGATACCCTCTTTATCATGGCTATCATGGATACGATGGATACTTTGGTTCCACTGGTTACCCATTCTATTAGCTCAACATAATTTCTAGTTTTTAAATCTCAAATGCCATCTTCCATATAAACAGCAAAACTTGAAAACTTTGAGAACAACTTTTTGCCATTGTTGACAACACATAGAACTGCAAATGCAAAAATGCCATTTGTAACAAAAATATTACAATATAAAAGTGAGAATACACAACTTATTTTTTTAAGCAAATGTATTTTTATACCTACACATGTAACCCGTTTGTCCCAACTGACATTTTTAAATTAACAATTATTTAAATCTTTCTTCCCACTAATTAATATTTACATACCATTCAGAATCATACTTTATCTTGTTATGTTAATCATGCATCATTACTGCTTCATTTATGAAGCAGATTCTAGCATGATTTATGTAAATAGTAGCTAAATGATAAATTACTAAATGATGGGAAAAGCATTAATAAAGAGCTAACTTAAGAAGTGACAGAAAGATCAAGACTTGAGTTATGAAAGGTGAAAAGTTAGATGAAGGGAGACTACGAGGATGAACAAATTCTTGATGTAAAGAACTGAGAAAAATTGAAAATTAAACAAGAAAATGAATAAAGAGATGATGAGTTATAAAAGAGAACACAATAGACAAGATTGAATTTTCTATCCACTAATACATGCTATATAACTGTATAATAAAACTCTAAATAATTTGAAACTATCTGAAATAAAATGAAGCAACAAGTTATACAATCCTAACCTATATTCCGATTTCAAAAGAATCACAATTACCATCTCCTGACTATATAGTACAATTCATAAGCATACTTGGGTCCTGTGACAGACTGGCAATTTTTGATGGTCACAGAATTTATTAAACAGCTTTTTAATGTTATTCTACGTTTAAGTAAAACCAAATACATATGCACATACAGAAATATTATTATTCCACACATAAATACAAACAATATGCACATAAATACAAACAGTCATTCTATTCCTTGAAACTGGATAGTAGATAATTCAAGAAAAATATTATAGAATAGAAATCTTAACCTATAAAATAAGATGTGTTCAGTGATTTATCCATGTAGAATCTAAACTATAATCTATAATAAAGACACAAGATTCTAACTTTGCTTGCAATTTGAATTGCAAGTTTCTACAAAAAACATTTTTACATAATTCTCATATTAAAAGACAAAAATTGCTAATTAAATATCTGATTTAAAAATCTTTTGATATATTCTATTTTGTAAAAATAATAAATAATCAGTATTTAAAGTTATCTCCATTAATTAGAATTAGTTCCGATAACTACATAAGAGCGTGCAGCTCCCGGGATCTAAGATACTACGGCGAGTTGTAGCACCTTGCAGTAGGTTCGAGAATAGTTAAGTTAGGTCAAATCAGACTTTTTGCTAACTAAAGATTGTTAAATTGTTAAAATACACTTGGAGGAAACGTTTTCGTCTTATGACTTCTTTAGCCTCGTATATTTGCAGCTAGGATTACTACAGTTGTGCTTCTTTGGTACCAATTTTTGAAAGTTAGAAGTGATGTGATTGAAGAGTAAGTGTGATCTGTGTCTTGTTTGTTCATTTAGGATGTCATTTTTATGTGTGTTGCTATGTCTGTATGTTTCATATTGTTCTAGTGTGTTTAATTTATGGCCCTTGTTGCATGTGTGGAGGAGGCTCATGTTATTTTCTATACTAGTACATGAGTGTTTAGTATCCATGAGGTGATTTGCGAAGGTGGATTCAATAGTAGTGTGCAGTACGCTTTTGTGTTCTTTATATCTTATGGCAAAAGATCTGCCTGTTTGTCCAATATAGAACTTATTGCAGTTGTTGCATTTTAGTTGGTATACTCCTGTGTTATTGTATGTGTTGGTATTGTTATTAAGGCTGTGTCTGATAGCCGTTCGGCTTTTATTTGTTGTTCTGTAAGCTACATTGTATCCTGCTTTTTTGAATTGTGTGCTATTTTATTTGTGAGTTTGTTTATGTATGTGAGGGTGATGAATTTATTTGTGTTTGTGTTGTTGTTACTGTTCTTGTTGAGTATTTTTCTGTGTAGTTTGTCTATTAAATAATTGTCATATCCATTTTTGTGAGTAAAATATTTGATTGTGTTTAGTTCCTCTGTGTAGTTAGTTGTGGAGATAGGTATTTTGTTTAGTCTGTGTAGTAAATGTTTGAAAGCTGTGTGTTTATGTTGTAATGGATGATTAGATGTGTGTGATTAGTGTGTCTGTCATGGTTGGCTTGCGGTATATCTTGAATTCATGTTTATTTTGATTTTTTTTATGGTGTTGCCTAAGGAATTCAATGCTTTGTTCTTTTCAAATTCTGCACTGAACTGGATTATTTTGTTTATATGTGTTTGGAGTTGTTGGCATTGTCTTATGTTTCTTTGGTATAGTATTATAACGTCGTCTACATAACTGTGCCAATATATTATCTTATCTGCGTGTTTGTTGTTACTTATGATTTTATTCTCTTCTATGTGTTGTAGGAATATTTCTGCGAGAATGTTTGAAATCGGTGAACCCATTGGTAGGCCTTGTTTCGGTGTGTAATATTTGTTGTTATGAGTGAAGTAGTTCTGTTGTGTAATGGTGTTCAAAATATGTATGATTTCTTTTGTGATTTTTTCTGGAGTGTTGTCAAGTCTTAGATTGTCTCTTAACATGTATAGTGTTTCTGTGACTGGGATATTGGTATATAGGTTTGAGATGCCAAACGATGCTAGGGTTGAGTTATGAGGGATTTCAATGATCTTTATTTTGTTTACTAGATCTATTGTCTTTTTTATATTTGTGTGTGTGTCTAGTTTTATGTATTTTCTAATAGTACTATCCATATGGCGTGCTAGTTTGTGTGCGGGTGATTGTTGGCTGTTGATAATTGGTCTTATTGGTGTTCCTTGTTTATGTAGTTCAGACAGTGCTTGTAGCGTAGGTGGCGTAGGTCTTATTGCTTTAAGGTATTTTTTCTGTGTTTTAGATATTACGTGTTTAGTTGAATTAATTATGTGTTTAACTGTTATGATATTTGTTTGTTGGGTCTTTATTTGATTCTAAGATGTTGTTTGCCGCAATGAATTCATTAATTTTATTGTTTAAATCCTGTATATGCATAATAGCTAGTATTACCTTTATCTGCTTTTACGTATTTTAAATCTTGTTCTCTAGCTTTTTGTTTTAGTGATTTGGTTGTCTGTATTTCATTGGTGTATGTTATGGTCTTTTGTGTTACTAATTAAATGTCTTGAGTATATTAATTAAAACAACCTCTCACCACAAATCTAACAAATTTTATTTTAACCTTATGTACATTTCGACTACAAAGTAATCATCTTCAGAGGTATTTTAACAAATAACTAACTTACAGCTAAACCTATGCGTATTTATAAGCAACGCGAACTCCTTGGCCATGCCCCCTACACTATCCGACCAATCATGTTACGAGTAACAACTAGGTCTGGTCTAGTGTATGATTGGTCGGATAGTGTAGGGGGCGTGGCCAAGGAGTTCCCGTTGCTTATAAATACGCATAGGTTTAGCTGTAAGTTAGTTATTTGTAAAAATACCTCTGAAGATGATTACTTTGTAGTCAAATGTACATAAGGTTAAAATAAAATATGTTGAATTTGTGGTAAGAGGTTGTTTTAATTAATATAAACATTTACTCCACAGTAGCTTTAAGTTGTTGTCAAAATGTCTTGAGTGTTCATCACCCTCACATACATAAATACACATATGTGTTCTGTGTTTTGGTGGGTGATTTTATGGATGTTAGATTCCATGTCAACTATTAGGTTTTTTATTATTTGGTTTTTGTTGAAATCGGGTAGATTATATATGAAACCATTTGTTATTATTATTTTTTTTTCAGTGAATTGTGTTTTGGTAAGGTTTATGAATTTTTTCTTGTTAGAGATGTGGTTTGGGTGTTGGTTTGTTTTTAGGTTATGTTGTTTTTGTGAATTTTTTATTTTTTGTTTTGTTTATTTGTTGTATTTATTTTGGGTTTAGCTATGGTTTGTTGCATTTTTTTCGTGTATTATAGGTGTAATATTATTAACCTAATACAATAAAAAATATAATAGTAACACACAGAAATATTCAAACTATAACAATAAATTAAAATACCACACAAGACTTTAATCATTCATACCATGCACACCTTTATTAACAGGCATACCTAAAATCCACAAACCAACACACCATTTTGACCACTAATAATTTTCAAAATAGCACCATCTTACATAATCACAAAAATACTAGACAAAATAATAACATCTAAATTACATACCAACAACACAAACAATATAAAAAACGGATACAAATTAATTAATACAATAAAAATACATAGAAACAAACGACACAAAAATAATTAGTTATGACATAACCAACATGTACCCTAGTATCCCAATAGAATAAACCATAGAAATAATTTTAAAAAACAAACTAATACAGAATAACAAGACAGAAAACACAATAAATAGTATTATTACACTAATCAAACACATATGTAACCAATATTACTTCCAATTTAACAATAAATATTATAAACAAACGACCGGACTCCCAATGGGGTCATACATATCATCAGTCATATCATAAATATATCTACAACACTTCAAACAAATAATAATTAAACCTATACATAATGTTTCACTATGAACAAGATACGTAGATGATATACTTGTAATATACCAACCCACCATTCATAACAAACACATCATAATACTAAACAAATTAAATACATACAACTAAAACATACAATTCACCAACGAAACAGAAACAAACAGAACAATAACCTATCTTGACATTACATTAAATATAAACAAAATAGAAACTACAGTACAAAGAAAACCAACTTCAATCAACACCACAATACACTACAAATCTAACCAACCCTGGACACACAAAATTAACACCTACAGTAACATGATAAATAAAGCAATAAAATACACATACAATAGCAAACAAAAATTATATGAAGAATTAATAACATTACAACAATAGCAATAGAAAATGGATACAACAAACACTTTATAAAAAACATATACAATAAATTTACAAAAAAAACCTAACTTCAACACAACAACTACAACCTGAACACAAAAATAAAAAAATCTACCTTAAATATAAATACACCAATAACAAAATAGAAAAAATAACAAATATATAATAAAGAACACTAAAGTCCAACATACAAACCAAACAATAAAATATCTTAATAACACAAAACAAATACAGGTCATTTAAAATAAGATTTGTAGAACATTACAGAGCATTCAAAACTAAAAATAAAAAAAGTATCAAATGTAGCAGAACACCTAATATTACATAAAAATGAAATAACAAGTTACAAAAATAACCTAACCATACTTGAAATAAATGATAACCCAATAGAACTAAACTCACTAGAAAAATACCACATCTATGAAAACATACACAACAATTTAACGAACCAACAGACAACATATGCGAACAATGTACTTTTCAAAAACATCATGCACGCGGCACAAACCGAAAATTATGGCGTCAACAACGGACCAACATCACGGACCGAATGACACCAGATAAATAGAGAAAATTAATTCAGTGATTTGACACTGGTCAAGTGACTGAAAGGCACTTCATCTCATAAGGTGAAAATAATTGGACTTAGTGGTGGAATAATTGTTTACAATTAACAATAATAAATATATATATATATATATATATATATATATATATATATACAGTATATCGTGATATTTCACGTTGTCCATTATTTTTCTGTTGCACTGACTTTATGAAGTTATTATTACTACTTGTAAATAATTTTTTTCCACCACTAAGTGCAATAATTATACCTTACGTGATGAGACACCTTTCAGTCTTTACCATTGTCAAATCACTGATTTTTTCCCCTATTTTTCTGGTGTGAATGTTCGGGCCGTGATATTGGTATTTGTTGACGTTACACACATTTCCTCTTGAGCCACATGTATAATGTTTTCGAATAGTACGTCGTCTGCATATGTTGTCTGTAGGTTCATTAAATTGTTGTGTATGTTTTTATAAATGTGGTATTTTTCTAGTGAGTTTAGTTCTATTGGGTTATTATTTATTTCAAGTATGGTTAGATTATTTTCGTAATTTGTTATTTCATGTTTATGTGATATTAGGTGTGCTGCAACATTTGATACTTTTGTATTTTTATTTTTGAACACTCTGTAATGTTCTTCAAATCTTATTTTAAATGATCTGGTTGTTTTCCCTATGTAAAATGCGTTGCAGTCGTTACATGTAATTTTGTAAATTCCTGATAGGTTTTGTTTTTCTGTATTTGTTTTGTGGTTTGTATTATTAAGATATTTTATTATTTTGTTGTTTGGTTTGTATGTTGGAGTGTAGCATTCTTTGTTGTATATATTTGTTAATTTTTCTATTTTGTTATTGGTGTATTTATATTTTAGGTAGAATTTTTTATTTTTGTGTTCATGTTGTAGTGTTGTGTTGAGGTTAGTTTTTTTGTAAATTTATTGTAAGTGTTTGTATGACCGAAAGGTGCCTCATCACACAAGGTAAAATTATTGCACTTATTGGTTGAACAAAATTATTTACAAGTAATAATAATAACTTCATATATATATATATATATATATATATATATATATATATATATATATATATATATATAATATAGATTAGATAATTATTTTCCTGAAGATGCTGGTACTATTTTGTCAGCGAAAAGCTTTGAATAAATATATTCATTAAAAGTATTCTTGTTTTTGAAATATTTTTGAAACCTAGGAAAATATAATTACTAAATGTTTGCTGCAGTTTATGTAAAGGTTGTTTTACCATGACCATTAGGAACTTAAAATTTATCAGTTCCTTTAGTTAGGAATGTCAGCGTAAAGTATTGTTGAACATTGCTATTGTAATGCCCAGGGCTGGTTGGAAATAAAATCATTGATGAGTAGCTGAGACATACACTATAATTAATTATAATATGTCCACCCAGGTCAATTATGTTGATTACTCTAATTTCCATAAAAAAGAACAGCACATTAACTGCCTCACAACAGTTAGGAAAAAAATTGTTTACTTTTAGAGAATCATGAAACAGTTCCACACAAACATGTGAGCTTTCACTACCAGAAATCCTTACGTTACGAGAGTTTACTTTACCACAAAATTGAAACCTGGCTTCATTGTTAAAAGTTATCTTGTTTAGGAAAGCTTTATTTAATGATATCTTTTCCCATTCCTGAGAAAAAAATCAAACCAATATGTTTATCATTATCAGATAGGTACTGCAGTAGTTGAAGATGGTATGCTTTAAATAAATATATACAGAGAAATCCCCACACTATTGTTTTCGACATTTCTAACTCTCTGGCCACACTCACTGTTGATTGGGTAAGGCTGAAATTACCTTTCGACACATACATTCAACATTGGATCCTGAGGTTTCAGACAACCAGAAGTTTTTGCTACAAACAACCAGTTTCACTGAATTGTTTACATCATGCCCAAATTAAATTGTAACTCATTGGGTCTTTATTAAATTTCTCATGTAACGCATATTGCACAGTACATGATGTGAAATTATAACATACAAAACAATATTTCTTTTCCCTTAGCAGCCATTTTCTCAACTGTCTATGCCTAGTGAGCAAAGGTTAACTAACTACCAAGCAACACATATTTGAAAAACTGTTTGCGGTGATCTCTTATACAGCACTTGTTTCATTCTTATAAATGGCTCCTAAGATTATTATGAAACATCCTGGTCAGAGTATCTTAAAGGGCGTTTCCCTCTGTAAAAAAAATTAATCTGCCAGTACAGAAGATAAAACAGCAGAATTAAAAATTAAACTTTGATTAAAAAGTGACATTAAAGAACAATAAATACTGTGACCAAAAAAGAAGATAAAGGAAAATTGGTTTTGGATTTCCTAAGAACAAACTGCCTCCTGGAGTATAAACTGTAGAAAGAGTTGGAAAAATGTTTGGGAGCTTAAGAAGATATTAGACGACAGATTGCATTTAGATCAATTGAAATTTCTTAGCACAGTAAAAAAGAGGAAAGTTTGGTTAGACTAGAGGATATAAACTTGAAACATTAAATTATGAATGAATGAATATTTAATTTTAAGAATACGTTTCTATTTCAAAATTAATTTATACACTTTCACTTTATTTTAATTTACAGAATTCATCATTGTTATATATTTGCAAGTTATTGTATGCACTCTTTAGACAAACTTTATCCGCTTGTGGACAAATTAATAAATACCTTATTGTATACTTGTATAAGAACCTATACTTAGTACCTTCTACTAATATTACAGAAGTTGTTTGTAATATTGTAATGCTTTCTTACACGTGGCGCTAGTAGTGGCAAGCCAAAACATAAAACTAATAGCCCCAGGTGTAGATGTGGGCCAGCTCAATAAGAAACCTACAGGATACAACCATTGTGGAGGCAGCACTATGACCGGCGTACTACGATATTGCCATACCACTATTATAAAAATTAAACTCTGAAACATTACACATTAAGGTTTTGGTTAATGTTAAATTAATGTTAAAGTGATTAATTAAGATTCACCTAACGTAATGGTCTACAAAATACAAGACAATAAAGTTTTAATTAAAAAGCATAAAACTATCAATATTTTATAATTATTTTATATAATAACCTTACTTCTATGCGGAATTTTGTTAAAACTGAAAAGAAAATAACTTTGTAAGAAAGTATAATTGTGTATTTCCAATGCATACTTATTTATAAAGCAGAATCTTTATAATTAATAACCAGTTAAACAATAGTTTATGACTATCTGAACTTTGAATCTAGTACTAAACATATTATACGAACAAGCACAATACAAACTACACATACTCTTTGATACTATCAAAAACCTACCTTTAAAACCGTCACTGCTTGACCCAACATCTCCAAGCAGAAGACACTGATGAAGATCGGCACATAGCAATCAAAAACATTCTGTCTCAGTAAGTTTAACAAATTTACTAAATTCAAAGTTCGGATAGTCATAAACTATTGTTTAAGTGATTAATAAGATTCACCAAACGTAATGGACTATAAAATTCAAGGGTTTATAATTAAGTGATCATTTATAAACAAAATATTCCACTTGTTCAGAATCCACAGTTTTAAAAATGTAAAATTGGTGGATTTAATTGTAACACTAACTGACTAATGCCTTAGTAGTTTTCAATCTCTATGCATATAATTGTATTTGTTAAAGAAAGAAAGATAGAAAATGTCAATTATGTGTATAATTTTTTAATACACTTAATTACAAAATTTATCTGAAATTGTTTAGAATGTAATGTTGATACTTATAATCACTTATATTATTTTCTTTTCTTATGAAATGAAAGGGAATACCATTCACTTTAAATGGTTATTGAAGTCTAAAAGTACAACAAGTTATGAAGGTCCAGTAATTAAGTACATAAAGTGAGTGTAAGAAATTCAGTAAATTCGTGTAATGAAGGCAGTGAAGGAAAGTCAGTAAGAAAAAGTAAGATAAATAAAATCAGTATATATTTTTTACTAAGGATTCTAAAACAAATTTTGATGAATTGTACAGTAAGAAAAAATTACATTGGATGGCAATTTAAAATAAATTTGCTATTACATACTAAGAAACTATCACATGTTTCAAAAGAAATAAAACTCATTGGCTGATCAAGACTGAAAGAAAGCATTAAGGGAAGAAACAAATTCTATAGCTATAATGAAAACTTGGAAATTGTCAGAAATGGTTAAAAACCAGCGAAAAGGCAATATTGAAATCTTAGACATGAAAAATTGAGTTTTGCAGTAGGTAATGCCTATTTTTTAAACAAATTTAATATAAAAACCATTTTTCTGAATTTAGAGTTATCAGAAGAAATTTACTCTACCTAACCTGAAGGTTTTCAAAATCAAACAGATAAAGTATACAAACTTCTAGAAAGTATTTATGAATTGAAACAAGCAGCAAAAGCATAGAACAAGAGGTTTATCAAATATTTGATACAAATTTTACAACTAAAGGCAAAAGATGTTCTTCTGTATGTACTTTATAACTCTTATAGTATTTTATAGAATATATACACAAAGCGATCAAGTAATTTGTCTTAGCTAATTTTTTATCCATGATATTTTTATAAAATTTAGGTAATATTTGATTTATTTGTTACTTTCTTAATAACCTTAAATTTTGTTTACTATTTATGATGTTACATACGTACATGTGTGTGTGTGCGCATGGTGCATATATGTGTGTGTGTGTGTGTGTGTGTTTCGAATATAAACATAATTTATTCTACTTACTAGTATAAACTGCACAGTGTAACTAACCAACAGCTGTGTTTTTACAGAACTACTCATCTGCTCCTTCACTGTAAAATACATTTTAAAATAATGAATCTGTTAACTGTTACATATATATAAATTATTATTTAAAGTTACTATTTAAAGTTTGGATACCCATAAACTATTGTTAAAGTGAACAAATAAATTATTAGTTTTAACTTGTTAAATTAGTTATTTTGTATCAGTGTTATCAATATCAACAAAACCTAGTTATATAGATTTATATCTTGTGTGTATGTTTATATATATATATATATATATATATATATATATATATATATATATATATATATATATATAGGAATTTTTGGACTAGATAGGAAACTGACAGATTTACCTAGTGGCAATAGTCCAAAACTGCAATCTCTTGGAAATAAATAAACAGACACATATAAAAACTTAACACGCTATTGAAATATTTCAATCAAAAATGATCTTTGTCAATCAAAAAAAAAAAAAAAAAAAAAAAAAAAAATACTGAAGTGAACCACAGATATGTATAAATATCCAAATGTCACAGAATATACATATTTATACACATCTATGGTTCACTTCAGTCTTTTCTTTTTGATTGACAAAGATCATTTTTGATCGAAATATTTCTATAGTTTGTTACGTTTTTATATGTGTCTATTTATTTATTTCCAAGAGATTGCAGTTTTGGACTATTGCCATTAGGTAAGTCTGTCAGTCTCCTATCTAGTCCAAAAACTCCTGAATAAGCTTTAAGCTCCACTAGAACTAACTGATATATATAATGAATTTAAAATATTTCAAAAACAAGAATACTTTTAATGAATATTATTATTCAAAGCTTTTCACCAATAAAATAGTACCAGCATCTAAATAATTATTTTCCTGAAGATGCTGGTACTATTTTATCGGCAAAAGCTTTGAATAAATATATTCATTAAAAGTATTCTTGTTTTTGAAATATTTTTAATTTATTAACTATATTACAAGAAAACATATCACCATATTTAATATAATACACACACACACACACACACACACACACACACACATATATATATATATATATATATATATATATATATATATATATATATATATATTCAATTCTCTTTGGACACAAAGCAGGATCTATGGGTGGTAGAGGTAGTTGAGTTGCCCTGTTATCAGATTTTAAGGGGAAACAAATTTTGGGTAGTTAGAAAATTTTATAAAGCAAATCAAAATAAAGACCACCGAAGGAAAGTTGAAAATAATTTTTACAATACAATGTGACAGATTATAAGTCTGAAGCTATAAGAACAACACCATCATGTCTAGCCACTGACTAAGTGTTTAAGGGAGTGGGTCACTTATTTTTTTTAATATCTTGTAAAATATTCATTTTATGTTAAAATGTTATTCTTCCTTTCTTAGACGGTATTCAGCAGTGGCATAGTGATAGGAATTCTTGTTGCTCAGTTATATTTAATAAAATAGTAAATAATGTGGGAGTACCTTATCAGGCACCCAATGTATGCATTGTTATTGGTATGAATTTTATCAAGCAATAAATAAGATTACTCAAAACAAACTTGAATAATTACAGCTAATTATTTGACCAAGGCAGAGGAGGCATTGGCAGAGTTCAAAAAACAAGAATTCTTGAGGTAAAAGACTGAGCTACTTTTGCACCCTGTGTTGTCCATTCTTTAAACTTCAGCAGCTGCAATTTTTTTAAGAATCCTTTATAGTTCGTATAACATTTTAGAACTTCAATTTTGTGGTAGGAAATACACTAAAACATATATCAATAACACTATAATCATAAGGCAAAATCAGATGTATGAAAAACTGTGGCAATGCCTGAAAAACTTCCAAGACCACTCGCCTTTTGATGGAATTTCTGAAGCTATGTCCATAGCACAAGCAAATGGTGTATCATTAAACTTAACTGGAAAAAGGAAATGGCTGGTGAGGTTATTAAAGACCAAAAATCTGTTAGCTTTGGTTTTTGAATCTAAAATATATGAAATTACGTGCATAACTTGTTGCTGTACACACACAAAGACCAAATGGAGTTTGTACTTAAAGTTCTTTTAAACACCATGGTTTGATACTTGATTAAATTACCTAGATTGGACAGTTTAAGCCATCAATAGGATCAGGTTTAAAATACTACATCCCTTAAATTAATATAGACCTGTTATAAAACCAAAAAAAATACGTATTCTGCTTATGTCCATTTTGGACTTGAGCTACTACTTTACACTTAAACTAACATACATAAATATGTAAACATTATAGAAACTGCTTAAATTAGGCATGCACTTTTGATGTTTAATGAGAGGATGGTTAGTTTGAGAGATTTATAACTTTGTCAAATAAGAGAGCAACTTGTGTTAATGGATAGGATTGGGGGGGGGGAATCAATTGGGATTAAGGAGGTGGCTCTTTGAGGTTTTATAGGTAATAATGTCAAATAGCATCAGTATAGTGTAATTTGGTGTTGCATATGTATATCAGGTCTATTTGAAATCTGTCTATACTTCATATAATTTCCTTGTGTAAAATCTGCTATTATTATTCAGGCGCGTATCCAGTGACTTGCTTTGGGGGGGGGGGATCGATGCATTATAGACATATATATATAATATGTGTGTGTGGGTGTGCGCGCACACATGCGTGTATGTAAAAACATAGAACAGAAAAAGTTCTTTCTACGCTTGCGTTAGAAATCGGTAACGTGATAAAGATTCGTAGCAAATTAGACTTTTTAATAAATAATTATTCCAGTTTCGATAACACTTATGGCTCGAGAATATTATTAATTTCATAATAAGCAATTATTATAAAAATGGTTTATTAATTAATATAAGTAGTTATTCTTCCAACACGAACAATTCCGGAGTCAACTCCGAATATTACGCTTGCAAAATTACATATTGAAAATCATATGTTCGAGACTAAGCTTCACTAGCGCTATCTGTTGTTAAAACGTTTAGACGTTTACGAGGATATGCCGAGGGAACGCGTCACATTTTCAAATTAAAAATTAAGATTTTATTTTTTAATAGAATTTAAGATTAGATTAGATTAGAATTTATTAGAATTTTTAAGATCTAATTTAATAGAAAGTCCTAATTTAATAATATATTGTCGATTTTTAACCCAAAGTTCTTGAGGGTTGGGGGGGCGATCGCCCCCCCCCCTTGGATACGCGCCTGTTATTTAGTTTATGTAAAACGTGTAGGTCTGTTGATGTTAGTGAGATTGTTGCAAGTTTATTTCAATGGTGATGAACCAGAAAAGCATATGCTTTATATTTTAAGCAGAATAACAGTTCAGCCCCAAAGTCTTTCTAATGTACAAAGAACTATGAAACAGTATTGAAAACTCTAAAATTGGATGTGGATGACCTGGATAAATAAGGGTGTATGATGTCTGTTTTAGTTTTGATTTACATTTAAATCCTATTTGTAAGAAAAAAATAGGAGTTAAATTTACATTTAGTAAAAATACTTTAAATAAAACATTAAAAGAACAATATTTGAAAAATTATGATACTTGAAATTTTATTATATCAAAATATTAATAAAATAATGTTGAATAGATTCAAAAACCTACCTTGGTCTTTTAATTGGCTTTGTAAACTATTCAACTTTCTCTGCATTCGTGCATACTTAGCAAATTCATCAATGATAGATATTCGAGAGAGTTCAAGTTTAATATCAGACACTTCCTTCTTTAGATCTCCACATGAGTTATTTCTGTTGTTTGCTAACAGTAAACCTAAAATCTGTAACAGTTATTATAAATTTAAAAAATAATTGAGCTTTAGGGTTTCTTTAATTCATTAACTATCTTAAAAAAATAGTTATTATTATTTTATCTGCCTACAGTTTTGTTTATATTCAATTTTGTCCAATGATACTTTAAAATATGATTTTCTATTTTATTTTAAACAAAAAAATGAAAAATAAATAATTTAAATTAGTTTTATATTCTAACCAAAAGTCAACATCTTTATTTACAAAAGTCAATCGCATAATCTTTTGAGAGTAGCACCGAAATGATAAAAGTAAATAAGATTACTACAAAACGACTTTTTATTCAGTTACAGTTACATACACATAACTTACTTTAACTTACATACATATAACTTATTCTATAACATATAATTCTATTTGATGTTATAGTATGACAGGTAATGAAGCTAATTAGCCCTATTAAGCGATTAACAGCTGATATGGCACCAGGCAAAATATATAAAAGTTGCTTGTTCTAATCATTTTGAATTCACCAATTAAATTAAGTAATTATTGCGTAACTAAGTGAATAATTTTGAACTAAGTTCTTGATGCATTTCCAAATAATCGTTTCATTGACAAAGCCTGTCAGCTATTCTTGGCAATCACTCAAGGTTGCTGGATGTTTAAATTATGAGGGTGGAGAGGGGTTTAGTTTAAGCCGGTTGTTTACTATATATAGTAGAACAAGAACAAGGTGTTCAAATAGAAATGTGTGTGGTTGATTATGATATGTTGTTTTTGTGTTGTATAATGTTTGAATACTTAAAAATTGTCTGTAGTGGTTAGTTTTTTACTATGGTTTGATATGTGGACAATATTTAAATTAGAATGGACAGGGGTGTAGCCAGGCACGTGCCTCCTCCAAACCAATTATTGTAGGAGAAAAATATTACCCTATAAAACAGCACTAGGTTTTTAGCAAAACAGCTTCCTGACAACCCAACAATTCTGTAGTTTTAAGCACCAAAATTAGCATCAAATATGATTTCTAGAGTTAAAAATGTCCAAAATTTCCACAGGAAGGATCCACCCCCTGACCCTCAGGGCCGTGCCACCCTCAAACATCGTCCTTACTACGCCACTGAGTATGGATGTATGTGTATGTGTTAGCTGTTTCGTAACTGGATTTTGGATTTTTGTTTTACTCGTATATGTTGTTGATGTGCTCTTTGAATCTTGTGTTAAATGATCTACCTGTTTGGCCAATGTAAAACCTGAGTCAGTTGTTACATCTTATTTTGTATATACTGGATAGAATGTATTTGTCTTTTTATTGTTGATAAGGTTGTATGTGTTATCTTCAAGTGTTCTTTGTGTTGTATATTTGGTAATTGAGTTTTTTGAATCTGAAAGCAATTTGTGTGTGTATATGAATTTATTGTTAAAAAGTATAATCCTCACATCATTTTAACTGTAATGTAAATATTAACACATGCTCATATTTTTTACAATTTACAGCTGCTTCTTATTTGCTCACATTTACTCTTTAATCTCTCTTAATCATCACTCATCACTCAGTAAGAGATTAGGGGTTTTTTGGAATAACTCACATCATGTTTTAGGGTATCAATGCTATCAGGAGCCAGAGGTTCTCTTGTTATGTCTTTAAATCACCTTTAACACATTGACTATGCATCTCAACAGCAGGTCCTTATGGCAACTTCTTTCTACACAGTAGTCATCACACTATTTTTATGACCACTACTCGGCTATGTCTAAAATACAGCCACATTAATTGATAGTGCAGCGTTGAGATTATCTGACATATTTTTCCATTCAATTCAACCTTTTTTGGTATTTGTATGCTTGATTTTGTTAAAAAAAAGTTACACACCAACTATAAACAATTACATATTTATTGAATAATAAATGATAAACTGGTTAAATATCGAGTCAGATATATTTATTTTAATAAAGCAACGTTTCAGAAACTAGTTTGTTGCCCTTGTCAAGCCTGTTGTGCTATACAAAACAAAGTCCTTACATTTTACGTTATGTGAGGCCAAATATCAACCCCTTACACTTTATTAGGATTATCTTTGACTCGACATTCAAGTGGTTTATCATTTACTTCATACTTATTTCGAGTGTCCAGATAAACTTAAATTGCTGCATATTTATTGATTAATATTTTTACTAAACTTAATTAAAATCATACTAAAATATTTTAAATTTGTAAATTGTTTTTCAAATACTTTTTACTTTCAACTTTATTTTTTAAATGTATTAAAACACAAATAACTGATCAAAATTTTGATATGTTTGAATTTAGAAAGTTAATAAAAATACTCGGATTTTTTAAACTAGACAGGTTAATGGCATTTTTATTGGTGCTAATTAATAACAAATTGGGTTTTACTACGACACAAAAGGACATTTTTTAGGTTTTTTATTCATAATCTAACAGTTAACATAACTGAGGAAATATTAAACCATTTTATTTTAAACTATTGTAAGAACATTGTTTTACGAATTTTCAGTATGAAACCAACCAGTTAATATTAATTTTAATTAGAAGGCTTAATAAAACTTTAAATGAAAGTTAAAGTTACTGACAAAGAGTAGTAAAGTTTCTATTTTGACTGAGTTGCAATCATTACAAAATAAATAAAGCAGAAAATTTAAAAAAATAAAATAAAAATATAGTATTAATAACGTCGGTTTTAAATTTTTTTTTGGAATTACTCATTTTAATGTGTAGAAAATGAATATTAAATTTTTTCTGCAGAAAATACAAGTTTATATTTTTGCACATTTTAAATGTGTCTGTAATGGCATGTATAGCGTGTTGCACTACGTCAAAGTAAATTTATTTTATTATTAAACTAGAAATCTAAATATTTAACTTTTGGTTATAATTTTAAAGGTATATTTTAATATAGCTATATAGCAATATTGTATAAAACTATAACCAAATCTATCCTGACTGGATACTTCATAGGTATATTTTAATATAAGATATAATTAAAAATAAAAATAATTCATGTATAAAATTACAACCAAATCTATAGACGTAGTGCAGTGCGCTGTAGCTAATGTGTGCCTGGTCCATGCTATAAGCCTACATGGCATTACAGACTAACATTTAAAATGTGAAAAAAGTCACTTTTAGTATTTTCCATGGAAAAAAGTTGATATTCGTGTTCTAATATTAAAACAAGTAATTAAATTTTTTTTTAACCCAGCGTTATTAGGACTAAATTTTTACCAAAAAGGTAAATGGCAATTATTAAGAACAGCGACTACCGCTCCAATCAGCAATTTTTTTTTCCTGATCAATTTGACCATGCTGAACACGAATCTGAAGTTATTTTTAACGGCAAACATATATTTACATAAAGTAAACTAACCTATCCTAACTTAACCTGACCTTTGTGCTTACTAAGCTCTGATCGCGCGAAATATGTTTTACTCTCGTGAAAAAGGCACAAATTTTAACGGCAAACCTACACCACGTGACCCGCAAGAAGCTTTCCGAATGCCCGACAGATGCCATGTGACTTTTCAAGTGAAAATGGCACGAATCTATGTCATTTTTAGCAACAACCTAAATCACATGATCTGCAAAATGCTTTCCGATTGGCCGACAGATCCCGAAAAGCATGTATTTAGTGTGTGTCGACGGATCTTGCCACATATTATTTTTTGAAGCATGTTTATTTGATGAAAAGCTGGTAATTGAAACTTTATGTTCGTACAACGTGCCCCAAACAAAGACAAACTGTTTAAAGTGCGGTAATACAGTGAAGAACACAGACGACTTCAAGTTTAGGTGCAGAAAGGTAACACTAAGGTAAGGACCTGGATTAGGTTAGGTTAATATATGTTTGCCGTTAAAAATAACTTTAGATTCGTGTTCAGCAAGGTCAAATTGATCAGGAAAAAAAGGGTTTGCCGATCCGAGCGGTAGTTGCTGATCTTAATAACTACCAAAAAAATACTTTATTAGTAATACATAATAATAGAAAAACTTTCAAGTTTGTATTTTTTAAAATAACAATTATTAGATTTCTTTCTCAAATTCTGATACATCTAGGCGCATTGAGTTACTTGCAAAAAAAAAGGAAGAAGGACCCTTGAGTTTATTAAGTTTCATATATGTTTGTAATGTAAGGTTATTTGGGTATTTTTTCACCTTAGATTTAACGCCAAGTTTTGATATTTTTCTCTTGTACTTAACGACTTATCACATTACCTGGTAGAACGTTAAAAGTAAAATCATATACGTAGAGATAACTCATAATTATAAACTTAGTAACAGTTGAGTTGTCAAAAAAATGTCAAACTTACATGTTTGAGTATAGAGGGTAAAAAGGTGTTTAAGGAACTTAGAATAACACCTGTTAATAACAATGCCAAATTTGACTCTAATTCCACCATTTTAAATTTAATTTTGTAGTGTTTTTTAGTTTTATATTTAAAACAATGCCAATATTTACTGACTTTACATAACCTATAATATTGATTAATAGAGTATTACAAACTGTTCACAAAATAGTCTTATTGAATTGTTTTAAAAACAACTTCTCCAAGCTTATATTTTCAACACAAGAGAAACAATTATTTATTCAATTCACGTTTGACAAATCATTCCTTAATTACTGTTCAATCATTCTGTGAATAATATATTACAAAAACAAAACTATTAAACCAGGCTAATATATATGAGTAGTACTCAAAATTAGAGATCGGAGCACGGTTCAATTGAAGCGCTTAATTTGAAAGACTCAGTAAACCACGGTTCTTTTAAAAAGAATTGCCTTTCAACGGTTCTCTTCTGAAGCGCTTCATGCCATAGCAGCTTCTACTTTTTTTATTATCGCTGGTGCATACAATGAGCTGAGGAAAAAAGACGAAAACGACCTAGGTGGTGGATTAGAAGTTTTTTAGCAGAAAGTCAACCAGAAGGAGCCTTCAACTCACTAATGAGAGATTTGTGCATGCAAACCGGATACGAAAATTTCTTGCGAATGACTTCAAGTGATTTTGAATTTTTGTTAAACCTAATAGCACCAGAAATTGGAAAAGTAGTAACTGCCGACAACCAATCCCCCTTGGGGAAATATTAGCTACCACTCTCCGTTTTTTAGCGACAGGTGATAGTTACAGCTCGTTGATGTACCTCTACAGAATGTATCTCTTACTACAGAGGCAAACACTGTTTTTAAGGGCATTTGGGCAACTGCTCATACGCGTGTCGCGGGCACGTGTGCCCGCTCGTTTCCATTGTCGGTGGAAACTTGTGCCGGCACAAGTTTTGTCGAACCGCCGGCTGGCACAAAACAGTCGCGGGCACATGTGCCGCGACTTGTGCCAGATTGTTTCCATTCGGGAATTTGTGCCGGCACAAGTCGGGCACATGTGCCCGACAAAAATTTGTAGTAATGGAAACGTACCTTCAGTAAGACTGAGTGAACCACGGTTCTATGAGAAATAATTGTCTTTCACCGGTTCTTTTGGTTCTGAAGCGCTTCAGTAAGAACCAATGAAAGGAGTGAACCTATGGTTCAGTCAGTCAGTGAGTCAGTCTTCTTTTGTGGTTCGTCATGCTAATATGTAACATACAAACCGAAGTCGTACAGTTTCAATTCGGCAAATATTTTACTGTAGTTTATTATTTCGACAAATGAGAAATTATTTCCAGCCTATTTTCAATCAACTCATTAAAGTGTTAGTATTTGGAAGTAACTTTAACAAAAGAACTAACAAATAATAATTTTTTTCTAAAAGAAATTCTCACGTTAGAAAAAAATTTTTATAATTTGTAAATTTTTAATTTAGACAGCAATTCTTGGTATAGTAATATGTTAAATGGTTTAATAAATTGATAAGCAATGTGCTTCCTCTAAATTATATCAGGGTTAATGAAAATTTATAATTATATTTTAATAACAGAAAGCATCAAAGTTGTATTGTTTCAACACAAAATAGATTTTGCTAGTGTTACTAAGATCCTCTACAAATTGAGCTTAAGAAATTTGCTCATATAGATTCATTATTTAATATAAACTGATAATTAATATTATAACTATCATAACACCGACATTATTTTATATAATGTTCCACCGAGCGATCGAAAACGTTCTGTCTCAGTAAGTTTTAACAAATTTACAAGACTTAAAGTTCGCATAGTCATAAACTATTGTTCAAATGGTTAATAAGATTCACCGAATGTAATGGACTACAAAATTCAAGAATTATTTTATAATAACTTATAAATTAAAATTTATGAGTGTGTCTGATCACATACATACTCATTAGTTACAAGAATATAAATTAATATCACATAAGTTATAGATTAACAGTACCGAAATAAACACATGTTTACTATAGTACTATGTTGCTAAATAATACTATAAATGTGGTTATGTTTATAAAGCCACATTTAGTCAATATTTACGTTTTATTCATCCGTTTTTTTGTTTATAATGTATTCTTGAATAACATTTTTTGAAAATGTTAGTTGAGCGTCATTTGGTCAAGTATTACTCACAAAATCTTATTTTAACAAAATGGTCAGTTTGTACCGTTATATCTATATTGGTACAATGAGGTTATCATTAACTTAACCTTACAAGCTGAGTTCGAACAATAGTATGTACGTAAATTGGTTGGAATAATAGCAGCTTAATAGGCTGTACAACACATTAATTATAATGAAAAATTGTATACTATTACTTATAATATACAAATATGTATAGTATTAATTTTGTACAATAACGACAAATGCTACTGCATCGCATGCTTACTACTAGTTACTACAATGGGAATGGCCACAAGTGAACTGATGAACCGGTCAAATGAAGCTCTTTATTTTAGTGAACCGTTCTTATGAATGAATCGATTCGCCCACCTCTACTCAAAATTGCCACAAACCGCTTGTACTTGTAGCAGTGTCAAAAATAGTCTGGAGTTTATACTAAGTCAATTGAAAAAAGCTATTATACATATATATAACTACATATTTTTAATTAACCTATAATTGCAGTAAATTTACATACAGCTTTAGAGTACGTGAATTGGTAAAATTTACATAATCCATACTGACTTAAAACTATATGAATGAAAATAAATAAATAGATGATTAAATTGATGAAAAAAGTATAAAAGTGACCTAATTAAATACAGTGGAACTTGACAAACCACCTGCATATTTATATAAATTCAAACTAGTTCCCAGAATGATTTATTAGTTATTAGAAATAACTTGAATGAATAAACGAGTGAGCAAAGAAAAAGTCCTTATTAAACTAAAAAAGTAGGCTCTATTATGGGGGAATTTTACATTATTAAATACATTTTTCTGCCTCTACTGACATTAAACATTTAATATTACTTAAAAATGTACTCAAATGTAGACAAATATTCCTAACAGCCGTATAGGTTAGTATATTAAAAATTAGTATCATATGTCTTAGGGTTTAAATGTAAACTAATAGCGTGAAATTAAAGACAGAATCAAATAATATTAAAATAGTTTGCAATTTTTAGCATAAAAAATTAAAAGGTATAGAAATGCACTAAATGTTTTTCGTTTTGGAGAAAATTTGAAAAAAAAATTGTTAATATCACTTCTTTTCTTATTTAGGGTTTCTACACAAAAAAAGTTGAATTAAAAAAATTCTCCAATTATTCCTGATTGGTTTTATTGATTTTATCATATTTGTAACAATAGAGCGCTTTAATGTTTAATAATTGGTGAAAGCAACTTGCTTTGTCAACTTGACTTAAAAATCTGTTATTGCTTACAGCATTTCATTTTTAGTGTAATGCTGTATAATGGTTATCACAGATTAGTGGCCATGGAGTAACATGCTTTAACAGCTGTTTTCTTAACCGCTTTAGTGATATTTTGTTTGGGGTTATGTTTACAAATTTTTCATTGTAAAAAATCCACATGGTGTTGTGTTTTGCGTGTAGATATAGTACGTTTTTTATTATTTCAACTATAAGGAGTGATTTGTAGTGTTTTGTGTGATTATATTTTGTAAATAATCTGTGTACTCAGAATGCCAAGTACAAGTAAATTGTTCAAGAGAAGGAGGAATGTGGGGAACCCAGATATGATATATCATATATTAATCATCAGTTAAACCAATTACTTATTCTGCTGAAAAACTAAGGATATTTTTTTTCTTGATTAAATATCGAAAGAATAGTGCCAGTGGGTGTATAATTTTAGTTAATTCTTACCTGAATAATCTATCTGATTGTGTTTGCAAACAATTTAGGGGTAAATGTACAGTTCACAGTAATAAAATAGGTAAATATGATTAGTAGAGTTTTTTTAAAATTGTAGTTTTTGGGAGTCAACAGCAAATTTAATTACATTTTGAGGCACTTGCGAGTTATGTCAAAAACAATAAAGGCAACAGGTTTAATTAGTAACGTTTCACTTGTGCTAGGGAGGGGGAGGAAATTTTGTTTTCTAAAATTATAAATTTTGGGGGATTAGCGAGAGTTTTCATAATTTTTTTCGTACCCCTGATGACTTTCTGCATCACCCAGTATAATTTTGTTGCTCAAATCGCATGGGAACAGGAAATACATACCCCAATTGGTCTCATTATTAACTAAAATTACAACCAGATCTATCCTTACAGGATGCTTTATAGGCATATTCATGTATATACGTAGTGTAGTGCGCTGTAGCTAGTGCACATCCAGTTCAGGCTATACATGCCATACAGATTAACAACTAAAATGTGAAAAATATTAACTTTATGTATATTCTGTGGAAAAACAGTTGATATTCATATTCTATACATTAAAACAAGTAATTAGGAAAAAACATTGGCAAAACGACTTGATACTTACCATAAAATCAGAACTTCGAACCTCGAATTAGCTTTAGAACCTACTATTCATTGTAATACTTGTATTTTGTCCCCTTCAAAATAGGAGCCAGTTTTTACTCTTCTAAAAAAGCTTTGATCCCTTTTGGTAATTGCCAAAATGTTCAATACCAGTTTTAAAACTGATATATGCTCTCTGAGCTGTGTCATGTTATATGGTATATGGCATTGCAGACATGACTATGTAAATGATATAATGAATACTACATCAATTAATTCAGGAAAAGTAAGATTATGAAGAACTTTCTAAATATTGCAGATACAAAAATAAATATAGTAATAAACATAGTGATTAATGTTCTGTTATTTATTCAGGAGTTAATAAAGATTTGGAAATTCAAGGAATTAGAAACATTTCGGTGCATATAATGTATGTTATGTCCACTATCTTGAAGATGAGGACTTAAATGCTTTTAGTATTGTATCTGAATTGAAAATATATTTCATATAAAATTAAGGTGCCTCATAATTAAGCATATGCTCTTTCAGAATAACAAGTTAACTATTTTCATAGTAGAATTGGTCTTCATGGCCGCCTAAAGATGGCATTAAGAATCAATGCCACATCATTTAGAGTTGTTAGGAGTATTAGTTAGTGGATTACCACCTTTTTAGGTCATCTGAAGAGATTTGATAGTAATGAATTTATTCCTTTTATGATATATGATTTTAAACCCTTCTGTCAGTTTTCTTTCAATAGTTTATAGTTCTATTTTTATTTTATTATAAGTCACAAATTGTAACAGATAAGAATTCTTTTCTTGGGGTTATCACAACAAATTAATCAGCTCACATTGAGTTCAACTAACTAGTACTTATTGGTACTTCGGAGGACAACAGTAAAGGGGGATATAGTTTATTAATATTTCTTGGCAGTTTTAACTTCTTTTTATAAGACCCCGCAATCTGTTATTATTCTAGTACAATTGTCTACAAATTCAGAAAGAATGACAAGAAGAGTATTTTTATTCCTTTGGGAAATTATTTTAAAGAAACATTATAGCGATTTGGGTTGAAGTAACCAAACAATACCAGGAGTAGAGCTGATTACCCTGCCTTTATTGTCTTCAGTGTTGAAGCGCACCCACATTAGCTGATAACTCATGCCTTTTTCAAGTGCTTCAGACTGTAGCGCCCATTCTGAAGTTATCGACTTGTTCTAGAAACTTCTTTAGACTCTGACCGTCGCCAGTCGCAACTAGACTATGGAATTGCTCCTTAGTCACAATACAGATGGGCAATGTTGAATGGAGATTTGAAGAGGTCGCAGGGTAATTCCGCTTCTAAACATGAAACTTATAACATATAAAGCCCCTACACAGAGGGCCGCTTGTACGGGATACATCGTGTATGATTGGCTGCAGCAGCAGACCTCATGGAGCTCTTTCAGAGGCAATAATATTATTGTACCTAATGTAAAAAAATGTTACTTTAAGTTAGGGTGTTGTTAAAGTTAATTGGTTATGGGTTGTTTCGCCTAATAGGTTATACCCAGTGGTCACATAGGATACTAGGCTTAATTTATAGTTTGCTTGTTATGTTTTGTGTGGTGTTCAAGAATGCACGATATTAAATAAATTAATCTATCATTTAGAATTCAGAATACTTATTTTAACCAGCTAGGGATAACCATTCTGTCTTACGAGGAACCTGGTGAAGGGCTAGTTCTCTGTTATTGTCCTTAAATATCTCCTCCCCAATGAAGTGGCGCCCTCTACAAATAGGTAACACCAAAGTAACGTGGGGAAGAGACGGTTGGGGTTTTGATTGGCACTTCTCCAATTCGCAGGTATTGGCGCCAAACGCGGGACAGCGATAGTTGGGGTTTTGAGTGGTTTTTAGATGATTCAATCCACTTCCTTCTCCGTGAGTTAGAGCCGGACCCTTCTGCAACTCACAGAGTTGCAAAAGTAGCGCTAAACATGGGACAGCGATGGTTGGAGTTTTGATTGGCTTCTCCGCGGGTTAGAGCCGGACCCTTCTGCAACTCGTAGAGATTGACGCCAAACGCGCGACAGCGATGGTTGGGGTTTTGAGTGGTTTTAGATGATTCAATTTACTCCCTTTTGCGCGGATTAAAGCCGGATCTTTCTGCAGCTCCCATGGTTGCAAAAACGGGTTCCAACATGGGGCAGCGAATGTTGGAGTTTTAGATGATTTAATCCTCTACCTTCTCCGCGGGTCAGAGCAGAACCCTTCTGCAGCTCGCAGGGTTGAAATTTCCTTGCGTCTCTTTCCAGGCCACCAAATATCCAAGTAAACACCAAATCCCAAAATGGATTCAGTTATTTTCTTATCATATTGCTACATTAGTTATCAGAATCAAGGGTTAATGTGAGTATTTCAATATCACCCTACCAAAACATAATTACTTTTAATGTTACTTTTATGTTTCGGAGCAAACACAATGTATTAGTACGGCTGGTAGCTTGTCGGCAGTCTTCAAATTGTCCCTGCCTTTTCCAGAGACAAAAAGTTAAATAAAATTTTTTTGAAATTTTCAAACGGAAATGTACAAATTTTCAAAATGTTCATAAAAATGTAACGTATACATTTGTATACCTTCGCTTTCGACTGAATCGACTGTTTGTCCACACAGAGAACCAATATTACATTTTTCAGTTTATATAAAAGTTGAAATTTACTAACCGCCCTCATTTAAATACTCTTCGCAATTGTTTAGAAATTCTATTCGCCACAGGGACATGATCGGTCTGAGTGTCAGAAACAAATGAACTGCCCTTCAACCATGTAGCGGAAGCCAACTAAGCAGGAGGAATATATAAATATGACGGAATTTGGAAAAGCAAAGGTGATGATCAGTAATATTTACATTGCTATAATTTGGCCCCCACCATAAGCGTTCTACCCTAACTTTGTGCGATGATGGTTAAATACGTACATGATGCCGTACAAAAATTGTTTTAATTTTCAAGATAGTTGATAAAAATAGCGTATGAACAATTAAAATCGAAAAATTCATTGCTTGTAAATTTAAATATTTTTGGGGTTTAATTGTCCATGGGTTTTATTTCTATGGGGCCATATTTTCAATCTATAGTAATCCATGTAAAGGTTACAGCACCGAAAAGTATTCAGGTTTTATTTCGTGTAAGCCCTAACCAGTATTTTAGAGGTGATATACTTTCTGATTTACGTCAGCTAGTAATCATAAGTTTCGTCATGACAGCTGATGTCGATTTCCTGGAAATCATATTCAAATAATGTTTGCAAAGAAAATTTTGTCAGCTAAAGGACAGAACGAAATGCAATTGTTTAGTCATCAAAGCATCACTGCACACATGATATAATACTTTGAGTCAGTATACTTTACCAAGCGTACAGGTTAAGTCGTCTTAGAAACACCGTTACCATGGAGAAGCCATCGCTTTTCGCTTTTGAAAATCCGCACTATAGAAGAGGCTCCGGCGTGTCCAGACCGAAAATAGTTGAAATAAAAAAGTTATATGTGGCGTTTGTTTTGTCTTCGGTCACCTTCTTAACGATAGTCTCGTTACTTATTTACTTTTTGTCAGTGAGTATTTTAAATCAATTTGGTGTTTATACTGGGATTTTGTATCTATAGTCTTAGAGTAAGTTTGGCAAAATTTGAGCTTAGAGTTAGTAGAACCGGAGTAGCATAGCCAAAAGCCCTTTCTAGGGAAGGGTAGTCCTGGGGGACTGAAAACTAATTCATTAATCCTAGGCAAAACTTTAAAAAATTTAAAGTTTAAAACTAGACACTAGTTATTAGAATAAGTTTTGTATTCACATTTCTCCAACGGGTTTGTATTCACATTTCGCCCATCACCTTTGTGTGCACATTTCTCAAACATTTTTGTAAGCATAACCTGTAAACAAGTAATATAAAGAAAAAAAAATTAAAGCCAATTCCTGCTTAGGTTAATAAAGAAAAATTTTATTTCAGTTACTTTTTATTAAATAATTATTAATTTAAATAAAGTATCATAACATATGAGTTAAAACACCTGTTCTACCACATAACCTATAAACATAAATTCAGCTGTTCTATGAAATCATATGTTATCACTTACTTTAAGCCAGATGGAACGAAATAACTATATTACATATCTCGCCCATTTTGTGAAAAATTGCTATCACATATAAAACTAAAATAATTTCTTTAATAAATTTAGTATTTAAAAAAAACACGTATTAACAAGAAGTGTAATCCACTAAAAGTTTTAAAAAAATGTATTTGAACTTGAGTGGATGAATAAAAAGTATTTTATTAACGATTGAAAATTTGAAATATAGAAGGAATTGTTGGAATCGTTTGAAAGAATAGAATGTGAACTAACACAAGGAATTGAATATAGGATTTGTAACTACCATTTTAACTTTTTTTGTAGACAATGATTTCAGATATAGTAATTTCCTCTGAATTTGATTGCTTTGCAATCAAAATTTACATCAAGACATAAATACAATTTTGTTTTGTTTTGTTTAAGGGGTTTTATTTATTTATATTTAAAAATTACACCACAGTTGCTCCAAGTTATTAATGATTCCAATTATTTACACTACATTTAATTTTGTTTAAAAAAGATTGAGTATGAAAACAATCTTTAAAATATAATATTGGAATATTTTTATGGACCATCGAAATTAATATGAAATTTACTACACAACCAGCCAGTTCATAATAATTTTCGTAAATTTCACAATTTTCGCAAAAATAAATTATTATAACGAAACTGTATATATTTTTTTTGGAGGAGAAATGCAACCCCTTAACCCCGTCACAACGGCCCTACTTTAAAGTGTATTGTTGGTACGCATAGTTTCTGCTAAAAATACAAATTCCAGCCATTTTATGACCCTTTTATTGTCCATTTTTTCTATATTTTCCATCCTTTACTAGGTTCTTCCTTAAACTATTCAAGTACATTTTGAATAAGCAGCATTTCTAGCGTTTAATATTTTTTCTTGGACCTTGGCTTCAAATAATTTTTTATAAAGTTTGGGCCCTCATAAAAATCTCATTTCTTTCTCATTCACGTCAATATTTTCACTATACTCCGAAAGGTTTGAACAAAACATTCAAATAAATTTGATTAAATTGGATAAAAAATTCAAAACAAATCTGTCAGAATAACAAAACCCTATTCATTGTTAAACATTTAGTTTATGCCTGTACAAGATGAGTTGTGTGGCAGCATAGTAACAAGGACACGTCCAACTTGAGTCGTAACGCGTTCCCTGTTTTTGCCCCCTTGGGCCATCTCCAATTTTCCAATATCTCATACATTTTACTACTTAATGCATGCTTTAATTTTCTAATTTTTCTAAATTACGTAATGTTTTAAAATTTAAAAGTTTTTTCGAATTTCACGCTTACATTTCAAAAGGTAAAATTGAGAGAAATACTTTTAAAATATTTCTAAAATTAACTACAAATACAATTCGGAACAAAAAGCTATGATTCTACATTAAAAATGCATTCAAAGATTCTAAAAGCAAACATTAAAAGGCAGTTATCAATTTAATAAAAGACAATGTCCTGTGTAATAGAGCCTAAACACTTTCGTAGGACGAAAATTGATATTTTAAGTAAATTTTGATTAGTAAATATTGGTGCTCACTAAAAAAGTGTAAAAAAATATTTTTATAAAAGTTTGATATTAAAGCGCAAAATCAAAAAGTTAATTGGATTATAAATTAATTGGCTCATACATAAATTAGCATAGAGTTTAAACCAAAGAAAGGTAGATAGTTGGAATTTTGTCAATACCTTAGTTTCTAATGTAAGTGCATACAGAGAGAGAATTTTACCAAATAGTCCAGGCAACGAAGACCAAAAATGTGAAGTTTGCTAAAAAAATGGCCTAGTTCTGAAAGTAAGCACAGTTGTGTAGGAAGCTGCTCTAAAACATAGCAAACGTCCTCGGCAGTCGGAGGTGAGCGTTGGGGAGGGGGACAATTTTTATGCCTATTTTTAAATTTTTTTTCAAACATCACAAAAAATATTAGTTGTAGCTAAAAATATGGTGTAGGCCTATAGTAAATTAAACTACTATAGTCTCGATAATTCGGGGTATATGGGACCGAAACCCCTCGGATTACCGAAAACTCGGATTACACGGAAATACGTTCCTGTTCATTAAAAAAAATAGGTGTTTTAATGAACCCTAATACATTATTATAATTAAGCATGTACAAAATCAGTTTATAGAACTTTATATGGACATTTATTGAAAGCCCGACTCTTTTTCGTTGGATATCGTAATAATATAAATATATCTTGGAAGCCCGACTCATTTCCTTTGTATACCTTACTGATATGAACATTTCTTTAAAGTCCGACTCATTTTCTTTGCATACCATATTGATATGAGTATTTCTTGGAAGCCTGGCTCTTTTCCTTTGAATACCGTATGGCTATAAACATTGGAAGCCTGATTCAAAATTTGCTTTCAAATAGATAAAATAAGCTCAAACCGAAATAGGCTCGAATTTAACGGAAGCTCGAATCATAGGGACTCGGAATTTCGAGACTCACCTGTATTTAAAATTTGTTGCAAAATTGTTTCTATAAAGTTTTCTGTAGGAGCAATGGTTCTGTAGGAGCAGGGGTCAAAGTGATACCAACTTATATAGGTTTCCATTCCACTGCCCCCCCTTCTCCACCTTTCGTCCTATTAAATTAATTTATTAAATAGTTCAGTTCTACTTCTATTACGTGGATTAAATCAAGTGATTTGAAAAATACCCAGTCTCTACAAATTCTGTCTATATCAGCCCCCCACCCCTGTTTGAGTTTAAGATCACTCAAATTCACTTTGATTTTAAAAGCAAGTGCTTATTTTGCATTGAAACTATTGATCAAGACTTTTATAAGCGATAGAAAAAAATCTATCAGTTTATATCCTCAATTACAACTAGTTTTAATCTGTTATACACATGTTCAAAAACACTCTGTTGAATAACACCCAGTTGACCTATTTGTTGAGCAAAAAGGAGATTTCAACCTCTGGATCAGCTGTGAGGGAGGAAGGACTAGTGCTGGAGTTATGCGGTTGATGGCACCCAAGCTTTGGAAAGTGTTAAAACCATCAAGAGTTGCAACATTAAAGTCAGCATTGTTAAAGACGTATTGGCAGAATGTTTGTACAGACAGTCTGATCAGGATGGTAAACAGTGGATACCTCCAATTGTTGGGCATAGGGGTAGGATGCACTAAAACCAAACACACTCTGTAGATTTATCAAGTTTCTAGATCCTAAACGATAGTTTATCTTGCTCTTCTTAAAACTGACTGTCAAATTCAACTAATCAGACTAAGAATACTCCTCGACGCTTACAGTTTTTTTCTGTCACTTATAAAATTCTTGATCAGTAGTTTCAATGGAAAATAAGGACTTACTGAATTTGAGATGATCTTAAACTGGGGGAGGGGTTTGGGGTGATATAGACAGAATTTGTAGAGACTGGTTTTTTTTCAAATCACTTGATAATGTTGTAGGACTTGTTTTCTGCTGTTACTATAAACTACAATGTTCTATTTACCTCTACAACAGCTTTGTCATCTCTTCTTGACGTCATTTAGTAATATCTTTTCGCTTCATCACTGACAACACACTTATCACTAACTACATCTTTTTCATAAATGCAACACTTATCATTATTTCACAAACTGCTTATAATTCAACCACGGAGTAGAAGTAGAACTGAACTATTTGATAAATTGATTTTATTTTGAAGAGAGGTAGAATAGGAGGAGTGAAATAGTGGAATAGAAATCTATATAAGTTGGTATCAGTTGTATCTTGTGAACAATTGATTGTACAGAAAACGTTATAGAACCAATTTTTCTAACAAATTTTAATTTGATTAATTTAGTATATAACATATTTTTTGCTACAACTAATATTTTTTTGAGATATTAGACAAAATTTGAAAAAATAGTCATAAAACTAGCCTCCTTCCTAAAGCTCACCTCTGACTGTTGGGGATTTATGGTATGTTTTTAGAGCAGCTTCCTCAAAAATATGCCAACTTCAGACACGGAGCACTTTTAGCAAATTTCCTTTTTTGATAAAAGTTCTATATTGAAGTGAAAAAATGGTGAGTTAATTAGTTGGTTAATTAGAGTTAATATATGCAACATGCCTAACCATTTATTGCAGGTAGAGTACACCAATTGCATTAAAAGGGTTTATGCCTGATTTGTCCCCAACTGTACTACTTTTTTTTATTTCTGAAGTAATGTTGAAAATAGCTTTAAAAAATGTACTATTTTTATGTCGTCTCTTTTTCTAAATTACATGCTAATGAAGAGGTTACAATGTAATGTTTACATCTGTAGGCCCTAAAAACCTGGAATCTCAATATTATACGTTCTTCTAATCCTGATAGATATTGGACAAGAATTCTATCTTACATTATTTTCTGAAATGTTTCGTCATCGTATTATTCTTTACCCATCTTTAATTCTGGAATTTTTGTGACAAGTATACACTTTCTTTCGCCACCGAGTGCTAGTATAGTGAAGGCAGGTTTTCTGATTCAGAGAGGTGGTACCTAGAAGCATACAAGAGGTATACAAAGTGGCGCCTTTCATGATATTAGACAAGGAGTGTATACTATAGTATTGGAGTACTAGTAGGCCTACTTCATATTAATTTCTGAGTAAATAAATAAACTGGAGTCAATTACTGAGTGTTTGCAATGTATACAATGCTGAAACTGTAATCCAGAAGCATTTGTGTGCTAAATGGGTATTTTCTTGCGCTTAAAGGGTAAGTTTCCTATATTCAGTCCTCTACTCAACACAGTTTTGGAAAAGTCTTCCAAGTGATATTAAACTATGATTTCATTGTTGTGGTTTATTTCTTATGTATTGTTAAAGTATTTATGTGTTATATCTGAAAAACCTCATTGGATTCGTTCAATAAGAATTGTGAAGCAGTTTTGATAGAAACAACGTAAAGTGGGCAAAAACAATAAACCGATATTTCTCTACATATTTTGTGCAATAATTAAATACATAATAAATAATTTCAGTATTATTTAACATGTACTTACTTTGATACTAATCGCTCAATTAATAAATAAGGTAGAGTAATAAATTAACAAATTTAATTTGGTTTCACAGCAAAATAGCCAACAAGTTGAAAATGATGGAAGTTCAGGAAGAGATAATGGAATTAGCAGGACGGCAAAGTTAATAATGGAACAGGTAAACAAATCTGGTTGATAATGTTATTTATTTACCAAAATAATACAGGAAAATTTTAAGGAAAAAGGATAGATACATCTTCAACTAACTAAATTAAATAATACTTACAACAAAAAAAATGTATGTACTTCTTTAAAAACAAGGTAGAATATTTACAATAACTGTAACATTCATGGCTAGCACTTTCCATTTGTTTAAAGATAAGGATATTAATTTTATTTAAATCTGTGTATATTTAATCAGAAGATCAGTATCTATACAATAAACATAATTGTAAACAAAGTGGAATAATTAATTACAATGCTGTATACTTGCTGGAGGCTTAAAAAGACAACACAGTGCTCCGTAAGAAAGTTAACCTAATTTGGTAACCAGAGTAAACTGGTAATGAAAGCACGCTAAAGAAAAAAAATGTTCAATATTAGTTATTTTAGATAAATATTAGTCATTTAACTCAGTTTCTTATACGTAGTAAGGTGCAATTTTGTTTCTGGAGTTTATTTTAACATAAATATGTAATTATATATAAAATTAAAAAAGTTTCTACTAAAATGTGCTAGAGATTTTGTTTTACAAAATTATATTTATGACTACCTATATATTTATTCATCAGTATGAAGTCGAGACAACTATAAATATTGTCTATTACATGTACTAAGCTCTACAATTAGCCCTGGTAAACACCTCTCTTTATCTTAATTGGAAGCAGATGTGCTCAGGTGAGTGTCCTTGTCAGGCCTTACTTCAATAATTTTACACTGTTCCCAGTATCAGGGGATCGTTATGTTCTTAGTAACATGCAATTCCATCAACTCTTCCTTATAGATCTTCTTACAAGAGGGTATATCAGGTGGACATCTCTTTATAACTCCTTAAAGAGAGAATTAGATCTTACATTATGTCGTAATCCCACTAGTATTCTCCACCAGATGCTTTCATGTCCCTACCTTAGTCCCCACCCTTTCTACCCTCCGTAGGGTTTATTAGTCTTAATGACCGATTATTTTATAGCACAACCAAAATGTATGAATTCTACACAATGATACCATTCCGTGCATATTTCTAGTTAGAAATGTTCTTATTTAAAAAAACACCTATATTACTAAACATATATCCTTATTTGGAGATTAAAATGTATTACTGTAAAGTTTTTGTAACAATAACTGGTATTTGTTTCCCATTCCCACAAAATCGATTTTACTAAACAAATTTGTAGCGGGCGTTGCAGAAAGTCATTAGGAGTACAAAAAAAATTATAAAAACTTTTGCTCATGCCTCAAAAATAAAAAAAATAGCAGTTCCCCCCCTCCATGGGACACCTAAAACGTTACAAATTCAACTTTATTTATTTTTTTATGTAGTAACTTGCCAAATACCTCAAAATGTAATTAAACTTTTTAATGACTAGAAAAAAAAATCAACTTCAACATGCTTTGCACTATGTAAATTCTATCATTTTTTGGCGATAGAAATAAAAGGTGTATAAATGTTCAAGGCAATATTTCCTGTTTTGTGCATGGAATATGGCCTGTAAGTGTTTGCCTCATCCTTTTGAGTATTTTTGTAACTTATTGTCATCAAAAAAAGGATGCATGTGCAAATTTTATAATTCTATAAGGTTTGTGTGCCAGGTGAAATGTGGTGTCTTGTAAAAGTTAATTTTTTGTTTGAAAAATGTAATTTTTGCTAGTTAACAGCAAATTTAATTATATTTCAAGACACTTTTTGAGTTATTATGTCAAACAAATAAAACCAACTTGTTAAATTAGTAACGTTTTACAAGTGCTGTGGAGGGGGGATTCCTATTTTCCAAAATTTTAATTTTTTTTAGGCATGAACGAAGGTTTTTATAATATTTTTTTGAATTCCTAATGGTTTTCTGCATCTACTAGTGTAATTGTTTTTTTCTAAAATTGATTACATAGGAAAGGGAAATGAATATCCATTTACTAGTTGGATTTTTAAACTGTCAAAGACGAAAATATTGTGAAAGCCTACTGGAAAAAAATTTAGTACATGATCTAGCGAGGAAAAAGTAGAAATAAAAGATTAGTATTGCTGCTGTGGCTCCAATGTAGTGATACTGTGATCTTATCTGATTATTTACTTGGTTTTCTTGAATTCGTTTCTTACCCAATGCATGGAGTAAGGTTCTCTGACCATGTGACAGAGCTAATTATGCAGATGACACACAAACCCATCCTATTTAACTTGGGCGACTAGAACATTTCTTTAATTTAATTCTGTAAGTCTTAGCAAAGTTTATTAGACACATATAATTATTTTTAAATGTTGCATAACATCTTATATTTTATAATAATTAACTAAAATACTTGTAAATATTTACAAACTTGCCTATACTAGCACTTTATTTGTTGAGGACGGCCGTTTCAGGAGATGTGTCCGGTTGTCAACTCAGACCGTAACACGTAAGTGCTAATATAGGCAACTTTGTAAATATTTACGTGTTTTAGTGAAAACTAGTAGCTCATGTGAAGATGGAATCTAACAAATATATAATATAATAAACATGATACCGAACTTTCTAAAACATGCATTAGTTTTCAGACAGGAGTGTTATTATTTCCAAATTCATCGGATAATCAAATGACAAGAATTGAGAACCAGTTTCTAGCAAAATCAGGAAAGGTTAGTGGAAAAAACTGGCAGATAGAACTAACAATACTAATTTATTGATAAAATAAATGTTGTTAAATGTATAGAAAATTGAATGCTTAAAACTAAGTTATAGTTAACTTTTTGTTTTGTGAAACATCAGTTACCATTTTGTTTGTTGTTATTTACAACTTCATAATTTTGATAAATCAGTTTTTATAAATTGACGCAAATCAAAGTAGACCACATTTTGGCCACCTTCAACTTTTAAAAAGTAGACTATTATTGTAAATTACAAAGCAGAATCAATAAAAACATACAGTAAAAAATACGATTCATGATTATTTGCCTTGCTTTCATTTTATATTTTGTAGTTGGCCTTGAACTAACTGGTAGATTTTTTTATTTGGTAATACTTTTAATAAATCGATTCCAATGTGTTCACTTTGGAAAAGATTCATTTTTGCCCAATAAAGGGAGGGCATCTGTAAATTATCTTAGCAACACAAATCGATTCCAATGTGTTCACTTTGGAAAAGATTCATTTTTGCCCAATAAATGGAGGGCATCTGTAAATTATCTTAGCAACACAAATCGATTCCAATGTGTTCACTTTGGAAAAGATTCATTTTTGCCCAATAAATGGAGGGCATCTGTAAATTATCTTAGCAACACAAATCGATTCCAATGTGTTCACTTTGGAAAAGATTCATTTTTGCCCAATAAATGGAGGGCATCTGTAAATTATCTTAGCAACACAAATCGATTCCAATGTGTTCACTTTGGAAAAGATTCATTTTTGCCCAATAAATGGAGGGCATCTGTAAATTATCGTAGCAACACAAAGAACTATCAGGTCTTGCTATCAGATTTCCCACAATATCTCGTACGTCTGCGATTGAAGATTTCCAACTTTAACATATTTAAAATATAAGTATAGAACCAAGCTGAACTGGAACAAGACTTGCACCTATATTTATTGATACTTGTTTTTTTTTTAGATGTCAATTATAAATTTTCATTGTTGTAAAACTGGTAAAGAATACAATTCTTGGTTTGGTTATGCTATTTCCACTCATATAGGTTTTACATTCTATTTTGGTTAGTATGATATAGTATGGGATATATATATATATACAACTTAATACGTTGTTTGTTAAGTGTATTAATATGATGAGTGAAAAATATGGTTATGAAAAAATATGCAGTTTTATTACAAACATTTCCTCTGTTGATATTTTATTGATTATAGCATATTTTGATCATCTATATACATTAATATCTTTTGTTACAGGTAGGAGAGAAAAAAATGAAGATATTATTTTGGTCAGAATTTTTCGGATGGCAATTTAGTAATGACCGAATAAAGCAAAGAATGAATAATAGTATATGTGATATTATTTTTAATAACAAAGAATATTTGAACACTTCAGATGCTGTTGTTTTCCAATCAAATACTATTAACTATCCAGAACGTCCCAATAGCGATCAGGTAAATTAAAGGCTTGTGTAAGGGAGGTATCATGATAGTTACAGCTTGTGTATTATATACCCTGTCCAAGTAGAGAGGATGGTTATCCTCTACTCACATATGTACGGCAGCAAGCTCATAGAAATATATCTGCTGTGTTGGCTCTTCACCCGACCCACAGAATACAGTCTTCTATAATAAATAAGCATTTAGTAATAAACATAGCATCTAGTTTTGTTACATATATTGACTACTACCTGTAATGTCATAAAGAAATAAGTCCATACTTAATTACTTTTAATAGTTTTCATATTTTTGATATATTTTATTGTTTAGTTATATTTACACCTCCCACATAAGAGAGAAAATTGACATCGTTTTTAGTTTAAAATCAACGTGACAGAATTAAATTTAGAATCATTCAATTTAGATAATTTCCCTGTCATATTTTACAGAATAATAGTGGTAAATTTATTCAGTACTTTGTCAATGTTAATTACATTTTATTAGTTTTTATTTTATTAGTAATTAATATATTCATAGTTTTAAATTGTCAAATATGAGACAAACAACAGTTCATTTTGTAACATAATTACATTGTAATCAGTGACGCATGTGAACATAAACTGCAAGTAACTGTGCTAAAGGTCAGACAAAATTTATTTGACTGTACCTGCTTGTGATCATGAGTGTCTGATTTAAAAAAATCGGTTTCAGTAGCTTTTAAACAGATTTAGTTAAATTTTGAGATTCTGTACCAAGTTTTATTTTGCAATTTGCATTATTTTGATAAGACAAATGAATCTAATCTAAACAAATATTTTGTTAAGAAAGTTATGCACACTTAGGATTACTTTCCAACATTATCACTTTGGCTATTAAATGAGTTGTGAAATTTTCTTGAAGCTCCTCAATAGTTTATCACAAAAACTACTGCCCTTCTGTAACATCTTCAATTCAAGAAAAAGATGAAATTTACTCGGATTTAGGTTGGGACTGAATGGTGGGTGATCGAGCATACTCAAGGAGCTGTTGGATTGTATAAAGCACTGTGGAGACGGGCATTGCCAAAGATCAGCTTGGCTATTATTTTCGCAGACAAGGGACAGGCGGGCTGAGGTAACTGCTCATCTCACTAACCACACGCTTTGTCACTGCCAATTTCAAGAAGTCAGCCAGTGGTGACTGATTCAAGTCAACATAGTGCTTTGCAACCTAACAACTCCTTGTTTAAATCTAGTGAGCCATTTTTGATCATACGCCATACAGTCTTGATCCATTTCCACAAGACTTTCATCTTGATACTGAACTGAAGAAGTGAGAGGAAGGCAGCACTTCTAAACAAAGGCGGAGCTTCAAGAAAACTTCACAACTCATTTAAATTATTTAGAAAAAATGTGTTGTGGAAAGCTTGTTCACCAGTACAACAAATTTCTTAGTAGTCTAAAAGATTATATCGAAAGGTAACCTGTAAACGTACTGTATTTAAATTTTAGTAATACACCAGAACTCCAACTAACTGAACTCCGAATACCCGAATCACCTTCAGATTTTGAAAAAAAAACAAATTAAAACCTGCAATTTCCACAGTTATGATTCTGTCTACATGTACTATTAGGCTTTTCTTTACAAAGATAGTGTAGGCAGAGCGCAAACAATAATTGGATGCTGAGTTCTGTGTAGATGGCTGTTGTCCATTGCCTGGTGCCCAGCCTGGTCCAACTGTTATTATTCATTTTGATTAGTCAGTCATAGTGTTTTTATTGGCATCAGTACAGCATGGTTCCTAAAAGAAAACGAGTTGTCATATTGTTAGCAAATAAACTGAAAATGATAGATCAATCAGACGAAAGAGTTACAGGTAAACAGTTGGGTGAGATGTATGAAGTTAAAAATTAACAATTTCAGATTTTTAAAGGTAGAAACTCATATTTTTAAACTTTTTGTCAGTACTTGAAAATGAAAAAGAAAGTTCTTCAAGAAAATCAATAAAGGCAGAAAAATCAGAGAATTAGTGGATGCCCTTATCAAGTGGTTTTTGCAACAAACTTCTATGGGTAACCCAACTTTGGCTCTGATTCTTTGAGAGATCTTAGATTATAAGTTTAGAAAAAAATATGAAACTGTAATAAATATAGTTTTTTTTCCTATTTCTAACATTCATACATTAAATAATTTTTTTGACTTTTTTTTTGAAAAAATCCAACTGTACAAATTGTTTATCTTAATGGGGTCAGGTCCCCCATTGATTCTGGTGATTAGAGCTCCACTGTTCAATTCTCTTTTATTTATGGGACATTGGAGAGTGAAAACAACCCTTGGATATTGTCTTTAATTATTCAAGTTCAATATTATAATTCAATCATTGTAATGGGATTTCTTTACTTTTAAAATAAAACTAAGAAGTTTACTAAATTTTTGTAGTCTCGTGGATAGTATCTTATTCTTTTTCCTACATAAAATAAATTAAAATACGTTTATAATGTAAACACAAGAAATATATACAATTCACAATTATAAAAACTTCAATCTCAAACACGTTTCAATGATATTATGCATCATCTTCAGTGATGCTATCACAAACAAAACTTTAATTAAAAAAATTGAACATAACCTATAATTATTTAGGAATTAAATATACTTTATGTTCAATTTTTTTAATTAAAGTTTTGTTTGTGATAGCATCACTGAAGATGATGCATAATATCATTGAAACAAGATTGTGATTAAAGTTTTTATAATTGTGAGTTGTATATATTTCTTGTGTTTTATATAACCTTTACTCACAAGCCAGCTCCAACATTATTTACATTTATAATATGTTGTTAATAATAAAGTTATGATTATAAATTAAAATTTTTATTCTATATAAACATGTGTCTGTGTTTAGATTTGGGTATACAACACTGTTAAGCCTGTTACAGTAGATATTTCACAGGAAATAGAATTTAACTGGACAGCTACATATAATCTTAGCTCAAATGTACCAATGCTGCCATTGATTTACACTCAACATGAAGCCAATAGGTACGTAAATTGTAAGAATCAGTCTCAAATTTATCATTAAATTAGCTACACACAAGTTTTAATATTGATCAACCAACAGTTAATTTACACATTTCATTTACGTTTCTTTGTTTCGAAGATAGTTTTCACTATCCATATACCACCTACTTGAAGTACAAATTTTTGAATCCTATTTTCTCAAGATACATCCTAATATCAATACTGTAGTGCTTAAGCTACTTAGACTGATTAAGAAGGTTTTAACATTGCCAATAAATACTTTCTTTTGTCAAAACTGTACCTTCATTTGTAACCATACCATAATTTACTGATACTCTTCTACTCACTGATACACTTCTAATGCAATCTTTTTACAAGTAAGTAATTGAAATTTTATACAGAGCACAGTAGCGTAATTATGATATAAATAACTAACAATAACCCTTGCTACAAATATTTGTAGCAAGGGTTATTGTTATTTATTTATCAAGTAAGTAATTGTTAATTACTCTATTTCTAGCAAAGTTTTCTAAAATTCACCAATGATAGTTTAGTGCTTTGAATTTTTAGTGGTTTTAATTAAAATATATTTCTTCCATTTTCTGTAAACTGAATTTTTTAGATTCTATATTTTTGTAAACATAATCAACTTTTCCATTTAGCTACACTTGCACATTTCTTGTTAATAGTAAGTAAAATATTTTAGTTATTCATTTTACTACTTTTTTCTTTTTTTATGTTCTATTCCTTCTATTAGCTTGCACTCTTCTTGTATGTATATATATATATATATATCATGTACAAATTTTCAATCGTTAATAAAATAGATTTTTATTCATCAAATTGCATACAGATATATTATATTTAATCTGTAGTAGATGACAATTGATGTTAACAGTTTTTTAAATATTTATTCTGTAATTAAATTGTAAAAATTTAGGGGGTCTAGGTCGGATTCAAACTGAGTATCTTCATGTTCAAAGTCTAGCGCTTTTGGCACTGAGGCAATTTTCCCATAGCTAGAAGTGTGTTTCTCAAAGAAGTATATGAAGTTGTTTTTGCTCCCATATATTTGTCAACAAAATCTCCATTATATAACCTTAAATTGTTACCATGGTTACCACACAATATCATAAATAATACTGAAGGATTGAAAATGAATGAAAAGAATTAATAAACAAATAAACTATGTAATTGCTTACTTACATTTATTTAAATATAAATTCCAGTTTACATAAAAAGACGTTTTCAAGATAATAAGGACTATCGTGGTTGTCTTCTCCCTTTGTTGGTAGATCAGGTTTCTCTGGTCCCATCCAGGTTGATCCATGTGTCTTTTCTCCAGGATTGACAATGTGTGCCCAGATTATTCTAAAATTTGGAGTGACAAATTTGTTAGTCTCTAGAAGTTTTGCGACGATAAATTTTATATATATATATATATATATATATATATATATATATATATATATATATAGTACCTTGGGTATATAATTGTTTTTCTGCAAGACAGAAGAGTTGTTGTACGAAATAAGATCCCAAATTTGATTTTCCAATGTTATTGAATGATTAATATGAATATATATTATTTATAATATTCCTGATTTTCATTTTGTATTGTTTAAACATTATGTATTTATTGTATACGATTTTCATTGTGTATTGTTTAAACATTACTTGCTGTTATGGCGTGGAATAATATTGAAGGTACAGTTATTTTATTGTTTTAGATCTTACGTTGCATCTAATAAAAATAAATCTGAAGATGGAGTAAAGTTATTGTTATACTATGAGAATAAAGAGGAACAAGTAAATTATAAACATACAGTTGAAGAACTAGAGAGATATTTTGACATAGACATTTTTGATAATTTTGCAGAGGACAAGCAGTCTAAAAATGCCAACGAAAAATATAACAGTTTATATAAATGTTTGCAGTCTCTCCAAAATAACTATAAATTTTATCTTATATTGGATGGTTTTCCGTGCAAGGATTATATCTCCCACAAATTTTTTAGAGTACTCCAGTAAGTAAAAATATTAAATCATGTAATTACTAATATTATAATATTATAAAAATCAGCTTTCAGAAAGGAAATAATAATCTAGGAAAATTTAAAATTTTTGTCCAACTTTTTAAAGCATTTTAAAATTAAAAGTGCTATTAGAGGCAATAGTTTAGAATAATATATATTAAAATGTATGAGTGAAAACTAGTAGTTCAAGTTGAAGATGAGAAGTAATCTCTTGTATTTGTTGTAGCAACTACTTTCATTATATTACAAAATTGAGTTATTCTGCCGAGGAAGTAGTTTTGTTCCTAGTCTTTTGATAATAAAACCTTTTATCTTCTTTTATGTTTGCTACTAAACATTAATATTTTACTTTTAAAAAATCTGTATTTAGAAAAATATGGCTTTTCCTATATATTCAAGCCATTCAAAATATTTATAATTTTGTTTGAAAGATTTTTAGAAAAATATTCAAAGGTTGTTCTTCAAGAAATTTTACCTTTGAATCATTTGATTTTATATATTTTGACTATTTCAGTTCCATGCAATCAGGGTTATAATTTTATTAAGTATTTTCAAACATTTCATGCAATGAAATATTTAAATGTTTATAGTCTTGGAGTCCTTTATATGACTTATGTATCAACTAACTGATCATGTCTTACAGACATGAAATAACCAGATTTTACTACACTTTAAGCGACTGTCAACTAACCAATGTATGTGCAATGTTTAACTGACCAACATCGTTATGCAGGTTATCACTGAGGAGTAGTTTAAGAAATACCTAACAACAAGCTGTTTTAAGCTATTTATCAAATATTCTAATGAAGCCTAAGTAATAAAAATTTCAATCTCAATGTAATATTAACCTTAACTTATTGAAATAATTTAAGTTTAATTCTACTTGATATATACTTTTACATTAACCCTTTATCTGGAAGGATTTAAATCGTTAGCAAGTCAATGTCTGGCAGAGTATATTTTCAGTTACTGTAGCATATGCATATATATATATACAATTTAATGTATTTAAACAAGAATCTTACTTAGTATTTTTGCGAGTCGGCTTTGGAGAGCCTATTAGTCACAGCGTTCTCATTTTTGAGGTCTCTAGAAGACTTCAACTATATGTTTCAGCTTCTAGAAACAGTCTTCTTCAGCTATATGTTTTTGTTGTATTTATTTGTGTGTAACTATTATTAGTTATATAAATTAAATTTTATTTTGAGTAATTAATATTTTCTGATAAAAAGCCATGTGGTTTATACATATAGTACATACTTTTTACTACATGAAAACCTATACTAAATTTGTAGTAAATTTTATTACCAATTTACAGATTTGACCTGATTCCAGTTGTTTGGAGTGGTCCTCTTCGAAGTTCATATGAATATTTAATGCCCCCTATAAACCATAACATAACTTTCCTTCATTTTGAAGACTTCAATACGAATGCCACTCTGTTGAAAGCTGCACTAAACAATTTAAATGAAAACGATGTTGAATTCAATAAATATTTTGAATGGAAAGCCCAATACCAGTACCATAATAACTACAAATGGTTTGACCAGCTGTGCAATATGGTTTATTTAAATAGACATATAAAAATGAAAGGTGTTAAAAGTCATGATTTGAACCAATTATCATGTAAAAAATTAAATGAAACTAGTGAAACATAATTATTTTGTTTGAGATTATAATGCATAAGATTAACTTAATGAGGTCTATTGAACAATAAATATAATATATTTTTTAGTATAGATTTAGAGAAAGTTTGAGTTTTATGAATATTGTTCTCTTATCATACAAAATTAAATTACACCACATTAATACAAAGGGGTTTTTTATGTTTTGTTATTTCCACTTTTCCCATCTGATCATATTTGTTTCCTTGATCTCTTCTTTGTACAACTTATGTAGTAAATAATTTTCATCTTAATAATTTTTTTATGTCTATTTTACGATGGTTTTTTTATACTAAGAAAAATTGTTCAAAGCTCTTTAGATACCTACACAAGTAACTGAATATTTGGTTATACTATTTTTTACCACTCCCCGTGCTATATGATTGCCATAAAGATTTAAAAAAGTCTTTAAAAATATGAGATCAGTTTATTATAAGTGTACATTTACCTTCTATAATGGATTTGTTACATCTTATGGGGTTAAATAGTTTTATAACATAATATTATTGTTTAGAGAAAATTAAAAGTTCAGCACATGTTGTTACTCTAGTTATGTGCTTTAGGCTATCATCTCCTGGAGTAAATTCTTTAAATCCCACAGTGGCTGCTATATAAAAGAATTAACAGTAGCATTCAGTGAGATGGCTTACTTTAGTGTGAATCTGCTAGATTTACATTCATGTAGAAATACTAAATACTTTTGTTTTTAATAAATGGTTTTTATTGTTGTTATGTTTATATTTCCTTCCACTTTCCTTATGTATATACCTTGTACACATGTTTGATCATTAATAAATAGGTTAATAAAATGATTTGATTCATCCAGTCATATTCATAAATTTTTTAAAACCTATGGATGACAATGGTTGTTAATAGAGTTCTTTCAAATATTTATTCATTAATTAAATTTAAAACTAAGCTGATGCCTTGGTTAGATTCAAACTGAAAGACATGTTTGAAATCCAGCATTTTGGCAGTGAGCATTTTGGCATTTCCCATATCTATAAATGAGTTACTTAAAGGTGTAAATAAAATTATAAAAGAAAAGTTCCTTGTAATAATGAAGCTTTATAAGAGATAGATAGATTGAGAAATTATAGACCACCATCAGCTTAAATTATAAACTAAAAAAAGCGAATAAATAAAAACAAACAAAAATAATAGTCCAACATCATATAGTCCATAGAGAGGGAAACGAAAAATTGCACAGCAATTCGCTTTTATATTTTACCACTTAATATTGTGGCTCTGTCATATGTATACACATATTTATATTAGTTGTAATTATAAAATAAAAAATAACTAAAATAGAATTTTTCTTTGTTAACTTAAGCAAGAATTGCTTGTAAAAATTTTGTTATATTACTTGTAATAAAATTTTATGAAAATATATTCCTGAAAATATACTAGACTTATAGAATAAATAAGATACTTCAATGGGTGTAACTAACATTGAAACTTGCCTTGATAAAAACTTTTTACCATAATATTGACTGGCACTGATATTGATCTCAAATGCTAATGACATTGCAATAAAAATTATACCTGATGGCGTAAGAAATCCTCCAGATCATGAAAATAATAATACTTGGTGGTAATAGCCCAAAAGTTGAAAATTTTGATATAACGATTTTTAAATAAAAAATTGAAAAATACAAATTTTGTGCAAAAACACACTTCAATGCTCTTTTTATGAAAAGTACTATGCCATAGTATAAAAAGTATACAGTTAATATGGATTTGGTTGCATACAAAAATAAAGTTTCCCAATGTTAGCTGTACACTTGACAAGAGAATTGGCCTCCATCGTAGTGTATGTTATTGCATAGTTACAGACAAGATGTAGGCCATATGCTGCAGTTATGTAGAGAAACTTATGTGGGTGAATAAACTTTACTATTCAGAAGTTCTAACAGGTGATTTCGTCACTTTTATATTTCTTTTAAAATTGCAAATCCATTAGATTTCAATTAAAAAACATTTTTTCAACACATACGAAACAGCTGTCTGTATGTCCAACAGTTCACAATGGTTTTTTTTGTAGGGTTGTTGAGAAAACTTTTTCTCGTTTCTATAGATGTGGCTAGACAAACCGATGAATATTATGTCTTACCAAACTCCCTGTTTCTACAAAGCAATTATGCCACTCATAAATTGCTGGCCTACTGGAATGATCTTTATCATACCTGGTTTTGAAATTATGTTGAACTGTTGAAATAAGTAGAAACGCAGTGCATGAAGGGTTTTTGTTTATTGTTGAGTTGTAGCTATAGAAAACTCTTCAGCAGACCAGTAAATAGTGAGTTGATTTTAAAACATTTTTTTATAGAAAGAAAAAAAAGGTATTTTGGTATGTAAAATTAAAATTGATGCTGTCAAAGGAAAATGTAAGCTCTGAACAGGACCGTACATTTTTATACAGTAAAGGTTTGTAAATGGTATAAAACTAGTTGTATGGTGCAAAGTATACTACAAAATAATAATACAACCTTAATTTAGTTCTTGGTCTTAAATTTTCTTCATTATTAATATCACCGTATACCAATTTGTATTCATTTTTATTAAAATGTCTGTATGAATATCTCTGACTATTTCTTATCTGATACACATTCAACTTAATTTTCATCCATTTTATAACTTCAGGTTTAATTTGAACCAATTAAATTTTAATTTTACATGTCATTGAAATGTTATATAATTGTTTATATAAATCTTTAAAATATTGTGTAAAAATCTCTAATTTATTTAAAGCTAATATAAGCTTAAAACAACACTAACACAATTTATTGAAAGGTGAGAGAATTCGTCAATAAAGCAATTTGTTAATGAGAAAGCTCGTCTTTTCTCTCAAGGAAAAAAGTACTAATAAATTATATAATACAGTATTTAATAAATATAGGTAAGGCAAGGGATTTTTCTAACTATTATCAATGCATTTAATGATAATGATGGCACAAATGATAGAGATACTTTGTGTAAATGAATAAAAATGTGTACTTTTAAAAAAACACTGTCCGAAAAGTAGCAATTACTTTACTATTTTAATGATTTTAACATGGGTTTCGTTGCTCATGACAAGTGGCAAAATGTCTTAATTTCATAACTATGATGTATATTCAAATCAATATCTAAAATATAATTAGCAAATTAACATTATATATAATTCAAAAATTTATTTTATCAAAAACTAAATACTTGATCATATTATTTAATGTTTTGTAATTACTGTTTAATTCAATACAATGTTTTAGTGTGGTTCTAAGTTAATCGACTACTCTTAGAATAAGTTGGCGGGGCTTGGGATTTTTTCAGTATTAAAGCTGAGCCAGTTTTGAATATTTAGCCTTCAGCTGTTTGAGATTAGGTTGGGTTTTATGATTTTTTACTTGGCAACAAATGGTCCCTAAATTATTTATGGTTTAGCTCCGATCTTTTAAGAAATTGATTATTTGATTTTAATTTTAACCCTTATTGTAACTGAATAGGCAATAATAGCTGTTCAATCATGCAAGTGTTTTCGTCATCGCTTAGATGTTATTTGGAAGTTATGTTAAAATAATTTTTAATGCAGTTCCCTTTGAAATTTCATATTTGCTAAAATTAAGTGATAGAATATGATGTTATACAACAGAGATTATTGCTAGTAAATTATTTATATCTGTATACACATTATAAAGTAATTAAAGCTTTTTATTATTTATTAGTTATTAAAAATACTCTTTCAATAAATATTACTTGAATTAAAATTAATGTAATGATATAGTTGGTTTTAAGTAAAAACCTTTTTAGGTGTAACTGGTGTGTTTTAGATTCCTTGTACAAATTTTCAGTCGTTAATAAAATAAGTTTTTGTTTATCTAATCATGTTCAAATAAATTGTTTTTAACCTATAGTGCATCACAATTGATGTTAATAAATTTTTTTCAAATATTTATTCAATAATTAAATTATACAATATGTGGAGTCCAGACGTATTTGAACGGAGAATCTTCATGTTTGAAGTCTAGTGCCAACTTTCTAGTTCCTTGATATATTTCTCAAAGATGTGTATTAATTGTCCCCCCCCCCATATGGTTATTGTAGAAACCTCCATCGTATAACTTTAAACTCTTGCCATAGTTACGACACAATATCATAAATAGTGCTCTAGGGTAACTAAAATAAAATTTTTTTTTGTTAACATCAGTAGAAATTAACTTAAATTTTTTTTTTATATTGCTTGTTCATAATAAAAATCTTTTGTAGAGTTAAATAAATGTATTTTATTTCAGAAATTTGTAAACCCATACTATTTATTTTTTTCATTTCAGTTTTCACTTTGGTTGATGCTCTGATTGTCACATTTGTTTATTTAACTATAATATATACTAAATATTATTAAATTTAATTTTTGTGGAGTGGAAGAAAAAAATACTTTCAATGTTTAAATAATAAGACCATTACAAAACCAAGGTCTAGCGGTGATGCTAAAATATTATTAAAATAGCTACAACTAAAATAGGATATAAAATATATTTACTTGACATAGGGCTAGCAATGTAAGTCCAACCTATTGATATTCTGGCTTCCAGGATTTGGAGTACAGTTAGGTAACATACAAAGTTAATAGGAATGTGTCCTTAAAACGAAGTATTTTTAAGTTTATTTGCTTTTCCTGTAAATACTGCAAACGCTGTCAGGAAGTATGTTTGAAAATAGTTTACAAAAATGGTTTTTAAATTTGAATTCAACACAATTACAAATTATTCAACAAACTACGTTTAGAACTTGTGATATTATAGTTTAGGGATTTTTTTCAGCAACCAACAGGTATGAGCTTATGTACTGGCATTTCCATGTGGTCTATTGCACCTGTAATTGCAATCAAGTCCAATCAAATCGCAACTTGACTAATAGAACCAAGGAGTCTAACTTGTGCGCCAGTCATGGGTGAAAAAGCTAAAGGTGAAATGAAATTGAAAGCTGTAGTTTTTTTCAACCTAGGGAGGATGAGTGCGTCCTGCCCAATAGGCAGCGCTCCACACTCACAGGGCGTCTCATTCTCATTGCGAGACCCCCAATGTCAGGTCTACTCCAGGTACGAATCCCTGCCGAAGCGATGTCACAAGTTCCCTTTATTTTTCCTACCAAGGAAATATTAACCAGCTCACTAAGTCTCATGTAATTTGATTTTTCCTGCATTTACCCTGTTCCAATAAGTTTGTGTAATGGGTGGATACCTCTTAACGCTATCAATTAATTGTATTTATATTTCAGGTACATGCCGTTTTCCAGTTGATGGAGTATGTAGGCTATATTATGATCCGTAAATCCTATACCAGGAGTTTTATATCCATAATCTAATGTTACCGATTTGCCCAATCCTATCCACTTGTTTATATACAATTACGTTCCCACTGTCTGATAACCAATAACAACAATCGGGACACAACAATAACACTGATAGTTTTAAAATAATCCTCTTGATCGTATTAAAATAATCCTCTCAAGTTATTTGGCAGTCGTTTATAAAAGCAGATGTCTCTTGAATCACGAATTTGTGATTTCTTGCCCGGTCCTTTATTAATATGCGAAAAACTAGACAGTATATAAAAACCTATTCGTCTAGATTTATTTGCGCGAATCAATACAAATATACCATATACATCTTAGGAGATCATACCCCTTCCATCCCCTTTTTCCTGGTACCCCTTTCCACCTGTCATACAGGTTACATGACAGCGATTGACTGCAATGTTTAGCCTACTTATATGACATTTTTCAATAAGGTTAATGAGCCTCCAGATAGGTTAATGACGATCTACAGAGTACCAGAAAAGATTAACTTTTGGAAGTATTGTGTTCTTCAGGGTCCGACAGAAGTATTTGAGACTTTTCACGACCTTTTGAAAGAGAATGAGTTACAACTTTCTAGTGATGTTAAAGAACAAATATCTGATCACTTGAAGGGTTTAAAACCGTTATTGTGATGAACTCTCCAAAGCTTGATGAAGGTATTCACTGGATACAAAATAATTTTTCTGAAGAGAATTTTCAGTCAGCACAGTTAGATATGGCACACAAAAATGTCTGATTGAAGTGTTTACTAACAGAACACTGAAATCATCTTTCAAGACAAAACCTCACATAAACATTTGGCCACATCCATAAACATATGGTTTATAGACCTTAAAAGAAGAGAGACCTAACGGTGAATATGAACATCTTTCTGACATTACACCAGGTTTTGTTGCCTTTTCCGTCCGGAGAATAATAGTACGCAGAACTTACATGACAAGAGTCGGAAGTCAATGAGTTGAAATAATGCTATGAAAGGAAGAGGTCCTTTTTTACCTGTGAATCGTGGGTGAACTTTATGAACTAGAATCCAAAAGATATAGCGTTGAATAAAACCAAACCAGCTCACTTGTTAAAGAAACTCTCAACACTAACATGAACTCTAATGTTGATTGTCTTTCAGAGTGTCTGAGGTGTCATATATTTTGAACATTTGGAAGTTTATCGTGCAATTAACAGTGTCTTCTACTAAGACGAGTGAGCAATAGATATGCTTCTAAATAGTCTAGCGAAAACGATAAGTGGAAAAAATTTTTGGGAAAGACATAACAAAGATTTATTTGATTTTGGTATAACTTATTTATTTTGAACATTTGGAAGTTTATCGTGCAATTAACAGTGTCTTCTACTAAGACGAGTGAGCAATAGATATGCTTCTAAATAGTCTAGCGAAAACGATAAGTGGAAAAAATTTTTGGGAAAGAGACATAACAAAGATTTATTTGATTTTGGTATAACTTATTCCACTGGCGAGAAGCTATCTCCCACCTTATGCAAAAAAAAAAACGGGTCAATTAGCGTTCGTGGATTCCGAGTTACAGGCATCGCAGCAAATGAAGGTGATTTCGCAAGGAATGGGATACATATGCAACAACTGAACGCGGAAAGCAGCCTCGCCTCTACCAAACACCTTGGAACACAAGGGTTTGAGGAAGGCAACAGAGGAAATCAGGACTTGGCAGTTGGGGCCTCCTGCCGTCCACAACGCCTGACTGTCTCCAGGCCCAGCTCCACCGCTTTGTCCTCCGACTGCAGAATCCGAATGTCCACTCTGTCACGATGGTATCCCGGATGTGGGCCACATCTCAACATCTCTGGCCTGTCCAGAATCGGTCGTTTCTGGGACACTCGACGCCTAATGGCTCAACAACCAAGAACAAGCATTAGGTAAATTAAAGTAGGGTGTAAGGGGTTTTGGTATAAAAGAAACTAGTTCATCGTTGGTTCAGCTGCATTACTGTTGGGAAAGATTATGTTAAGAAAGAGCCTTTTAAAAAAATCCGTAGTTTCTGTTCTACATTAATTTGTTTTTTTAATTATTGAACGTCATTCTTTTATTTATTTTATTCAATTCCTTTTTATTAGTTCACTCTCTTTTTATGTATATCTTGTTCAAATTTTCAATCGTTAATAAAATACTTTTTATTCTTCCACTGAAGTTCAATTAGATTTTTTGAGACTTGTAGGTGGATGACACTTTATGTTAACACAGTTTTTCAAATTTTAATCATATAACTAAGTTTAACGAATTAATTAAATTTGATAAAGGAAAACATGTTTTTACAAAACGTACAAGGTATGCAATATAGTTATTTCGTCCCATATTGCCTAAAATAAGTGTGATTTCATAAAGCAGCTGATGTTAGTTAAGGGCTACTTGGTAGAACAGCTGTTTTAACTCGTAGGTTACGTTATTTTATTTATATTAATTGTAATGATTTAATCAAAAATAACAAAAATTTTTTTTTTTGTTGACCTAGATAGGAATTGACCTAAATTTTTCTTTGTTTGTTTATAGCTCATTAGCTTTATTGTTAAAAGCCTTTAAATTCAGTAAGAGTAGGATTACCCTTAGAATAGGACAGCCACCCCTAACTCCACCGCTACGTAACCTAGGACTATAGGGGTAGTTTTGGATGATGCTCAAGGTCACCCCGCACCTGATCCCAGCCCTAGGGGCGGTTTTGACCACGTTTAGAGGGGTGGGGGGTAGTTTTTCGAAGAAATTTATTTCTAACCTACTAACCTAGGCCAGCCAAAATGGATCTAACCTAACCTAACCTAAGTGTTGGGGGTGACCTCAGCTACGTTCAGGACCATCTCCGGGGGTAGCTCCGGGGGTGGATTGGGGGTGGGGGGTAGTTTTCGAAAAAATTTTGGAAAAACGTTTCTTGACCGATAGGGTGAGTTTAGAGTCTATTACAGGTTGCTGAGGGGTAGTTTCACCTAGGGGTAGTTTTTACAAAAAATATAAAATTGCCAAAAATGGACAGGATGGATCAACAGACAGTATGGAATACGTGTAGAGGCCCAATTGGACCGTTGCGGGGGCTGTTTCACCAAGGGGTAGTTTTTACAAAAAATATGAAATTGCCGAAAATCGACCGGTTGGATCAAATGACTGTATATGGTATGGTTAAAGTCTATTATGGACCGTTGTGGGGGCGGGGTCACCTGTTTTCAGATTGCCAAAAATGATCGGTGACCTAGGTAAAAGCCAATCCCGAACCGGCGCTTGAGGTAACACCGCCTAGGAGCGGGTAAAGCTAACACGGAGCACGGTCTCGGTTAAAGCCAAACCAAGCCCAGCCACCCGGCAGCTAGGCCTTAGGTAAAGCTAACACGGAGCTAGCCCTCGGGTAAAGCCATCACGAGGCAGACCCTTAGGTAAAGTAACCCTGGAATAGCTCCGGTGGTGGGGGTAACTTTTGGAAAGATTTAACGGTTATCTGATGACGTATCAGCGCTTGAGCGAGTCTAGGCAAGTAGTAGGCATACCCTAACTAGAGTGTTCTACCCTAAATAAATTGGCTGATGCAGGGCAAGGGGCAAACCCGCAGAGTTAACACACTATCTTGGAGGTAGACCCACCCAAACCTCAGGCATAGCATCCCTGCAGCGGGGATTTAGCCAACCCAAGGCAGGCCCTTAAGTAAAGCCCCCTGAAGAAAAGGCTTAAGGTAAAGCTACCTTGGAGCCTGGTCTTAGGTAAAGCCTCTTTGGAAGTAGACTTTAAGTAAAGCTACCCAAGAGTCTGGCCAGGATGGTTGCTATATCAATTACAACCTATCGACCAAGACAAATACCTCCACCAAGTCCTAGGTAAAGCCATCCAGGTGTCAGACCATAGGTAAAGTAACCCCGAGGTAAAGCCACCCAGGCCTTAGGTAAGGATAACATTGAGCAAGGACTCAGGTAAAAGCCATCTCGAAGCCAGCCGATAGGTAAAGTAACCCTGGATTCAGGCATCAAGTGGGGGTGGTTATCAAATAATATATGAAATTACCAAAAAATGATCGGTTAGATCAAACGACCAACGACCTACATAGAGTTCAAATAGTCAACAAGTTGAATCGACCAATCACAACGCAGGGGCCCGGTAGGCCTACGTAAACGGCCAATGTAAGACGAGAAGGCCTATATAACGTGTTAAACCAATATATATGACAGCCCACATAATGTGTTAAACAAATATGCAAGCCTACATACATACTATGCTAGGCCGACATACTATGTCGGTAAATCACCGGCCAAAACCTATATGAACTGAGATAGTTTCACCTCATATATCAGGTAGAACCACGGGCAGGCAACCGTATAATATGGGGAGTACTATAAGGTATAGCTAAACCAATATATACGATAGCCCACATAATGTGTTAAACAAATACGCAAGCTTGCATACATACTATGCTAGGCCTACATACATGAATCCCTAAATGCTCCTACTATGTCGGTAAATCACTGGCCACAGCCTATATGAACTGAGATAGTTTCACCTCATATATCAGGTAGAACCTGGCAATCGTATAATATGGGAAGTACTATAAGGTACATCTACCAATGCATAACCTATCAAGCCCACGTAAAGATTTAATATATCTGATGACGTACGAGCGACATGCGCACCTATAACCAGAGTGGCCTACCCCTAAATAAAATGGCTGATGCGGGGCAAAGGGTTATGATTGCCAAACTCAAAATTTCTCTATGCTACAAAATAATAAACAATGCAGCGAGGCCGTTTCGTATGAAGGAATACGTTTGGCCTATATGTACAGACTTGCAGCGATAACGCAATATCTTAAAACCGCAACGGCAGCCGGTGACCGTTATAGCAGGCTTAAAACCCGCACGGCTGTGTCGTTGTGAATCTAGGCGCATGTTTATGATCTGAATACTGTATCAAATTACTATGTAATATCGTCATACCACGGTATACATATATATAATCAGAAATCAGTGTAAATAATCAAATAGCATCAATGGATATATCCTATAGCGGCAAATGTATCTAGATATAAAAGGTATATATGGAGAAACACTAATAAAGAGGCCCATCACAAAACGTGAATAAATATATGTTATAAAACGATCCTAAAACGATGCTAAACCAACATGCTATCATACATATTCGTATATACCATGTTAAGCCTACATACGTGATAGTCCACATAATGTGTTAAACAAATATGCATGTAAACCTGCATACATACTATGCTAAGCCGACTTACATGAATCCCTAAATGTGCCTACTATGTCGGTAAACCGCCGGCCAAAGCCTATATGATCTAAGCCTGACACACATTTACACCTCGTCTATCAGGTAGAACCTGGCAACCGCATAATACGGGAAGTACTATATGGTATAGCTAACAATGCATAACCTATCACGCCCATGACGGTCAACAAATATTACAATATAATTTAAAAAAAAAGTCGCGCAACCTATATACATACAGTGCTAAGCCAACATTCAGGCATATATACTATGTTAAAACAGCGTGCAATATACTCTAAATAGTCAAATATACGTTGTTAAACCAATATGCAGGTTAACCTATATACATCCCGTTACCCACATATGCCTATATAATATGTTAAGCCTGTATAAGTGATTGCCCTTATAGTGTGTTCAATAAATATGCGTGTAAACCAAATAAATACTCTGGTAAGCCAACATGCATGCTATCATAGATAGGCGTATATACTATGTTAGGCCTACATATCGCGTTAAACAAACATGTGTAAGCCACCATACACATTATGCTAAGCCGACAAGGGCCTACAAATTGTAACACATTATATCCACTGCATAGTTTAGCTAAACGGCTATCACACACTATCCTACAGGTACCACATAATAACTGATCAATAACACATAGTATCCAATGCATAGCCTGACGAAGGTTTAATATATAGTATCCAGAGGCCTCGCTAACGATTAACACGTTGTATCCATAAGGCCTACTATGTCGGTAAACCACAAGCCCAAGCTTATATGATCTGAGCTAGTTTCACCTCGTCTATCAGGTAGAACCTGGCAACCGCATAATACGGGAAGTACTATATGGTATAGCTAACAATGCATAACCTATCACGCCCATGACGGTCAGCAAATACTACAATATAATTATAAAAAAAGTGGCGCAACCTATATACTTACAGTGCTAACCAATATAGGCATATATACTATGTTAAACCAACATGCAATATAATCTAAATAGCCATATATACGCTGTTAAACAAATATGCGTGTAAACCTACATAAATACTATGGTAAGCCAACATGCATGCTATCATACTATGTTAAGCCCAAATACATAATAGAATACATAATGTGTTAAACATATATGTGTGTAAGCCAGCATAGATATTATGCTAAGAAGTCATGGACCTACAAAGTATAACACATTATATTCGGTGCATAGTTTAGCTAATGGATATCACACACTAACCTACAAGCTGCCCACAAATTACCACATAATACCTGATACATAGCCCGGATAATCATTAACGCATAGCGGCCGATGCAAGTCATGACTAGGGCTAACACAACATATTCAAACCATAGCCTGACTAGGGCTAACACATAGTATCCGATGAGAAGTATGAATACAAAGTAACACATAATATCCATTGCATAGCTCGGCTAAAGTTCGTCATATAGCACCCGAAGTATAGCTTGACAAACACATAGCATCTCATGAGCGGCGTGATATAAGGTAACACATAGTATCCGATACACAACCTAGGATCGAATATGACGTCATCCAGGTGGAGAACAAGATGGTGGCAGTGTTGATACCGACTTCAAAAAGGGCTATGGCCTGTGTAGGCTAGATCAAATAACCAACGTTTCAACTAAACTACTGTCATACGCGTAGTTTAACCAACCAACATACGTGAAGCCGTTCAAACGAACAGCATTGACACCAAGTCCAAATAGGCTATGGCGGCTATGCCCAGATCAACGTATCAGCTAATCAAAATGAAAAACTTACGCTAATCAACCAACATCTACACCGAGGTCAAATGGGTTATGGTTAGCGAAGGCACAGGCAAAAGCTTTAAGCCTTAGACATAATTATAGCTATAAACGCATACCAAAATAGCTATGCAGAAACCGTCAAGGCCATTACACATATTGTACAGGTATGTTCTCCATCAAACCGAGACTTTAGACACCATCTCTGTAAAACAGCTAACAAATTATACTCTACCACAATAGGTATGTCAAAACTGTTACCGGCTCATAATCTAAGACAGTGGTTACGTAACGCCCTTTATCAATTTAAGACCTTAAGAGATATCTTCGTAAAGACAGCTACCAATCCATACTATATCACAATAGTTACGTTAGAGCTACCGCTGCTCACCCTACCATAATAGCTACGTACAGACGGTTAATATTGTATAATCTATCACAAGACTTATGTAAAAACAGCTAGGCATAACCTGTCACACAATAACTGCGTAAAGGCAGCTATTAAGGCCTACCCCATTAAAATAGCTACGAAAAGATAACATCCAATACATACCCTATCATATTAGCTATGTAAAGACAATAAATGCGTAAAGGCAGCTAACAATGCCTACCCTATTAAAATAGCTACGAAAAGATTACAACCAATACATAGCTTATCATAATAGCTATGTAAAGACAGCTAAAGATGCATAACCTAACTCAGTAATGATTGCTATTAAATAATGAACCATTACACTAGCCACGTAAAGACAGCTACCAACATCACAATAGCTACGTAAAAACAGTTATCGATCCGTGACCAAGATAATACTTACGTGGTTGAACACCCAACAGTAGGTTAGGTTAGAAGCACTCTGGCTAGCTTAGGTTAGTGGGTTGAAAATAATTTTTTCTAAAAACTACCCCTCTAGACGTGGTTGAACCCTCCCCCAAGGCTACGATCAAGGTCACATCGACCGCCTGCATCATCCAAAACCACCCCTAACTTCTACAACCACAGGTCAGTGATGCCCGTGATGGAGATACGACCAACCTTTGAAAGTTAGGGGTGGTTTTGGATGATGCAGGCGGTCGATGTGACCTTGATCGTAGCCTTGGGGGAGGGTTCAATCACGTCTAGAGGGGTAGTTTTTAGAAAAAATTATTTTCAACCCACTAACCTAAGCTAGCCAGAGTGCTTCTAACCTAACCTACTGTTGGGTGTTCAACCACGTCTAGAGGGGTAGTTTTTAGAAAAAATTATTTTCAACCCACTAACCTAAGCTAGCCAGAGTGCTTCTAACCTAACCTACTGTTAGGTGTGCGATAAAGATGAGGATCATCACGCCATCTGCCATGTACAGAGATATTGTGATGGTATAGTTAGTGACCCCCAAATAGCCTGTGTGATAGGCTATTCAATCGTAGCGCTATTTACTTAGCTAGTGTGACGAGTTATGTGTTGGTAGCTGTGATAAGTAATGTATTGGTGGCCGTCCACACCCTGCTGTTGTCGTAGTTCATGAAGTGGTAGGTTTTCCTTACGGAGCTATTGTCTTAGCACTGATATAGATCTTACGTAAGTATTATCTTGGTCACGGATCGATAACTGTTTTTACGTAGCTATTGTGATGTTGGTAGCTGTCTTTACGTGGCTAGTGTAATGGTTCATTATTTATTAGCAATCATTACTGAGTTAGGTTATGCATCTTTAGCTGTCTTTACATAGCTATTATGATAAGCTATGTATTGGTTGTAATCTTTTCGTAGCTATTTTAATGGGGTAGGCATTGTTAGCTGCCTTTACGCATTTATTGTCTTTACATAGCTAATATGATAGGGTATGTATTGGATGTTATCTTTTCGTAGCTATTTTAATGGGGTAGGCCTTAATAGCTGCCTTTACGCAGTTATTGTGTGACAGGTTATGCCTAGCTGTTTTTACATAAGTCTTGTGATAGGTTATACAATATTAACCGTCTGTACGTAGCTATTATGGTAGGGTGAGCAGCGGTAGCTCTAACGTAACTATTGTGATATAGTATGGATTGGTAGCTGTCTTTACGAAGATATCTCTTAAGGTCTTAAATTGATAAAGGGCGTTACGTAACCACTGTCTTAGATTATGAGCCGGTAACAGTTTTGACATACCTATTGTGGTAGAGTATAATTTGTTAGCTGTTTTACAGAGATGGTGTCTAAAGTCTCGGTTTGATGGAGAACATACCTGTACAATATGTGTAATGGCCTTGACGGTTTCTGCATAGCTATTTTGGTATGCGTTTATAGCTATAATTATGTCTAAGGCTTAAAGCTTTTGCCTGTGCCTTCGCTAACCATAACCCATTTGACCTCGGTGTAGATGTTGGTTGATTAGCGTAAGTTTTTCATTTTGATTAGCTGATACGTTGATCTGGGCATAGCCGCCATAGCCTATTTGGACTTGGTGTCAATGCTGTTCGTTTGAACGGCTTCACGTATGTTGGTTGGTTAAACTACGCGTATGACAGTAGTTTAGTTGAAACGTTGGTTATTTGATCTAGCCTACACAGGCCATAGCCCTTTTTGAAGTCGGTATCAACACTGCCACCATCTTGTTCTCCACCTGGATGACGTCATATTCGATCCTAGGTTGTGTATCGGATACTATGTGTTACCTTATATCACGCCGCTCATGAGATGCTATGTGTTTGTCAAGCTATACTTCGGGTGCTATATGACGAACTTTAGCCGAGCTATGCAACGGATATTATGTGTTACTTTGTATTCATACTTCTCATCGGATACTATGTGTTAGCCCTAGTCAGGCTATGGTTTGAATATGTTGTGTTAGCCCTAGTCATGACTTGCATCGGCCGCTATGCGTTAATGATTATCCGGGCTATGTATCAGGTATTATGTGGTAATTTGTGGGCAGCTTGTAGGTTAGTGTGTGATATCCATTAGCTAAACTATGCACCGAATATAATGTGTTATACTTTGTAGGTCCATGTCTTCTTAGCATAATATCTATGCTGGCTTACACACATATATGTTTAACACATTATGTATTCTATTATGTATTTGGGCTTAACATAGTATGATAGCATGCATGTTGGCTTACCATAGTATTTATGTAGGTTTACACGCATATTTGTTTAACAGCGTATATATGGCTATTTAGATTATATTGCATGTTGGTTTAACATAGTATATATGCCTATATTGGTTAGCACTGTATGTATATAGGTTGCGCCACTTTTTATTTAATTATATTGTAGTATTTGCTGACCGTCATGGGCGTGATAGGTTATGCATTATTAGCTATACCATATAGTACTTCCCGTATTATGCGGTTGCCAGGTTCTACCTGATAGACGAGGTGAAACTAGCTCAGATCATATAAGCTTGGGCCTGTGGTTTACCGACATAGTAGGCCTTATGGATACAACGTGTTAATCGTTAGCGAGGCCTCTGGATACTATATATTAAACCTTCGTCAGGCTATACATTGGATACTATGTGTTATTGATCAGGTATTATGTGGTACCTGTAGGATAGTGTGTGATAGCCGTTTAGCTAAACTATGCAGTGGATATAATGTGTTACAATTTGTAGGCCCTTGTCGGCTTAGCATAATATGTATGGTGGCTTACACATGTTTGTTTAACGCGATATGTAGGCCTAACATAGTATATACGCCTATCTATGATAGCATGCATGTTGGCTTACCAGAGTATTTATTTGGTTTACACGCATATTTATTGAACACACTATAAGGGCAATCACTTATACAGGCTTAACATATTATATAGGCATATGTGGGTAACGGGATGTATATAGGTTAACCTGCATATTGGTTTAACAACGTATATTTGGCTATTTAGAGTATATTGCACGCTGTTTTAACATAGTATATATGCCTGAATGTTGGCTTAGCACTGTATGTATATAGGTTGCGCGACTTTTTTTTTTTAATTATATTGTAATATTTGTCGACCGTGATGGGCGTGATAGGTTATGCATTGTTAGCTATACGATATAGTACTTCCCTTATTATACGGTTGCCAGGTTCTACCTGATAGACGAGGTGTAAATGTGTGTCAGGCTTAGATCATATAGGCTTTGGCCGGCGGTTTACCGACATAGTAGGCACATTTAGGGATTCATGTAAGTCGGCTTAGCATAGTATGTATGCAGGTTTACATGCATATTTGTTTAACACATTATGTGGACTATCACGTATGTAGGCTTAACATGGTATATACGAATATGTATGATAGCATGTTGGTTTAGCATCGTTTTAGGATCGTTTTATAACATATATTTATTCACGTTTTGTGATGGGCCTCTTTATTAGTGTTTCTCCATATATACCTTTTATATCTAGATACATTTGCCGCTATAGGATATATCCATTGATGCTATTTGATTATTTACACTGATTTCTGATTATATATATGTATACCGTGGTATGACGATATTACATAGTAATTTGATACAGTATTCAGATCATAAACATGCGCCTAGATTCACAACGACACAGCCGTGCGGGTTTTAAGCCTGCTATAGTGGTCACCGGCTGCCGTTGCGGTTTTAAGATATTGCGTTATCGCTGCAAGTCTGTACATGTAGGCCAAACGTATTCCTTCATACGAAACGGCCTCGCTGCATTGTTTATTATTTTGTAGCATAGAGAAATTTTGAGTTTGGCAATCATAACCCTTTGCCCCGCATCAGCCATTTTATTTAGGGGTAGGCCACTCTGGTTATAGGTGCGCATGTCGCTCGTACGTCATCAGATATATTAAATCTTTACGTGGGCTTGATAGGTTATGCATTGGTAGATGTACCTTATAGTACTTCCCATATTATACGATTGCCAGGTTCTACCTGATATATGAGGTGAAACTATCTCAGTTCATATAGGCTGTGGCCAGTGATTTACCGACATAGTAGGCGCATTTAGGGATTCATGTATGTAGGCCTAGCATAGTATGTATGCAAGCTTGCGTATTTGTTTAACACATTATGTGGGCTATCGTATATATTGGTTTAGCTATACCTTATAGTACTCCCCATATTATACGGTTGCCTGCCCGTGGTTCTACCTGATATATGAGGTGAAACTATCTCAGTTCATATAGGCTTTGGCCGGTGATTTACCGACATAGTATGTCGGCCTAGCATAGTATGTATGTAGGCTTGCATATTTGTTTAACACATTATGTGGGCTGTCATATATATTGGTTTAACACGTTATATAGGCCTTCTCGTCTTACATTGAGCGTTTACGTAGGCCTACCGGGCCCCTGCGTTGTGATTGGTCGATTCAACTTGTTGACTATTTGAACTCTATGTAGGTCGTTGGTCGTTTGATCTAACCGATCATTTTTTGGTAATTTCATATATTATTTGATAACCACCCCCACTTGATGCCTGAATCCAGGGTTACTTTACCTATCGGCTGGCTTCGAGATGGCTTTTACCTGAGTCCTTGCTCAATGTTATCCTTACCTAAGGCCTGGGTGGCTTTACCTCGGGGTTACTTTACCTATGGTCTGACACCTGGATGGCTTTACCTAGGACTTGGTGGAGGTATTTGTCTTGGTCGATAGGTTGTAATTGATATAGCAACCATCCTGGCCAGACTCTTGGGTAGCTTTACTTAAAGTCTACTTCCAAAGAGGCTTTACCTAAGACCAGGCTCCAAGGTAGCTTTACCTTAAGCCTTTTCTTCAGGGGGCTTTACTTAAGGGCCTGCCTTGGGTTGGCTAAATCCCCGCTGCAGGGATGCTATGCCTGAGGTTTGGGTGGGTCTACCTCCAAGATAGTGTGTTAACTCTGCGGGTTTGCCCCTTGCCCTGCATCAGCCAATTTATTTAGGGTAGAACACTCTAGTTAGGGTATGCCTACTACTTGCCTAGACTCGCTCAAGCGCTGATACGTCATCAGATAACCGTTAAATCTTTCCAAAAGTTACCCCCACCACCGGAGCTATTCCAGGGTTACTTTACCTAAGGGTCTGCCTCGTGATGGCTTTACCCGAGGGCTAGCTCCGTGTTAGCTTTACCTAAGGCCTAGCTGCCGGGTGGCTGGGCTTGGTTTGGCTTTAACCGAGACCGTGCTCCGTGTTAGCTTTACCCGCTCCTAGGCGGTGTTACCTCAAGCGCCGGTTCGGGATTGGCTTTTACCTAGGTCACCGATCATTTTTGGCAATCTGAAAACAGGTGACCCCGCCCCCACAACGGTCCATAATAGACTTTAACCATACCATATACAGTCATTTGATCCAACCGGTCGATTTTCGGCAATTTCATATTTTTTGTAAAAACTACCCCTTGGTGAAACAGCCCCCGCAATGGTCCAATTGGGCCTCTACACTATCCCATACTGTCTGTTGATCCATCCTGTCCATTTTTGGCAATTTTATATTTTTTGTAAAAACTACCCCTAGGTGAAACTACCCCTCAGCAACCCGTAATAGACTCTAAACTCACCCTATCGGTCAAGAAACGTTTTTCCAAAATTTTTTCGAAAACTACCCCCCACCCCCAATCCACCCCCGGAGCTACCCCCGGAGATGGTCCTGAACGTAGCTGAGGTCACCCCAACACTTAGGTTAGGTTAGGTTAGATCCATTTTGGCTGGCCTAGGTTAGTAGGTTAGAAATAAATTTCTTCGAAAAACTACCCCCCACCCCTCTAAACGTGATCAAAACTGCCCCTAGGGCTGGGATCAGGTGCGGGGTGACCTTGAGCATCATCCAAAACTACCCCTATAGTCCTAGGTTACGTAGCGGTGGAGTTAGGGGTGGCTGTCCTATTCTAAGGGTAATCCTACTAGTAAGTAAGCATTAACAAGGTTTTATGTACAGTCAACTCCCGATTATCCGGGATAATTACCGGCAGGGCCGTCACGGATAATGCGAAATCACGGTTAAAACAAATACCATAATATCCACAGCCCTACTTCTACCCAATGACTGTAAAAACAGCTGATAAATAGTACCGTCTCCTGTTGTACCGTCACTACTGTACAGTTCGTTTTGATCAGAAGCAACGCATAGACTGACCACTGAGGAAGGGTAGTGTTTACGTTCGATTCGAGCGATCGCGTAATTCCGCGAATTCGGCGTTCGGATTTATTCACCGAAAAACGGCCGCTCGCGCTCGGGTTATCGCACCTCCATGCATCACGTTCGATGCTTCGATGTGCTATAATCTGATTGGACGTTGGAGATAACGCGTAATTAGGGATTCGCGCGTCATAGAACCGCGTGAATTTGTAAAAGGACAACAAGAAATATAACGTAAACTCAGACATGCTGACCGAAACTCTGACCGCGAGTGCGCGTCGCGCGGAAACAGGTAGGAAGGATTTAGGACACGGGTTGGCGACTGCGGGCGAGTTGACAGTCTATAAATTATTCCGTAAAGGTTACTGTACGCCCCAACGACCGCCCGCGCTTGCATCCGTCCGCCGCGTTCACATTTGACTCCTCCCGCCCCACTGCTTCAAGTGGAGCTGACGATCCCGGTTGATCCGCAACCCGGTTGATGCGATCCCGGATAATCGGGAGTTGACTGTATTCCCAATTTAGCTAAGAAGCTTCGTTGGCCAATTAAATTATTATTTGATTGTAATTATTGTTATTTCTCTAAACTTAGGTATCGGATGCAAGCAAAACATTTTACTACAAGCTCTACTTACGTTCCTCAAGTAAACTAGAATATGCTAACTAGATTCGCGTTATTGCAAAGTTGGAGTTGCCGTGTCCAAGTTATTTCTGTGTTTAATTTATCACAACATTACATGTTATTACAATGTTAACTGGAGCTATTTTAATCTGTAAAAACATGATCAGCTTACTTTAATTTTATTGCGTTTTTTCTTACAAATAAAACGATTTATTTTTTAGCTTTCACGCTTCAAGAATAATTGTGAAATTCAACTCTGTGTTTGAGATCTTGCCTTTCTAATTAACCTCCTGTAATTCCCACCCTCCAACTATGATTATGTAACTAACTTTGAAGTTTCTGTCTCAGGTTTAACCGTCTCCAGCCCAGAGTTTGCAGGTCAGTGAGTCCATTTAAAACAACCCTCTTTAAGGGAATATTTATTCGTTTTGTTAGAAAACAAATACTTCTCTGTCCATCATATTTTTGCTTTCTAATTCTTTTTGAAAGGTAATTCGAACTAAATCGTTAGATAGACACCCAGAAATGCGATCGGTTAGAGGTGATGGGGGGGGGGGTCTTAGTTCTGATGAGTAGTTGATATTTCTAAAGCAAAGTTTTAAGAAATAAATGTTATTTTACTCAATATAATTACTTAAAATTAAACAAAAGATTTTTACACAAGTGAATTGAATTCCTTCTTAATTTAATTACACCCAAAGCTAAAGGGGACCAATGAACATTAAATGCATGCTCGTCTTCAGTGAAGTATTATTCAGGAAACCAGGTTATAGTTTTGCAACAAGCAACACAGTCTCTCTTTAAACTTCCAATTTAACAACTCTGGAAAGTTGTATCGAGTATTGTTCTTTTTTGAAAGTTCGATGAAAAAGTAATTCTTTAATTCAGAGATTTCCTCATGATATAGCTTGTTAACTTATGCCCTTTTCGCTAGATTTAGCCCTTAAATAGCCGTATATTGCTAAATTAATTTTCGCACATTAAAATCTTTTACAGATGTTGAGTAAACACACTCATCAACTAAATTGAGTGTCAACTCGATTTAAAGCAAGACCACCTTAAAATTATATTATTATTAGATTCCTTCTATTAGCTCACCATCTCCTAATATGTATCATGTACGAATTTTTAATAGCTAATAAAATACGTTTTTAATCATCCATTCAAGTTTAAATACATTTTTGTAAACCAATAGTAGATTACAATTGATGTTAGTTACAGTTATTTCAAATATTTATTTAATAATTAGGTTATAAAATTTGTGGAGTCCAGCCGGGTTCGAACTGAAAATGTTCATATTCGAAGTCTAGCACGCTTGGCACTGCGCAAACCTAGAAATGTATTTCTCAAAGGTGCATATGAACTTTTTATCCCATTTGGTTGTCGACAAACTCTCAATTTTATAACCTTAAACTGTTGCCTTGGTTACCACACAATATCATAAATAATGATCTAGGGTACTTAAAATAAAAATTTTCTTTGATAATCTCAGTAGGAATTGACTAGAAATTTTGTTTATATTACTGAAATTTTCAGACTTTACCAGCATTGTTTTCTAATATTTTGTCTCTGGATAAGGGGTTTCTTGTGCGATGTATTTTCTTGCACTAGTGAAGTTGTTTTTTACACATTGGCAATGAGGCGGTGCCGAAACCATCGACTGTGTTTTTCGAGATAAATCAGATTCATTTTTCAATTCCTCCTATTAGTACAGCTCTTTCCTTATTTATTCATATAAAACTGATTGTTCTTATATTTTCCTTGCATAATGATAGCACAATGTGATATTCTTCACAATGGGATCGACAAACTGATGAAATTACACGATAAACAGTGCTTGTAACCTACTACAGGTATTCATTACAGGCATTAAATAGTCTAAACGTTGCTTAATAAATCAACGAGGCACATTTAATTGAATAATTATTTAAAATAGGAAATTGAATACGACTTTAAAACGGTATATATATTTTTTATCCAATAAATATTTTTTATGTGGGTGTTGAACGCCTATGATAATTTTTTCTAGCAGATATCACAACTTAAAAAAAAAATTGAGTAAAAATGAACTTCGTCTGCTACACGTTAAAAGTTAATTTCAAATTTTTCTTCGAAATCTTAGAAATCACAATATATACCAAGACACTTGACATGGGCACGAGGGACGTTTACCAACTAGTGGAGGTGGAAGGCCAAACAGCTTTCTTCCCCTGATTTTCATCTAGGCACAGTGGTGAGGCAGACTCAGTAGTTGTGGTAGACCAACACTAAGTGACCTGTCCCTGCAAAGTCAGTTAGGCTAAGTACACATGAAAGCGTTGCATCGCGCGTTGTTGAAGTACTATAAAACAAATGTCTGTGTACATATGTGACCGCGTTTTCAACTGAAGGCTTCGCAGTTTCTTCATGGAACGCGTGACTGGAGCGTGCTTCGAGTCCCCATATTTTAAATTAACCGTTTCTAGTGGTTTAATCGAGCGTGCACCTTAGCGTAGTTTACATCTACAATCATGGAAGAAAATATGGCGTCGTTTGATACTTAGCTTTTCATTGAAGTGAATAATCGCTGTGGTATATTGGACATGGACAGTGCGGAATACAAAAACCGTGTTGAAAAAAGCTGTTTAGGAGCAGTTGGTTGAGATATTTTGTACAGAGGGTAGTATGAAGAAAGATTTACAAATTCATATTTTCTAATATAAGGGTAAAGTGTTACGAAAAAGCCAGTGGCAGTGATAAGGCCCCCGCAACCCCCACCGTGTGGTTGGCCCCAGACTCTAGGAGCCCCCCAACTGCCTCATCAAAATGAATAAATTTCAAGCATAAATGGAATTGGAATTAACAGTAATATCCGACCATGCCCACCTATCGGCTACTAACACGCTGCAATCGGCAGTGCTGCACGCTGATACTGCACTGAACGAAAAACATTGCTATTTTAGTATTATAAAACTATACCAATTTGAACAACGCACCACTAGCTACTGATAATCAGTGATTGAATCGAGTTATCGGTCTGCCTCACGAGACGGAGGGAGGCGTACGTACGGTTCACTCACCGGCCGGAAGATCTGCCTCAAGTATGAATGAATGCAGTAGCCTATAACCGAATTGTTGTCCCAATACTAGGCTCGGCTCAGCTCGTTCTCGCGTCGTGCCAGTCATATAAGCCCATATCATTTTCCGACGGCCAGCCCGTTTTTGTACAGTTTAATCAATTACCTAATTACGTTTGTGTTTATTATGTTAATTTTAAAATAGTTTTTTCGGTCATGGACACTAGTGATATAATAGGGCTAATAAGTGAAAATATTATAGGCTTTGCATTGTATCTTGAAAATCGCTTTCATACGCATTTTAATAAAGGAGGACCCACATTTCTTTTCTCAGAGGGGTCCTAGATCGCTTTCCGCCGCAACTGGAAAGAGCCGTGAGTCAATATACCAATCTCATATAATCGGATATACCCACAACTTCCTTTGTCTTCGTGTTCTTATATCTAGACAAACTCCCTTTTGGACTTCCAACGCAGCGTCAACGCTATGTGTGTACGCTATGGGTTATCTCAATGCGCGATGCAACGCTCATATATGCATAAGCTGTTCATTTGTAATGTGGCGCGCGATCGATCGATGGAAAACAAAGGTAGGCCTACTCAAAAGCGTTGGTTTTTGTAGTGCGTGTTGCAAAGACCATCGCTAAGAAATTGCAGGTGTTGCCTGTCGTTAAGAAAAAAGATACAAGTAAATTTATTCAAAACCTTATGTAAATGATCTGGTTAATATGACAAATAAAATAAAACAATATATATTTCAGCTTTGTCAAATCTACATTATTGTAATATAAATATTATACCTCATACTATAATGTCTGTGGAGCGGTCTTTTGCTTCCTCTACTCTTCCCCACGCCCATGCACGCCCTTCGAGGTCACGCGCCAACTTGTCCTCTGCCCATCGGCTGGCCAAGCCTAGTATTCCAGGATTTAAAGGGGGTTGAGCATGCAGTGAAAGCCTAACGGAATTGTATTTCAGATTATTGTTCTGGGCACTTGAGTGATTGTAACGTATGTTTTCGCCCCCTCACGTGGCCGACATACCGGGGGGAAGAAGGGGGAACATATGTACTGAAACCTTTGTATCTTTTAAACTATAAAATATAGAATGACCAAAAAATGTTTCTAACCTCATGAAGGGCTTCAATAAATGTACTTACGAAAACAAGGCTAACTATAATACCTACTGAGGAAAAATTATTTTTCTTAAAACCCTGAATTTTACTGACTTTACTGCAAAACCAACTTAATGCGGTAAACGTAAGTCGGAGACTAATATGAAAGTTTGTTTTAAAGTCTCTTGAAATTAATAAAATATTTGTTTAGATTTATACCACAAATATATACTCATATAATGACGATTTTCGTGTTATTCTTAGCTTAGATAGTAAAAAACTTTAAAACCCTACTTTATTTAAAGAAATAATAGTTTTAATCAATACTGACATCTAAAATGTTCCTTTTGGAAGAGGACACTATTCAGTATTTTAGTGAACGATCGATCCCCTATAAGTTTTGTTATACTTTAAAAACCCTATATAAAATTGTGTTCCTCTAGATTGGATTTTATTCTTTATAAATGCATTTCAGAAATACATAATAATTTTGGTAAATGAAAAACCCATTTTCCGTAATAAAAAAGGCGGGTGAGCAGTCAACTGCTGATACATCAATTCTTCCTATTAACAAACATATTCCCACAAATAAATTATATCTGCTCACCAACTTAGATCGAAATCGGACGTTCCAGCATGATTTAAACACGAAAATCATCGTTATATTAGTATATATTTGTGTGTATAAATCTAAACATTTTTTTTTTAATTTAAGAGACCTTAAAACAAACTTTAATATTAGTCTCCGGCTTATGTTTACCGCATTAAGTTGATTTTCCAATGGAAATTCACTAAAAAACCAAAGTAAAAGTAAATGTTTTTAGAAAATAAATTTTTTACTCAGTAGGTATTACAGTTGGACTTGTTTACGTAGGAAAATGTATTGAAGTGCTTATTTTCGTGAGGTTAACAACATTTTTTTGGATATTCTATCCTTTACAATTTAAAAGATACAAAGGTTTTAGTAAAGCGCGCTCCCCGCGATTTTCCCCCTCTCCCCTGGCATGTCGACCACCTGAGGGGGCGACGACATACGTTTTTACAATGTTCCAAGTGCCCAGAACAATATTCTGAAATAAAATTCCGTTAGGCTTTCAGTGCATGCTCAAACTACTCAAGATCCTGATCTATATCTTGCTGCTTATACTTCAGGTACCCAATATTATTGTATTGTTGCGCTAGTCTAAGTATGACTTAGGTTTCAAGTATAGTTAGTTTGAGTATGACATAGCTACAACGTGGAGTCAGTTTAAATCACTTTAAAAATTCATATCGAAACCCTAAATTTATCAGCTCATCGACCTAACTAATGTTGTATTGCCATCCAAGACTCGTGGTTAAAGCTTCAAGTATGTAGCTCATCAGAAAGTGAAGTTAAAACTGCAGTAAAACGTTTGTATTCAATAGATAGAGAAGAAATCCAGGTAATGTAGATGTAAAAAAATTATCAGACAGATTAGTTACGGATAACTTGACGACCGTTAAAAATTAACACCATCTACGATATTTTAGGAGATAAAATATGCTATGCTAAGCATTAAAACAGAAAAAAATGGTAACAAATACCAATGAATTACTAAGTCAATTCTTCCTTAAGTAAAAAACAAAAACCTTATTTTAGTTATTTTTATTAAATAGTTACAAATAATATAAATATAATACAACTTTCCCTATGTGTTAAAACAGCTGTTCAATCAAATAACCTATAAAAACAAATCAGCTGTTTTATGAAATAATGCTATCACTTATTTTAACCTACATTATTTTATCATTAAATTTAATTATTGAATTAATATTCGAAAAAACCTTATCCTAAAGTGTTATATATATATATATATATATATATATATATATATATATATATGTGTGTGTGTGTGTCCGCGCGCACGTGCGTGCATGCGTGTGCGTGTGCGCGCACGTGAGTGCATGCGTGTGTATGTGTGCGTGGGTGCGTGCGCGCACATGTGTGTGTGTGTGTGTGTGTGTGTGTGTGTGTGTGTGTGTAATAAACCTTTTCTGCGAATTTTTGAGGAGAAAGTAAAATTGGCTGTTTAGAGGGGTATGTCGTTAAAGTACTTTTTTTATGTTTTCAAGATATTAAGATATTTTACATTGGAGTATCTAAATTTTAAATTTGCTATAATTTATGCGTTTATTTTTACTTTATCTTTTGATAAGATGATGAGTAAAGTCATCAACTAAATTAACAATTGTAAAATTTTTAAAATTAAAAATTGTTAAAGTTTGCATTTGAGTGATATATACTAGCAAGTGACTATCAGAGTAGCCTACTAATATTTCAATTACACTCCTCTTTGAATCAAACACATGTTTCAATATTTAAAACGTGATTAATTTACCGCTATTTAATTCAGTTATTGAAAGCTACTTTAAAAAATGATTGCTTCTAAATTATTTTCCCTAATAGAATTATTTCTATCCGAGCTTTGGAAGGATTTTGCTATAGCATTTGAATAATTCCCGATAATTGCTCAAAAACATTATTCGAATCCAGGAAAATATTTTGTATGTTTTTTCTAATTATTGTAAATAATTTTAGTTTTATGTTACTTCTATTTTTCAGTACAATGGTATGTGAAATTTTATGAGGTTGGTTCAAATCTATTGTTTTTGTTCTACTACTGTAATGCTTCTTCATTTTATTGTATTTGTTGGCTAAATAGAATTTTTAAATAAAAAATATATATAAATTCCCAGAAATTCCTAAAATACTTATACTATTACTACATTCTGCTAAATCCCTTTTATTATTCACTGCCACTAAGTAACCCGTTTATTTTATTTCATACAAGTAAAACCTCTTGGCTACCAAAACCTTTAATTTAAATCCCTATGTACATTTCGCTAGCAAAGCAGTCGTCTTCAGGGAAGTTATAATTTTTAAATAAAGATTTATCATCTCTAAATAAGGGTTTAAACAAAACGTTTTTGTAGCTATGATGTTTTTATTTTCTGAAAATAAAAAATTACACCACAGTTGTTCCAAGTTTCTTGTTAATATATTCAGATTAATTGTATCTTGAAACGTATAAAATTGTATACAATTTTGGTACTAAAATCTTTGTAGAAAATACATTTATTTGAAAAGGATCTTTAGATTTAAAGGTTTATTTTAAAATAAGTAGAGCAAGTAGTTATTACAGCGTATTACAGGTTTTTGTATTCTCTCGTCGTACAAGGCTTCAGCCGTGAACTGAACCAAGAGAGTACATTGGTTTCAGTCTCATCATCATCGTTAGACCTCTCGAGGGCAAGATCAGGACTGCAGGGAGGGTGGGTGAATAGTTTTCAGCCAAGATCCTGTAACAGCTGGGCCGAACAAACAATGAAGGTCCTACATCGAGATAACTAATTACAGATCTAATCTCTTGAAATCGGAGGGATTCTAAATAAAATTAGTGATTACAAACTAGTGCCAAGTGTTGCCAAGCAGAGCACTGATAACAGTTGCTATTCCTTCCTAATAAGGCCAAAGATAGTACCGCGGATGTGCGGAACTGCTATCGCATCGTCGTGGTGGCAATAAACACAAAGATATCGATTAGGTTGTGGGACTCAAAGAAGTCCCCGGGGGGAGTAAAAACTTTTATAATCACGTCCCACAGGAATTTTGGATTGAGGCAAACAAAACTTTGAGTAATAAGAAATTACCTAAACATTTATTATCAAGCGGCCTGATAATGTTTTCATTTCAAATATTGGATTAGAAGTATGTAAGCTATTATTATAATTATATTGAATTATTTGTATTGAGATTTATCAAAATTTAAATAAATTAATATATTTATTAACTGATCAACACTATTTAGTAATAATCTTTTTCCTCACAATTTTCAATAAATAACGAAACATAACCGATGTGTAAAACAGATGTTATATAACATTAAGTAGCCTATAACATAAAATCACCTGATATATGAAATCATTTATTACCATTTAATTTACTTAGAGGTGACCTTAAAGTGAATTTATACAGTCTCGGAACTGTATGTTTTGTTCATCCAAAATGTTTTCGTAGGCTATTCAAGTTTTTACTTTGAAAACACATTTTGGGATCTCAAATACCCGTAAAGATGGGGATTTCTAAGAGTTTTCTAACAATTGGGGTTAAGTTATATGTAGAACTAAATCAAATGTGAAATATCGAAAATGTAAAAAATCCTACCCACGCTCAACTCGCATAAAAAGGAAAACACTCCATGTTTTTTGACGTTTTTAACCATTTCGATCTCCGGATAATAGTTTTACATTTTAAGATAAAATGAGTTTTTACTTTTAGAAAACCTTTATAAATCAAGGTGAAATTGTCTATAAACCACCATATTTGATAATGGTTGGGGGAACATTTGCTGACAAAACAATAACCAACCCCTCCGCTACATTTACCACCTGTTGCGTTCTCATCTAAACAGGCTATTTACGGTTTAAAACACTCAACAAATATAGGTAGTGTAGTTTCATGATTTTATTTGCAACGGGATATTGAAACCATTCACACAACACTGCGTTCAATTCACATTTAATATGCTCCTTATTGGATGTCTTTAGGTTGACACGACTGGTGGAACTTTTACAACTACCAACTACGTGAAAGCTACAGCCTTCTCCCGTCCATACTGATGCACTTCTTCGTTTAACTCTTACATTGATATTTTGTATTTTTTATTATGAAAATATAATTTATTTTGAAAACATATATACAGCCCTTAATGTATATAAGTATTACGCGGTACGTGTCACTATGAACATTAATATTTGTCCAATCCAGATTTGTACAAATATTTATTGATTTTTTCCTTAAAGAGCCTTAATGATGCTGTCTTTAAATGGCCAAGACAGTATCTAATATAACGTTTTGATATTTATAATAATAAATTATAAAAACAATTTCGATTTATAAAGGCGGTGTTATATTTGATACAATAAACTATTTTTGTATTATCAACGCACGAAAGGTGCTTTATGTTAACAAAGTGCATTACACGTAAGATTCAGCCAAAGTCCACTGTTGGTAACTTAGACGCTGGGAGGTGCAGTGTCACTAGTCATCAGGTAGGTAACTCCTCATAGTAAGGCTACCTACAACTCCCTAATCAACAAGCTTGGTAATAATGACATAAGCAGCTTCATTGAATAGTGGGTAGTGACGTGACTATATTCCCACACTCTGTCCCCAAACCCTTCCTAGAGACAATCTTACAGAGGTGGAAAGTAAATTATTGTATCCGTGTTATTTCAGATGAGAACTATCACCGTCCGCCTGTATATGTCAGCGTTCTCAAATCATACAAATGTTTAAAGACTATCATGAGTTATACAGGGCGGGGCCGTTGACCGGCATGATTTCTACTCCAGCTGACGGGCGAAGTGGAATATGATAATAGGGAAACTACCTTGCGTGTCTACACATGTGGGTATTTCAATAGCCACGGAGCGTTGGTTGAGTACGCAAAGTAAAGGCATATTACAAGACACTGATAGTATGGTTGATGCTCAACACGGTTTCTGTCGTGAGGTTAATCTACCAGCACAAGCTCCCGTACCATCAAGGAAAGCTATTCTCCTTCAGCAACGTTTTGTTGGCAACCTTTTGTCTACCTGAACTCTGTCAGTATGGTCCAGATGAAGATACACTCTTCCAACAAGATGGTGCAACAAGCCATACTGGTAATGTTTCAATAAATTTGACCTGCACTTCTTTCTTTGGGGGATCTTAAGTCTAAAGTCTTCGAAGAAGATCCACCAAGAATTAAAGAAAATCTGAAGGAGCGAATTCAGCAGTAAATTGACAACACCTCGTAATAGATGCTACAGAACATCATGGGGGGGGGATTACATCTCAGACTCCGACTATGTGTGCGAAACTAAGGTCGATACCTTACTAATGGCATATTAAAATATGATTGATTTTAAGGTATAATATTATTTCTCATCACGTACTTAAGGTTTATGGTAAAACAATTATCCTTTTTTCATAAATGTATTGTTGTTGATTTTTCAAAATCGCGTCGTTTCACTGCCTCACCTTGTACATAAGTAAATTGAATATCTAACGCAAACGTGGTATTAGAAAGAATATTAAAAACCGTCGGCCCTAATTATTTTTATAACAAGTTAGGCTCAGCTTCTATTTGACGTGATTTTGTTGTTCGTGAAGGAAATAATACAAACATGAACTTAAAAGACGACTATTTATTTACATACAGTGCTGAAACGGATTTCTCGTTACGCGTGTTATTTGCTGCGCGTAAAAGAACACAAAGCTCAGTTTAAATAATTTGTCGTTGGTTGATGGACATCCTCAACTTGCGCAGCTTTTGTTTGGGTCGGTTGTCTTGGCATAGAGATGTCTATAGTCTTGAGTGACTTCACCTTCGTCATGTAGAGAAAGCCAGCCACTGCCATCGTGATCAGCCCTGCTGCAATGATGAACCATCGAACAATAGTGACGATGCGAATTGTCCGAAATAAATTGTTTTCCAAAATATCCAGGAAATCTTGACTTAAATCCATTCCCTGAAAAAATTAAATTACTTTATATCGGAAAATATCTATATTAATTCCCCTATGCGATGTATTCAGTATGTTACTTAGGTACATTAGGCTATATATTAATTAGTAGACACGATGCTCTAAACTATTTATATTAGGTAAGTTTATACTAAGTAGCCTACTTGATGTAGTATGTTATCTATATAACGTACATTTTGTATTAGGCACAATTTATTTTAGGCATAATTTATTGTATGACAACACGATGTATTTGGTTAATTACACTAAGAACATACTTTATTATGCAGCAAATACTATGTATTAGGTCTTTTACATTAAGTAAATACTTTATTAAGTACCCAAACCAATGTACTTAAATCATTTCATTATGTACATACTTTATCAAGCAGTCAAAAGTGTATTAAGTTCTTTACATAATGTATATAATTTATTAAGTAGCAAATACGAAGTAATAAGTCCTTTATTTTACGTTGTATTTCATTAAATAGCCAACATTATGTTTTAGGTTATATATAATAATTACATATCTTATTAAGTAACCAAGATGATTTTAAAAAGTTCTTTAAATATATATTTTAATAAGTAGCCAACATGATGTATTATATCCTTTACGTAACGTACATACATTATTAGGTTTGTGATATTAAGTAAATATCTAAGTAGCCAACACGATCAATTAAGTTCTTAATACCACGTACATAATTTAATAAGTAGCCAAAATGATGTATTATTAGGTTCTTTATATAGCGTACATACTCTATGAAGTAGCCATGACGATGTATTAAGTTGTTTATATAAAGTACATATTTTATTAATTAGCTAACACGATGTATTAAGTTTATTATATAACGTACATACATTGTTAAGTAACCAACACGAAGTATTGAGATCTTTATACAACGTACATACTTAATAAGTAGACAACACGATGTATTAAGATCATCATATACCGTACATATTTTATTAAGAAGCCAACTCGACGTTTTAAGTTCCTTATATAACGTAGGCCTACATACTTTACAATCAACCAACAAGATGTATTTTGTCATTTATATAACGTACTACTTAATAAGTAGACAACACGATGTATTACGTTCATTAGGGGCTACTTCAAATGAACAAAGATCATCTAACCAAAATACGCAGCTGTCAAATAACCAAATACGCGACATTCAAACAATCGTAATACACGAACTTTAAATAACCAAATACTCGCATTTCAAATAACCAAAGACACGGATTTCAACTAAACGTAATGTTGCGGGTTATCGCTATGCCACTCCGCAGGCGACCAACGTACAACTTGAAGTTAATAAATAAATGGGAATTAATATTTCTATAAATATCTAAACTTAATAGTTATTATTACTACGTTTAAATTATTTCTCAAAATTGTACGGTTTAACTTTATCGTTATTAAAGTAAATGTAATGGAGGAATATTATTAGGTTAGATTAGACCATAGATCGTAAAGTATCTTCTTATAATTGTAAATAGTATACTTGAAAATCTTTTTGAATATTAAGTGTAATTACAAAACTATGGGAAATATGATACAGTAATTATTTTTGTAAACAATTGCAGATTTAACAACATATTGAAACTTAAATAACTGACGTAATAAATATTTAAACATCGTGTTGAATAAGTGTAGTTACAAAACGATAATTAATATAATAAATTGATTATTTTTCAAAAGTGTTTAAAAATGGTTCTAGATGTAAACAGCATATTGATACCTTAATGTTAAAGGAAAATAGTCAAAGTAAAAGGTAAACTAGTCTTTCATCAAGGAACTACAACTTACAATACATTGTTATAAAGAAGAAACTTGTCACGTTTCTTTTCATAAAACCATAAAGTAATTGGAAACAACTAAAATGTTATCTATACCAATACCGTACATATTTTTTCCTTCTAATCTGTGTATATATAAATGAATATTTGTATGTATGTATGTATGTATCTTATTATAATTGTAATAGTCTACTTAAACATCGTATTAAACATTAAGTGTAATTTATAAAACGATAGTAATATGATGTAGTGATTATATTTAAAACAATTATAGATTTAATAAAATACTGAGACCTAAATATTAACGTAATTAACAAATCGCCCAATATAGCTACCTATCAAACCTAAAAAATGCAATAACCAAAATGTACACACACAATTTACGCGGCCGTTAACTAACCAAATACGCGACATTCAAATAATCGTAATACACGGACTTTAAATAACCAAATACGCGCATTTCAAATAACCAAATACACGGACTTCAACTAAAAGTAATGTTGTGGGTTATCGCTATGCCGCACCGCAGGCGTTCAACGTACAACTTGAAGTTAATAAATAAGCGGGAAGTAATATTTCTATAAATATCTAAACTTAGTAGTTATCATTACTACCTTTAAATTATTTCTCAAAATGCTACGGTGGAATGTAATGCTGGAATATTATTTGGTTTGATTAGACCATAGATCGTAAAGCATCTTCTTATAATTGTAAATATTCTACTTGAACATGTTTTTGAACATTGAGTATAGTTACAAAATAATGGGAAATGCTACAGTGATTATTTTTGTAAACAATTACAGATTTAACAACACATTGAAACATAAATAATTAACGTAATCAAAACCTCATAACTTCTTGTCTAAAATAGCAATATCTTTCGACTTGGTTATAGCATAGCACATATTGCATCTTATTATGTTTTTAAATATCGTTTTGAATAAAAGCGTAATTACAAAACGATAAGTAATATTATGAAATTGAATATTTTTAGAAATGTTTCTAGACGTAAACAGCATACTGAGACCTTAATATTAAACTAAACTAGTCTTTCATCAAGGAACTACAACTTACAATACATTGTTATAAAGAAGAAAACTTGTCAACTTTGATTTAATAAAATCATAAAGCAATTGGAACAACTAAAACTTTTATCTATACCAATACCGTACTTAAATATTTTTTTAATATATATATATATATATATAAATGAATGTTTGTGTGTGTGTCTGTATGTTATAGACGCCCAAACCGCTGAACTATAAATTTGGAGGGTTTGTTTAACATTTTCCCTCCATCTGTGAAATTTCGTGTATATCCATCCACATGGCTCCGCCCCAGAGGCTTAGGATGGTTCAGTGTACAGCCTTCCATAAGTCTAATGTTAAAATGTATATCTATATTAGGGTTACTTAATTAATTAAAATAATTATAAACATAATGCAAAAATAAAAATACATAGGTAGATTCTATGTACAATTAGGCCCATTGCTATCACGCATATTAATATTAAAAGTAAGGTCGACGAAAATACTCTTGCGAAATTTGAATCCACCAAAGTTGTGCCAGACTATCCACAAAAAAACTGACAACCAACTTGAACCGGGCAGAGATCATAGGGGACAAGTTCAAAGGAGAGATGGTTTTAATTTCATGAATACCGATAATTTCATCAGATCTACCCATTGATTTCAAACGACTATAATTTCCTTTGCATCTTGCATTCGCAATAACCATAAACAAGGCACAAGCCCAATCGTCGACCATTGCTGGATTAAATTTTGAACATTCGAACTTCAATTTCTCACTATTACATGTTGCGACACCTAAAATTTGTATGTTTATAAGTATAATGTATTGAAGAAAAACATTGTCTATCCTCTAGCGTTGCAGTAAAAGAAATATGTTTGATTTGCTTTACTTATTAGAAAATTATGATCTCAGGCGCAGCAATGTGCGCAGGGTAAAGCTAGTATTTACATATTTATACTAAAGAAATTCCAAAATAAAAGCTATGTATATATCTACATAGATAAAAGGGAGGGCATGGAAGGAAATTGCTAATAGGAAAGAGCAAATGAATAAAATACCGTATAATAATATAGCGTCTGCAAATTTGTTTTTCCAAATATTTGAAAGTACAAATTTTATCGCCAGTTTGTTCACAAATTTGGTTACCTAAACAATAATAATGTGAAGCACAGCAACATTCACATATTTTTATTTATTAGCAATCAACTCGACTAGGCAAATAACACGGATTTGTAGACTCACAAATGTGTCATCTTCAGAATTGCTCAAATTTATTTTTCTTAAAGTTCACATTTTCTAAATGAATAGTCTATTTCTTGACAATAACTTGTGCAATTCTTTTATGAAAATAATGAGAACAGCTTTACTGTATTTAAAATATAAACTGGGTTTTATTTTTAATTGCTTACTGTATTCACAACTCCGAAAAAAGACTAAATTTAGTGCCCCACAAACAAGATTGCAGTATTACCCGCTCAGAAAACATAGATCTAATATATTGTCTACATTCCAGACGCAACGATACTGGTCAAATTATACCTGCCAGATCAGGAAAAGGAAGCATAAAAAATATATATATTTATATATACTGGGTAAGAGTGGGGGGGGGGGTGGTTTTTACACAACCAAGTCATCTTTGTGTCGATATGAATATAATCATACCACAAATCGGCACGCCTGACATTGCCCGCTTACAACTTACATATTGCACATGAGCAATACAGATCGCGTCTACAAATGACCTCAAAAGGTTTTGTAAATATACTTTGCTGGTTCAGGTTAGGTTTGATAAACCAAATTTTGCTACCGTTGTGGCTGGTGTCAACTCACACAAAATGTAATCACTTCCTTGTTTATATTTTTTATGCCAATTACCTGGAAAATCCTAATTATAACCACAGCAAAAATATTATAGATAACTAGGCTATCAACTTGAAGCAATGCATTTACATACTCGCCTTTGGCTAATACAATAGGTTTATTTGTAATAATAGGTAAATTAATGCCTCTCGACACTCTCGAGAATACTATAGGATAATGTTATTATATGTCAAAATAACGTTTAGCACATTTGTCAAAAATATTATCTCCAATTACAGCTCCATTATTTAGGTTACAATGAAAATATTGGAATGAATCCCAATACCCCAAAAAATAATCAAAAATAACAAATAAAACAAGTTACTTAAGATTAAACCCCTATGTACATTTCGATGACCATATCATCATCAGAGGGTCTTATTACAAAATTACAATCTAGCAAACAAGAGGTTGCAAAGTAGAATCATCATTCTAGTTTGTAACCTCTTGTTTGCTAGATTGTAATTTTGTAATAAGACCTTCTGATGATGATGACATGGTCATCGAAATGTACATAAGAGTTTAATCTTAAGTAACTTGTTTTATTTTTTATTTTTTGTGGTATTGGGGTTCTTTCCAATATTTTCATTGTAATATATTGTACCACTGTGTATTGATATTGTGTATTGTGTATTGTGTAACAACCTTGATATTGTGTATTATTTAGGTTGTTTAATTCGACACAAGACCTTAGCTGTCATTGTCCACCTCTTTCTGCTTACGTGGGAGGAGGGGGGGGGGGAAGTTGTGCAATTTTTTTTACTTTGTGGAAAACTTTTTTAAATTTAAACTTTAAAACAAACAGGTAGTTTCGTCTCATTGTGATACATAAATGTACTCCGATAACCTACCAATTTCACATCTAAAATAACTGGATTAAAAACCCCAGTCCCAGTTAGGCAAAAGTGAAACTATCATAATTTGAATATTCTCAATTTCCTTCATGATTTCTATGCCATATTGGACATTCTCACCTTTAGTTTTACATGACCAAATTGTAAACCCTTATGAAATACAATAGCTTCAATTGATTTGATGGACACGAGTGCCCTAATTAGGGATAAAATATGTCACAATTTCATCACCAGCTACAACCCCTTTATTTGAACAAATGGATGCTTACCTTACAAAATTGCAATTTAATTCTAAAAATTAGAATAAATTATTTTTAACGAATATAAAATATCTTGAGGTGTGTAAAAAAAACATAACGCTTAATAAATTAAAGTTCTAGAGCAAATAAAGTTATACAGTTTTCAAAGGTGAAATGGTTAGGTTTAGAAATAAAATACCCGCACAGTAAATTAAGTACAGTATAATTGGAATTTACAATTAAAAGTTGGCAAGCAATACTAAAGAGAATTGGGACACTTTTTGTAAAAACGTTAATGTAGCGAACAAATATTTGAGCGAAGTTAAAACATTTCCAAGAAAATTAAGCAGATTGATGAGAAATATATCAGACACATTTAATAACCAAGATTTGCTTGAAAATGAAACAATAATTAAAATTTACCCAGTGGGAAATGGAAATATTAAGTAAAGGTTTAAATTTTGATATTAGGAAAGAGGTACAGATAAGTGAATAGAAATTATTGAGTGGTATAACATTTTGTTTAAATTTTGATATTAGGAAAGAGGTACAGATAAGTGAATAGAAATTATTGAGTGGTATAACATTTTGTTTAAATTTTGATATTAGGAAAGAGGTACAGATAAGTGAATAGAAATTATTGAGTGGTATAACATTTTGTTTAAATTTTGATATTAGGAAAGAGGTACAGATAAGTGAATAGAAATTATTGAGTGGTATAACATTTTGTTTAAATTTTGATATTAGGAAAGAGGTACAGATAAGTGAATAGAAATTATTAAGTGGTATAACATTTTGTTTAAATTTTGATATTAGGAAAGAGGTACAGATAAGTGAATAGAAATTATTGAGTTTTATAACATTTTGTTTAAATTTTGATATTAGGAAAGAGGTAGAGATAAGTGAATAGAAATTATTGAGTGGTATAACATTTTAAAATGAAACGGATAAAAATTGAGCCAGGAAAGCTTGTAAAATATTTAACATTAAAGAATTGAAAATAAAGTCAAGAATAACGATTTTTAACAAAGTGTTTCACAACAGATTTATTTCAATGCATTTTAGGAACAAAATGATGATACAGGTAATCACCTTTAATTGCCAAACTTTATATGAAAAAGTTTGAGAGGAAATAAAGAAATAAACTGTTGTATTTTCCTAAACTAAGAAATTGATGTAGAAGATATTCTCACAATTCTCAATATTAAAGAGCATAATATAGAACATTTCTTAATTTATTATCAATATATCAACAATCAGCATAAAATTTAGACTAATAGTAAATAACGAGCATATAATAGCTTTAGAGCCACTTCAAACAAAAGCTGAATGTTTACCATGTTTAATGCATAGAACAGAGACTGTTATTGACGTAGTTATAAATTAAACAAGGATTGGTTACTAAAACAATGCTTCACAAAGGAATACATTTAGCTCCATCAATAGTCAAATAGTCAAAGTAGATGCTAATTCAAAAGCTTTAAATACGGTTCTCAATACTACGGACGACATATGTTATCTTTAGATAATTTGTTACGACATAGAAGTCAGAGAATTTATGTATTTAAAACTGATAGTATTACAATAAAAACTGACAACAATACAGTAGTACATTTGGTACACCCAAGATACAGAGAAACTACTCTGTAATTTATATGAAAATTTCATGAGTACTTTTGATAATCTTCTATTTTTCCTCTGGGATTTATATTCTTATTTTGAGTATCATAATTATATACTATTCCTAGCGCTGTCACATTATTCGTTGACGCGTTTCGGAGAAACTCCATCGGTCAGAAATTTTTATGAAGCGAATTTTTCTGTAGCGGAATAGTCTTTTATATGTTATCTAATCGTGCCCCTCTTCGATCTAGTTGACATTTACCTCATACCGGTTGCGCCTACTCGATGTAGCAGTATAAAACCGGTAGGAAGTATAGGTTAAACGTTGGATAGATGGAACCGGTATGAGGTAAATATTGAAGAGATCAAAGACGATTCTAATGCAGGGAAGAACAATTAATAAGAAGTTCTAACTGACGGAAGTTCTCTGAAACGTGTCAACAAATAATGCGACAATGCTAGGAATGGCAGATAATTATGATACTTAAAGTAATAATATGGGTGTTTGGAATTTACATAAATAATGAATGAACATAAATAATAAAAAATAAATATTCTTTCAATTGAAAGTAAGTGTACAGTACTTACTCTACTTTGCTGTTAAATTTGCTATAGTAATGCACTATAGAAAGTAAATGGGTATGATCAGTTGAAACAGACATATAAAGATACTAAAATATTCAATGTATTTGATAGTTGGCCCAATTTACTAAGACTATGGTAGCTTAAGAGACAAGTGGGCGGAATTCAACAAAACCTATATCATGTTTTTCATCCTTGTCACTAATTTATTACCCTAATAATGTACCTTTACTAAATGCTGGGTAACCTCAATTGTTATCGTTTTTCATATGCTAATCAGGAATACTTTAGCAACATAACAATGTCATTACAATCAATGGAATTAAACATTACAGAAATATGTGTTCACAAAGTAACAAGTTAGGGTAGGATGGTACTGTATCTCTATACACATAGACATATGTTAAAGTAACTTTAGAAGCTCTTCCAGTACAACACGAAACAGATATTTCAGATAACAAAACGTATTATACCTCACCTTTTATTCGAACGAACACTATACATGATAGTATTAAAGAACTTAAAAAGCTCTTACGACTCAATCATTTAAATTCAGATGAAAGACAATAATTTTTAAAACTTTGCGCAAAAATAAATTCAATTTTTCAATTTGGATGGAGAATTACCAGAAACAAATTTAATTGAACACGAAATTAAAACGTCAACAGACGTTCCTATAGCGACAAAGACATATCGATACCCGGAAGTTCATAAACCAGACGTTCATAAACAAATAAATGATATGCTTGAACAAAATATTATTTCCGATTCAACCTCTCCAGGGTCAGGTCCAATATGGGTAGTTCCTTAAAAAAATGATACAACAGAAAAATAAAAATGGAGCGTTGTAGTAGATTATCGCGGATTAAATGCTCGAACAATACATAATGCTTTTCCTTTACCAAATATTACCGATAATTTAGATCAATTAGGACACGCAAAATATTTCAGTTGTTTAGAATGCTATTCAGGTTTTTCATAGCGTAAAAATTAAAAAAGAAGACGCTCCTAAAACTGCTTTTTCCACCGACTTTGGTCATTATCAGTTTAACAGAATGCATTTTGGACTAAAAAATGCACCTGCAACATTTCAAAGATTAATGAACACTGTACTATCAGGATTAAAAGGTAGTAAATGTTTTGTTTATATGGACGATATACAGTAGTAGTAGATGGAACAGATCTATTAGATCATAATGCAAAACTTAAACAAGTATTTCAACGACTAAAGGACAACCACTTGCGAGTTCAACCTGATAAATGCGAATTTTTACAAAAAGAAGTAATATTTTTAGGACATCAAATTACAGAACACAGTGTAAAACTTAATCCAGAAAGAGTCACTGTTGTAAAAAAATACCCAATTCCAGAAACTTTAAACGATATCCAAGCATTTTTAGGTCTTTGTAATTATTATAGACGATTTATAAAAGAATTTGCTTTAATAGCAAAATCGTTGACAGAATTAACAAAGAAAAATGTACAATTTAACTTGACAGAAAAACAACAATTAGCTTTTGAAACATTAAAACATAAATTAACATCTGAACCGAGTTTACAATATCCAGGTTTTATTAAACCATTTATTTTAACAACAGACCCTTAATCATTCGCAATATCTGGAATATTATCTCAAGGTGAATTGTGAAATGATTTACCAGTAGCTTATGCATCTCGAACTCTGAATGCAGCTGAAGGAAAATCATTCCACAATAGAAAAAAAACATTAAGCAATAACATGGGCAACAAAATATTTTCTACCTTATCTTTATGGCAAAAAATTTATAATATATACGGATCATAAACCACTAACTTATCTTTTCAGTGTTAAAGATCCTAGCTCTCGACTTGTAAAATTTCGATTAATATTAGAAGAATACGATTTCTAAATTAAATATAAACCAGGAAAACACAATACGAATGTACTTAAGTAGAATACTTAATAAAACACTTCAAGTAGAATAATACCTATAGATGACAGAAAATCCGAAGCTTCTGAAAAAATACAAAACATGTATACAACACAATTTTTTACAAACTTATTAATCTAAAATAATAATTAATAACAACATTATAGAAACAAATGAAAACATTTTAAATTGTAGAATACCATTGGGCTAACTCTTTCAACAGGATTACAAATTCCAGCAAACTCAATGATTTATCAAATAGTTCAAAGTACAAATCACTTATCTCAACTAAGTAAATTGCATCCTAAAGTCAAAGAAGTAACGACTCTAGTTCATAACAAACAGCTTATCTGTTATATCATGACAAATCAAACCGTTAAAGATAAAACACAGTATTCAGATTTATTTTATACCTTACTCACTTTAAAATATTTTTAATTAAAAAAGGAATTAATGCTATTACTTTATCACAACTTGGACAAGAAGATAAATTATTTTGGCCTAAAATAGTGCGATGTTAAGATACATTTTTCAAAAATGTGACATCAAAGTTTACATATGTCATAGTAACCGAATACAGTAATTCCAAAATCAGAAGATATCTTAAAACTGTTAGAAGAGTTTCATTCATCTCCTCATAATGGTCATTTCGGATTGCAAATAAACTTAAGCAATAAAATTATTGACCTAATATGAAACAAGACGTACGAAATTTCGTACAAACATGTTTATAATGTCAACAAAACAAATTGATACAAAAAAAATTGCATTAGACATCGTCGGACCCCTTACATAACAGAATCAGGCAATAAATATTTACTTACAATTCAAGATAATCTTACAAAATTTTCACAAGCTTTCCCAATGCCAAACCAAGAGTAGCCAAAACACTAGTGAATAATTTTACATGCAAATTTGGTTTACCACAACATATCTTAACCGATCAAGGAACGAACTTCACATCTAATCTATTTAAATCAATTGCAAAATTAATTAAATTAAAACATATACAAACAACAGCTTATCCTGAATCAAACGGCGCTCTAGAACGTACTCATCGTACATTTATAGAATCATTATATCAAACAACAAACAGACAGATTAGGACCAATGGATTCCTATGGTAATTTTCGCATATAATACAACACCACATTATACAACGAAATATACACCAAATGAACTTGTTTTTGGATTTTCACCAATACTACCAACATCAATTACACAACCTCCAGAATTTCGTTACACATATGACGCTAGATATATGATTTAAAAATAAAATTAAATAGTTCATATCAGATAGCAAGAGAAAATATTAAGAAAGCAAAACATAGTAGTAAATAATTTTAAGATAAAAATACACAAACTATAGATGACAAAATCGGCGATTACGTCTATTTAAAAAGGAAATCTCACAACCATCTACTTCCAGGAGGTTAACTTCTCAATATACAGGACCTTATGAAATAATAGCAATTGATTCACCTGTCTATATAACATTAAAATATAAAAGACGATATTTAAAAGTACACAAAAATAGAATTAAACTTGCATATGTTCCAGGATACACTGCTTCGTAAAAGCAGACATTGATACTGATTGCAATCGATGTTATACCATTACTCCTTTGGACAAATCATCAGGTATATACTACGAAAGCATAGGTAAAATAAAATTTTACTCACACACTTGAAAATTAATAAGTTATCTCAATGTAACATCATTAGAAAATAAACTTATATTTATATAATAAACTTAATATTTTCTTCAACAAACAGGACAACTTTGTCAAGAACCATTATTACACCAACAAACAACTCGTACTACATCATTTAATATTTCAATACAATTACAATCAACCATAATAGAACAAGATGCTACTTTCAAAAATTTAGTAGGACATACGACTGGTTATAGACAAAAACGAGGATTATTCAACGCAATAGGAAAAATATTCAAGGTCATGATAGGAACATTAGATTCAGATGAAGCGGAATATTATAACGACGCATTAAACAAACTACAAACAGATGAACATGATATCAGCGAACTATTAAAAGCACAATCTCACATAGTACAATAAACTATTTCAAATTTTAATATTACCTTCACACGTTTACATCAAACAGAAAAAAACATTGAATGACAACATACAAATAATACAAACATTAATGAAAACAAAAAATGTCATACTACAAACACAATGTTTACAACAAAAAGTTGATCACATCACTTTACTCTTACTAATATTTACTGAAATAAATAGAGAATTTACAAATCCTATACAATCTATATAATTTGCAAAACAACAAATACTTCACCCTTTTATATTGACACCTCAAAAATTAATGTATGAATTACTTCACACAAAACCGTATTTACCTAGAGGTACATCATATCCATTATCACTCTATAAGCAATATGCTTATGCATTTATAGATTTATTATCATTAACTGTATATTATATGGATTAGAAAATAATATTTGTTATCTATGTTCCAGTAACAGATAATGGAGTATTATGTTTATATCATGTAGTACCTTTACCAATTGTAAGTAATATTAATACCTACATGTTCATTAAACCCAGCACAGAATATTTGGCTATCAGCAGCAATAAATTAACTTATTCTCCTATAAATTCAATTGAAAAATGTAAAAGAATTTTAAATAACACCTATATATGTTCACGAATATCACCCTCATTCAACACATATGCTCAACAACATTGTGAAAGTGAATTATTTTAAAGTCCTCAAACAGTACCAAAAAATGAGATGTTAGAATTACTAATTTTGTAGAAGTTGAAATGTGATATAAATGTAGTAGTATTAATCACTGGTTATATGTTATCAGTCACTTTACAACAGATTGTAACAAAGATGGACTATATGATATTAAAAAAGGGTGGAACTGGATTTTTAACTCTCAAATCACATTGTAAGGCGTATACTTGATTAAACTGCTTTACAAATCTATATCTTTATGCAATTTAAAAACATGTCTTTAATTAGGCTATAACATATTGCCGAGTCAAAAGTATTTAATTATTACGATATAAGACCTTAATTAACTAATTTTGAAATTGTAATTCAATTCACATATATACGAAAATGTATACATTATTTACATTTTTTAAAGTTTAGACTTAATAGTTTTAATATTTACAAAAATCCATTTTAAAACATAGTTTCACTGATTAATGCATGCTTTAGGTTTAGGAATTAGCTATAATGGGCGATGTTATGTATTCACATAATATGTATTATGTATGAAATATGATACTATGTAATTGATTAATTTCTTATATTTTAAATGACATTAGAATATTTGTCTGTATAACGTTTTGTTTTACAAATGATTCAGGCTACAAAAGTAACTCAAAGTCAATACTCAAATAATTGTTCAATATGTGTCATTTCCGATGGAACTTTCTATTAACTTAAATATGTAATCGTTAGTTATTTTCCATGTAACCCGTAGCCTTATTCTAGAACATTTGATGTAATCATTGACCAATGTACAAGTAAACTAAATAAGTTATATATACACCTAGCTCGAGCGGAAAGTCAGTTCTTGCCTATTTTTCCTCCAGTTCTTGTCTAGTTCTTGTTAAAATCTCGCCAGTTCTTGTTAAGTCTTTTTCAGTTTCAATCACTGTGAAACTAATTTACATTTTTAAATTCAAATATTATATCATACAAACTATTATTTCTCGTAAGAACTTCTATTTCCTAATTCGCCTACTATTTCTTGTACGAAACTACTATTTTATAATTAAATTACTATATCTCGTACAAAACTACTATTTTATAATTAAATTATTATTTCTCGTACGAAACTACTATTTTATAATTTACCTAATATTTCACGTACGACGCGAAATATTCAGTTTACTCATTGCAAAATCTTGTATTTGTTTTATCAAATAAATTCTTGTTATACTCAAGTGCGTATTTCATTGGTCGCACCCCTTGCAGGGACACAACAGTGATTTATTTACGGTAATATTCAGGTCTCGGTATTTTTTTAATTCTAGAGTTGTATTAAATATAATCGCTACATCATATTACTTTCGTTTTGTTATTACACTTAATTTTAAATCGATGTTTAAATATCAAAAATAAAAAAGATGTTTATGATCTATGGTATAATAAAACCGAAAAATATTGCTACATTACATTGAATTTTAAAAAAATATTTAAAGGCATTAATACAAATTACTTTGCAAAGACAAGACTACTTCCGATTTACTAATTAGGTGTTAATTACTTTTAAAATAAATCTGATATCACCTTTATCACATTGTTTACAGTTTTGTAATTACGCTGCCATTCTTCACGAATTTAAATTATTTATATAAATATTACTCAACAATTATCAATTTCAACTTTAATTTGTATGTGGAACGCCTGCGGAGCGGCGTATAGATAACCCGCAACATAACTTTCAGTTGAAGTCCGTGCATTTGGTTAGTTGAAATGCGCGTATTTAGTTAGGTAAAGTACGTGTAATACGATTATTTGAATGTCGCGTATTTGGTTAGTTAAAGGCTGCGTAAATTTTGGTTAATGCATTTTTTATGTTTGATATTGGGCGATTTGTTAATTACGATAATATTTAGGTCTCAGTATTTTATAAAATCTATAATTGTTTTAAATATAATCACTACATCATATTACTATCGTTTTGTAAATTACAATTCATGTTTTAAACGATGTTTAAGTAGACTATTACAATTATAATAAGATACATACATACAAATATTCATTTATATATACACAGATTAGAAGAAAAAGTATATACGGTGTAGATACAATTTTTAGTTATTTCCAATTACTTTATGGTTTTATGAAATGAAACGTAACAAGTTTTCTTATTTATAACAATGTATTGTAAATTGCAGTTCCTTGATGAAAGACTAGTTTACCTTTTACTTTGACTATTTTCCTTTAATATTAAGGTATCAGTATGCTGTTTACATCTAGAAACATTTTTAAACACTTTTGAAAAATAATCAATTTATTATATTAATTATCGTTTTGTAACTACACTTATTCAACACGATATTTAAATATTTATTACGTTAGTTATTTAAGTTTCAATATGTTGTTAAATCTGCAATTGTTTACAAAAAATAACAATGTATCATATTTCCCATAGTTTTGTAATTTAAACCTAATATTCTAAAAGATTAGACTAAAAATAGATTATTTACAATTATAATAAGATAGTTTACGATCTATGGTCTAATCAAACTTAATAATATTCCTGCATTACATTTAATTTAATAACGATAAAGGTAAACCGAAGCATTTTGAGAAATAATTAGAGGTAGTAATAATAACTACTAAGTTTAGATATTTATAGAAGTAATACTTCCCATTCATTAACTTCAAGTTGTACGTTGAACGCCTGCGGAGCGGCATAGCAATAACACCAACATTACGTTTAGTTGAAGTCCGTGTATTTAGTTGTTTGAAATGCGATTATTTGGTTAGTTAAAATCCGTGTATTACTATTATTTGAATGTCGCGTATTTGGTTAGTTAACGGCCGCGTAAATTGTGGGCGTGCATTTTGGTTAGATGAATTTGAAGGCAACCCGTTCATTATATAACGTACATATATTGTTAAACAACCAACACGATGTATTGAGTTCTTTATATAACGTACATACTTAATAAGTAGAAAACGGGTTGTATTAAGTTCATTATATATAACGTACATACATTGTTAAGTAACCAAACCCGGTGTATTCAGTTCTTTATTTACCGTACATACATTGTTAAATAGTCACCACGATATATTTAGTTCTATTATTACGCACCTATGCTTATTTTATTAAGTAGGCAACACGTTGTATTAAGTTCATTACATAACGTACATACTTTATTAAGTAGCCAACACGATATATTTAGTTCCTAATATTACGCACCTATGCTTATTTTATTAAGTAGTTAACAGGTTGTATTAGGTTCATTATATAACGTACATACTTTATTAAGTAGCCAACACGATATATTTAGTTCCTAATATTACGCACCTATGCTTATTGTATTAAGTAGGCAACAGGTTGTATTAAGTTCATTACATAACGTACATACTTTATTAAGTAGCCAACACGATATATTTAGTTCCTAATATTACGCACCTATGCTTATTTTATTAAGTAGTTAACAGGTTGTATTAGGTTCATTATATAACGTACATACTTTATTAAGTAGCCAACACGATATATTTAGTTCCTTATATTACGCACCTATGCTTATTTTATTAAGTAGTTAACAGGTTGTATTAGGTTCATTATATAACGTACATACTTTATTAAGTAGCCAACACGATATATTTAGTTCCTATTATTACGCACCTATGCTTATTGTATTAAGTAGGCAACACGTTGTATTAAGTTCATTACATAACGTACATACTTTATTAAGTAGCCAACACGATATATTTAGTTCCTAATATTACGCACCCATGCTTATTGTATTAAGTAGGCAACACGTTGTATTAAGTTCATTACATAACGTACATACTTTATTAAGCAGCCAACACGATATATTTAGTTCCTAATATTACGCACCCATGCTTATTGTATTAAGTAGGCAACACGTTGTATTAAGTTCATTACATAACGTACATACTTTATTAAGTAGCCAACACGATATATTTAGTTCCTAATATTACGCACCCATGCTTATTGTATTAAGTAGGCAACACGTTGTATTAAGTTCATTACATAACGTACATACTTTATTAAGTAGCCAACACGATATATTTAGTTCCTAATATTACGCACCTATGCTTATTTTATTAAGTAGGCAACACGTTGTATTAAATACATTACATAACGTACATACTTTATTAAGTAGCCAAAACGATATATTTAGTTCCTAATATTACGCACCCATGCTTATTTTATTAAGTAGTTAACACGTTGTATTAAGTTTATTACATAACGTACATACTTTATTAAGTAGCCAACACGATATATTTAGTTCCTAATATTACGCACCTATGCTTATTTTATTAAGTAGTTAACAGGTTGTATTAGGTTCATTATATAACGTACATACTTTATTAAGTAGCCAACACGATATATTTAGTTCCTAATATTACGCACCTATGCTTATTTTATTAAGTAGTTAACAGGTTGTATTAGGTTCATTATATAACGTACATACTTTATTAATTAGCCAACACGATATATTTAGTTCCTAATATTACGCACCTATGCTTATTTTATTAAGTAGTTAACAGGTTGTATTAGGTTCATTATATAACGTACATACTTTATTAATTAGCCAACACGATATATTTAGTTCCTAATATTACGCACCTATGCTTATTTTATTAAGTAGTTAACAGGTTGTATTAGGTTCATTATATAACGTACATACTTTATTAAGTAGCCAACACGATATATTTAGTTCCTAATATTACGCACCTATGCTTATTTTATTAAGTAGTTAACAGGTTGTATTAGGTTCATTATATAACGTACATACTTTATTAAGTAGCCAACACGATATATTTAGTTCCTAATATTACGCACCCATGCTTATTGTATTAAGTAGGCAACACGTTGTATTAAGTTCATTACATAACGTACATACTTTATTAAGTAGCCAACACGATATATTTAGTTCCTAATATTACGCACCTATGCCTATTTTATTAAGTAGTTAACAGGTTGTATTAGGTTCATTTTATAACGTACATACTTTTTTAAGTAGCCAACACGATATATTTAGTTCCTAATATTACGCACCTATGCTTATTTTATTAAGTAGTTAACAGGTTATATTAGGTTCATTATATAACGTACATACTTTATTAAGTAGCCAACACGATATATGTAGTTTCTATTATTACGCACCTATGATTATTTTATTAAGTAGTTAACACGTTGTATTAGGTTCATTATATAAAGTACTTACTTTATTAATTAGCCAACACGATATATTTAGTTCCTAATATTACGCAAATATGCTTATTTTATTAAGTAGGCAACACGTTGTATTAAGTTCATTATAAAACTTACATACATTATTAACAAGCCAACACCATATATTTAGTTCTTAATACTACGCACCTATGCTTATTTTATTAAGTAGTTAACAGGTTGTATTAGGTTCTTTATATAACGTAGGGCTACATGATTTATTAAGTAGCCAACACGATATATTTAGTTCCTAATATTACGCACCTATGCTTATTTTATTAAGTAGTTAACACGTTGTATTAGGTTCATTATATAAAGTACTTACTTTATTAATTAGCCAACACGATATATTTAGTTCCTAATATTACGCACCTATGCTTATTTTATTAAGTAGTTAACAGGTTGTATTAGGTTCATTATATAACGTACACACTTTATTAAGTAGCCAACACGATATATTTAGTTCCTAATATTACGCACCTATGCTTATTTTATTAAGTAGTTAACAGGTTGTATTAGGTTCATTATATAACGTACATACGTTATTAAGTAGCCAACACGATATATGTAGTTTCTATTATTACGCACATATGATTATTTTATCAAGTAGGGAACACGTTGTATTAAGTTCATTATATAACGTACATAATTTATTAAGTAGCCAACACGATATATTTAGTTCCTAATATTACGCACCTATGCCTATTTTATTAAGTAGTTAACACGTTGTATTAGGTTCATTATATAAAGTACTTACTTTATTAATTAGCCAACACGATATATTTAGTTCCTAATATTACGCAAATATGCTTATTTTATTAAGTAGGCAACACGTTGTATTAAGTTCATTATAAAACTTACATACATTATTAACAAGCCAACACCATATATTTAGTTCTTAATACTACGCACCTATGCTTATTTTATTAAGTAGTTAACAGGTTGTATTAGGTTCTTTATATAACGTAGGGCTACATGATTTATTAAGTAGCCAACACGATATATTTAGTTCCTAATATTACGCACCTATGCTTATTTTCTTAAGTAGTTAACACGTTGTATTAGGTTCATTATATAAAGTACATACATTAATAAGTAGCAAACACAATATATATATATATATATATATATATATATATATATATATATATGTGTGTGTGTGTGTGTGTGTGTGTGTATATTTAGTTCGTAATATTACGCCCCTTTGCCTTTTTTATTAAGTAGTGATTGCTAGGAACACGCCACTGCTATCAGTCACAATCACTGCTAAGTTATTGCTACAGTGATAGGAGAATCAGAAATGACAGTGGTCAACAAGTATTTCAAACGTACAAAGCATTTTTCTAAATCCAAAAGCGCCAGTGAAAGAGTCAAGCCAAGCTCTTGAATCAACAAGCGTATTTGTGCTCCAGAAAATAATAACGAACGAGGAATAAATAAACTCAGAAAGTGCAAAGACGTGATTCGGACGTGTTCAGATATTTGATCTACAAGCTCTAAATCACAACCTATCTTGACAGTGAAATGGTGAAAATAAAACTCTTAGAACATAAACGTTTAGAAGACATTGTCAAAAATGTAACTTTGTAAAACAATGAGAAAAAGTGAAATTGTCAAAATCAGTCAACTCATTTGGAATAAGGATTAACCACATGGAAAAAAAAGTTTACAAGATCCCTTGCCATTAGGAGGTAGGTTGACTTCAAAAACAAAATGCCGCCACACAACTGGAAATATGTTCAAGGATTATATAAACTATTTCTTTGTCTTTTATTTAGGGTAAGTCTAGGAGAGATGGCCACCCATTTGTAAAATCGTTATAAAATCGTTAATTTCAACATAATACGTTTGAAAAATATGATTTAGTCGCTTTGTTAATATACATTTTAGATGTAAAAGTTTATTATGTTCGTCCTTCAACACATATTGCTTAATCGAATTTAAAAAAAATTTGCAAAGTGGCCATCTCTCCTAAGCTTCGAGGAGAGATGGCCACGAACCTTAGGAGAGATGGCCACCAGGGCTTAATCGATAAATTAAGGCTGACATGTAAGGAAAATGCATTTTTGCTGAAATTCTCAAGTTTATTAACGTTAATAGTATGCAATATAAGCCAAATTGTAACAAAAATGACAAAAATATAAGTATAAAAGGTATAAAAATATAATTAGACTAGCAAATATCCAAACACAAAAACAAATGCGAGAGAAAATATTTACTTGAAATATGAACTCTTATCATAAATAACATAATACAAATTAACAAATCAAATTAAGCAAAAGTTCTTAATATTGTTCTTAAAATTATTAATTAGTCCCTATCTTTATTGTATTTTTTATTCCAAAGTTTCTAACTAAAATGAAACGTGATTAAAACTATCCTATATATTTTTTTGTAACAATCAAGCCACATGGGTTGCAAATGTCTTGATAAGAGGAGCAGTTGTTTTGAAGCCATTTCTCACATCGGACGCATTCAAACCATTCGTCCTTGGAAGTTGTATTCTTGTAGTTGTCGCCGCAACCAACACAGATGAATTCATCATCTGACAAATCCTCAGGAGAATCAAAGTCGTCATACAATCGCACTGCATCGATTGATTCCTCACTACTACTCGATTCTTTACGTTTGCGTTTAAGGCCTAATCGACTTTCCAGGGGTTGGTGATTGGATGGATTTCTTAGATTTTCCTTTTTTCTTTTGTAATTTAGCTTTATTTTCCTCAATATTATTGCAGATGTTAGCTCTAAGCCACCGATTCTGCGAAGAGAACGTGCGGAAGAGGAGTTAGCGATAGACGGCAATGGTGAAAGTTTTTTCAGTAGTTTAGATGGAGTTACCGTCGGTGAGATTTGTGTGGAACTAATAATCTATTTAAATTTTATCATTAAACTAGGAACACTACTAGGTCCTTTAGATCATTTTCATCTACCACATTTTTAAAGTGTATTGCATCATTTATAACTCAAGTCCTACCTAATGATATATTATCCTGCATGATTGAAAATTAAAAATTAACTAAAATTATTTCGGTATATCAATTTGATAAACAAAATAAAATTACAGCAGTGACAGGTTTTGTTCTCCAAGCATTCCCTGTAATGTAAGTTCCAGCCAGTACAGCAACAGCCTACTCGATCCATTAATAATAACAACAAATATTCAGTCTGGTATTCGTTTATCAGGCTGTGTTATTAGCTACAATCTCCATCAATGGTTAGTTAGCCTAAACAAATCTCGGGCAGTGTCTGTGTCAGCACTTGCACAGAACCAGGAAGTTGATACTACTGGAACAATTGCAAGGAATGTATTTATCTAAGAAGGAAAGTTTGTGAGTCAAATAGAAATAGCTTTTATAACATTGGATACTGATTCAGTAGTAACAGAAGAAAGTGTGCTGTTGGCGTAAATATTGGGTATACGCGCCCGCTCGAAGTTTAAACTACCAAATGGGTGAGAACTGCAGAAGTCCGGGTATGGCAATCTCTCCTCGAAAACAAGTGGCCATCTCTCGTTTTGGTCGAGGAGAGTTGGCCACCCTAACAGTTCCCCCCAAAGTGAACGCATGAAAATTATTTGAGGTTGTGAATATTCCTTAAGATATGGTACAACAGATAATACCGCGAAATTAGAAAATTCATACATGTTCAATGTTGAAGCCCACTTACCTTAAACCAGATTTTAATTTCAACTATCCAGGTAAACTGTTTTCTCCTCTAGAACCGCAACTATCCACAAAAATTTTACAAAATCCTTTACCGGAGGTCACTACCGTACACTATAAACACTGACTGAGTCACATCACTATTCAGCGTCAGATCACGGAACTATGACTTGTGGCCATCTCTCCTCTACTTACCCTACACTTTGTTTCGAACAGTATCAATTAAAATTCAGATTTTAGTAAAACGAAATAGCATGAGAAAAATAAATTCCTCTTAGGATAATAAAATATAATTTTTGAAATTTTTTTAAATTGGCTCTCTGTGGAATCGTTTGCCTGTAATAATCTAATATAAATATGTCTTTATTACTCAGATAAATTGTAAAGAATCATTTAGCCTATAAGTTATATTTATGATCAATAACAATTGTATTTCGGTAAATCTGTTTATAATATGTATAACAATCTTAAAATAGAAAATCTAAAATTAAACCTAGACTAACTGTATAGCAAACACAATCTATTATATTTTAATATATTTATAACATGTAAATTTCATCTTGTTAAGTGAAGGCTAGACGAGTCTATGGTTATATTATAAATAAAAATGTTGTAGTATATGTAACTATCTCACATCAGAATATCTAAAATTAAACCTAGACTAACTGTATAGCAAACACACATCTACTATATTTAAATATATATTTCGAGTACATAACGTCTATATTTGATATAGGGTAATGTTAGGCTATAATAACTAATTATTATGTTATAAACAATTATATTTTGGGCGTATATATAGTTTAAAACAAATATTCTAACATCAAATCAATATTGTGTACTTGTGTAGAAAACGAAATTTAGTTTAAGGATTTTGCTTTTAGGCTACATATAAAATCATTTTATAATTTTATGCAAAAGGGACAAAATGATTAATAAAGATTTGATTGGGGACAAAAGTTACCTAATTATATTATTTTATAAAAAAGAATTTAATATTTAGGCTTTTCAAGTTACATTTATACCTAGATATTTGTAGTACAGTAGAGATATAATTCTCAATGAATGTTAATATAATCTCATCAATGTTAGTGTAAAACTTGTTGTATAAAATAAGGAAAAAATAATAATTAAAAATTAGATATTAAACACAAAATATTCATTTTCCAGATTGAATTGAGTTTTCTTTTACATAAAATAAGTTTCACTAGAGTTCAATTATAGCCTTTAAGCAAAGATGTCTCTCTAAGAATCTGTGAACCAGATCAAAGCCTAAAAGGTTTGTAGGTTGCTAATTGGTTTTATTAAATATTCAGGAGTTGGTTGTTTTGAGGGGTTTATTCTTTGAGATACACGTTTCGGACCAAAGTTCGAATTCAAGGGACAAACTATTACTTTCCTACGGCTAAGGTGTGATGTAACATAGAAAAGTGGGATGTAGGAGTAATAATAAACTGGCCAGAATAATAAAATGATGGAGGTAAAGTAAGGGTTGGTCCATAGGAAGATGTGAAAAGTTTTGCAGATTTGGTTAAACTTGGTTAAATTGTAAATAGTGATTCATAAGCGAAATTTTCTTGGTGAGTTATGCTCGTACGTTTTGAGGCGCATGACGTGTAATAAAACGTCTATTGTTCTAATAAGTCTATTGTATAACCAAATCTATTGTAATTAAAAGTGTATTGTATTACTAAGTCTATTGTATTAGCAAGTATATTGTGTTACCAAGTCTATTGTAATAGCGAGTCTATTGTATTACCAAGTCTATTGTACTAACAAGTATTTTGCATTAACAAGTCAATTGCAATAGCAAGTCTATTGTATAACCGAATTTATTGTATTAAAAAGTCTGTCGTAAAAGTAGTTATATTGTATTAGGAAGTGTATTGTAGTAACCAGTTTATTGTATTATCAAATCTATTGTATTACTAAGTCTATTGTATTACCTAGTACATTGTATTACCAAGTCTATTGTAATAGCAAGTCTATTGTATTACAAAGTCTATAGTATTACTAATCTATTGTATTATCAAGACTATTGTATTACCAAATATATTATATTAACAAGTATATTATATTACGAAGTCTATTGTAATAGCAAGTCAATTGTATTACAGAATCTATTGTATTAACAAGTCTATTGTACTACCAAATCTATTGCATTACTAAGTCTATTGTATTCCAAATTTTGTTGTAATAATAAGTCTACTGTATTAACAAGTTTATTTCATTAACAAGTCTATTTTAATAACATGTTTATTGTATAAACACGTCTATTGTATTACCACGTTTATTGTAATAACAAGTCTATTGTATTAACAGGTTTATTGTAATGACAAGTCTATTATAATAGTAAATTTATTGTAATAGCAAAACTATTGAATTAACAAGTCTATTGTATTACCAAGTTTATTATAATAACAAGCATATTCTATTACCAAGCATATTGTAAAAACAAGTCAATTGCATCAAAAAGTTTATTGTATTAGCAAGTCTATTGTTATATCAACCTTATTCTATTACCAAAATCAATTGAATTAACAAGTCTAATGTATTAACAAGTATATTTGAATAGAAAGTCTATTGTATTATCAAGTCTATTGTATTATGAAGTCTATTCTAATATCAAGCCAATTGTATTAAAAATTCTATTGTAATAACAAGTCTATTGCAATAACAAGCGTATTTTACTAACATATCTCTTGCAATAGTTATAACAATTAACAAGTTTATTGTGATAACAAGTCTATTGTAATAAAAATTGTATTGTATTGAAAGTCTATTTTATTCACACGTCTATAGTCTTAAAAAGTCTATTTTTATAATAAAATTATTCTAAGAGAAAGTCTATTGTATTATGAATCCTATTGTAATAAAAAGTCTATTGTATAACAAGTCTATTATAAAAGCAAGTCTATTGCATTACAATTTTATTGTAATAAAAAGTCTATTATTGAGTCTATTAATGTAGAGTATTAATGTGAGTGTATTAATGAGTCTATTGTATTAACAAGTCTTTAGTAAAACCATGGCTATTGTTTTAACAAGTCTATTTTAAGAGAAAGTTAATTGTATTATGAAACCATTTATAATAAAAATGTCTATTGTAATGAAAAATCTATTGTAATCAAACTCTATTGTATTATCAAAATAATTATATTACCAAAACTATTGTATAACAAGTCTATTGTAGTACCATGTTTATTTTATTAACAAGATTATTGTATTAACAAGTCTATTGTATTAAAAAGCCTATAATATTATCAAGATAATTGTATTAAAAAGTCTATTATAATAACAAGTTAATTGTATTAACATGTCTATTGTATTAACAAGTCTTTGTAATAAAAATTTGGTTGTAATAACAAGTCTATTGTAATAACAATAACAAGTCTATTGTAATAACAATAACAAGCGTATTCTAATAATAAGTGAATTATCTTAACAAATCCATTACATTTACAAAACTACTATAAAAGAAAGTCTATTGTATTATAAATTTTATTATATTTATAAGTGCATTGTAATAAAAAGTCTGTTGTATTAAAAAACTATGTATTATAAAACTTATTGTATTACTAAATTTATTGTATAAAAAGTATATTGTAAATGTAAATCTATTGTATTATCAAGTATATTGTAATAAAAATTCTATTGTAAAACAAGTCTATTGTAATAGCAAGTCTATTGCATTTACAAGCTAATTGTAATAAAAAGCCTATTGTAATAATAAGTGTATTGTATTTACGAGTCTTTTGTATTACATGTTCATTGTCTTAATAAGTCTATTCTATTACCAAGTCTAATGTAATAAAAGTCTATTGTAATATCAAACTCATTGCATTACTAAAACTATTGTAAACAATACTATTTTATTACAACGTCTATTGTAATTGCAAGTGCATTGTATAATCAAGAATATCGTAATGAAAACCTGATGTATAACAAGTCAATTGTAATAGGAAGCCTATTGTATTAACAATATTGTATTAACAAGGCCATTGTAATAGGAAGTTTAGTTTTATTAACAATTTTATTGTAAAATTAAGTTTATTGCATTAAGAAGATTTTTGTATTACCAGGTCTATTGTAATAATAGCTCTACTGTATTAACATGTTCATCGTATTAACAAGTCTATTGTTTTAAAAAGTTTATGGTAATAGCAAGTCTATTCTATTAATATGTCTGTTGTGTTAACAAGTTTATTCTATTGAGAAGTCTATTGAATTAACAAAATTATTGTAATAACAAGTATATATTGTATTATCAAGTCTATTACGTTAACAAGCCTGTAGTATTCACATGTCTATTGCAATAACAAATCTATTGTATTACCATGTATATTTTATTAAGAAGAGTATTGTATTAACAATTCTATTGTATTTACATGCCCATTGTATTAGCAAGTTTATTGTATTATTAAGTCTATTCTAATATCAAGCCAATTGTATTAAAAAGTCTATTGTATTAACAAGTTTATTGTATTACTAAGTTTATTGTGTGAACAAGTCTATTGTATTAACAATTTTGTTGAAATAACAAGTATATTGTATTAAAGGGTTTTCTGTATTAACAAGTCTATTGTATTAACATGCCTGTCGTATTAACAAGTCTATTGTAATATTAAATCTATTTTATTAACAAGTCTATTGTATTAACAATTTATTTAGTTGTTATAACAAGTCTATTTTATTAACAATTTTGTTGGAATAACAAGTCTATTGTGTGAACTAGTCTATTGTAATAACAATTGTGTTGTAATAACAAGACTATTGTATGAACAAGTCTATTGTATTAACGATCTATTGTATAACCAAGTCAATTGTATTAACACGTCTATTGTATTAACATGTCTATTGTATTACCAAGTCTATTGTATTACCAAGTCTATTATAATAACAGGTCTATTGTATTAACCATACTTTTTGAACTAAGGTAATGTTATACTGTACTTACCTCTTCCACCCAGAAAATAGGCACAAGTGCCGTGCGAAGATGCTTCATCACCTGTACCTTATTGACTGTGTGGATTTCAATGTTGAACTGAAGCCGCTTGCGTGCTCCCAGTGGGGTTCCCGTCATCTGAAACACCACAGTACTATGTCATTAGCCTATCCCATCCCTATCATGGTGAAATTAGGGAGATCTAAGGGTAGGATATAGAAAGAGGAAACAGTTAACCGATTCTGCCTGCAATACTTCGAAAGGTGTTTTGAATAAATCCTATAGAAAATAAACATAGTAATAACAAGTTACATAAACTAAATATGATTATTGCCAACTCATACTTAGGTCAACAAACAAAAAATTTAATTTATTGATTTTTTGTCGAATAATTAATATGAATATATATAAAGTAACGTTTCATATGCGTTAAAACAGCTGATCTATCTCATATTCCATAACATAAAATCAGCTGGTTTGAAATCACACGTTATATATCGCATATCTTGCTCTTTTTGTGGCAAGATTATCTGGTATATAGAACTAAAATAGTTAAATAAATTTAATTAATGGACTTGATTGGATCAATAAAAAGTATTTTAATATCGATTAAAAATTTTACAACGTATATATATATATATATATATATATATATATATATATATATATATATATATATATATATATATTAAAACAACACAGGTTATTCAAATACAAGAATATTTATTATTTTAAATCCAAAGCTTTTCGTTGGCAAACAGTACCAACATCATCTGTTGATGTTGGTACTGTTTGCCAACGAAAAGCTTTGGATTTAAAATAATAAATATTCTTGTATTTAAATAACCTGTGTTGTTTTAAATTATTAAACAAGAAAACGTATTTTATATATATATATATATATATATATATATATATATAGATATATAGATATATATATATATAGATCTATGTGATCTAATAGAAATAACTGAAAAATACCTATAACATTCTTGAACTTTGTAGTCCATTACGTTCGGTGAAACTTAATTAATCACTTTATCATTATTTTATGACCATCCGAACTTTAAATTGAATAAATATGTAAAATGGTTTTATGAGTTATAGCCTACTTAAAGCTTTAAAATATTCTCGTTTTAGGTTTTTAGACTTTTTAGATTAGTGGTTATTTCCAAACACGTGTCAAGCGTTTTCCTTTACCGGTTCGAAGTCAAGGTATATTTGATGTTTCTCCATCTCTGGATGCAGCCCTGTGATGTTGCTCAAGTAGCTGGGGTCGGCGTCGTAGAAATGCGGCAGCGTCAGAATAATCGGCGCGCCTGAAAACAAAAGAAGAAAAACTATCACCGTAAATTAACTACAAACAAATTCTTACATTAAAAATAAATGTAGGTGAAATTCAAATTTAGGTGAAATTTTGTTTAAACGTCTTCTATTCTAACTTGCCTCTTATACCCTTATCAGTTTAATTTTGGTGTCGCAACGTTGTGGTACGTTACTGTAGGGTATTATCATAGCAACTACGGTAAGGAAGATTTGAACGGGGAATGGTGAAACACATGCATGATCCTCAACCTACGTCAAAGGAATGATTTTAAAGGTTAATTATTGAAAGCCTTCATCTGGATCCAATTCAAGTAGACTACTAAAGCGAAAATTTAACATTTTTATTTCTAATTGAAAATTATATTTTGGATTTTATCCCATGATCTATACAAAGTTAAACTTAACGGCCTTGAGTATTATTTTTCTTGGAGGGGTTAGTTTGACTGATTTATTGAACAACTGGCTGGGTAGTAACTTGCGACGCAATAAAAACATCCGCTCTATTATATAACAATACTTATTAAATTACTTTAAAGCTTAATTTATTCTTGTGAGTTCATTTATTATAAATTTTTCCGACGCATTATTATTTTCAATTTTGATTTTACACTAATTTCGCAAAAATAGGTGTTGGGTAAGTTTTCCTATTTGGTTAGTGTGGATCTATATATGTAATTAAAGGAAGCTGAAAACGTTTGTGCTTTAAAATATTCGTTCGTTAAAAAGTACACTAAGTTGGCTTACGTTATTTCCTTTGTTTTGTTAAATTGTTGCAATTTTAGTTAAGTACTTTTTGCAGCGCACATTTTCAATTTAAAAAAAAAGTTTGTGCTCATTAATAGGCTACTGTACCAAGTTCGACATTTAAAGATTTTTGTTTTCAATTCAACTACATTAGTCAAGTAACAACTAGACTTAAATTTTAGATTCGACTTTCAAATCTAAATATTTACTTCCTTAATTTAATAAACTTTCCTTTCTAAGAAATTATACACCAATTTTGGACACGAATTTAGTATAAGATATAAAAAATCACCATTTGGCTCCGTAAGTAAATTTAGTGTCCGCTATCAATATTCTAATTCCAGTTATCCGAAAAAGTTTGTTTGTGGCACTAAAAGTTTAAAAAAATAATATATTTATTGAACAAAACTATTTAATAATAACCTTTTCCCCTAAAAATAAATAACGTAACATAACCTACGCGTTAAAACAGTTGTTTTATAACATATTATGTAACATAAAATCAGCTGTTGCATGAAATCAAATGTTATAATTTAATTGACTTTAAGGTGACTCATAGCGTAACCTGATAGGATTTATACTGACACAAAAATTGTATGTTTATGTCTAGCCAATACGTTTATGGCATCGCTATGAATGTTTTCACTTCAAAAAATTGGGAAATATAATCAGATTATTTGCTCGAAAATTTTAAAAATGACTTTCTGATTCTATTAAAAAAATTTATGATATATATTTTGAAATATTTATTATACATTGTAGTATAGATGAAATTTGGTAGTGTAAACATTTAGCATGAAAACACGTAGGTGATGAATTGTCTTTTAAAATGGTTTTCAAGTCGAGTAGTCATAATCAGTTCCAGTTCCCCATCGAACTACTCAGGTAAGTGGCCTTGTTCAAGACATGTGAACTACCCAGTTGCCGAACTAATATTGCACGAAACTGTCATAAGGTTATGGGATGAGAATATGAGAAGGAATAAATTATGGAGATAATGGTTTTGTGTTGTATAAGTTCTTGTTGTTACAATTAAAATAATTTATGGTCATATTACGATTTTTTAAATAATGTATTCGGTTAGGTTGAGTTTAAAGTTATAAGAAGTAAAAAAATTAACTATCTTGGTTAAAAAAAAACACCAGTTGGCTGCTTTTGACATAAGCATCAATAAATGCAATATTTGTGTAATAACACCCAACCTAATCACGTTCTTTGTTACTAGTTTGGGAAATACGAATATACGAATGTCAGGCAGAATTAAATAGTGTTTGTTTAATACAAACACATTTAATGAAAATACATTGAAAGCAAAAATATTTGTGTAAAACTATACTTGCACTTTTTCAAATGTTAACTTCTATGTATGATTTAAGACACTTTGCACACATGTTCCTTACTTAGAATTTATTATTAGATCTAGTATCATATGTAGGAACGAAAATATGTGAAACATTGTAATGCACTTCTGAACTCCGATTTTATTTCTCTGACCTGAAATATATTTCTGAAAAAGAAACATATATGCAACAGTAAATTATTTATTTTTGACAAATTCACATCACCATTGGTGTACCGTGAATAGTCCAATCACAGTTTGTTGCAGTTATTCGTGCGTAGCCATCAACTTGCGTTAGTGTATTAAAAAAAAAAAAAAAACTAATTCTACAGTAGTTAACTTAAGAACCTATCAAAACGTATTATTTTTTTTATATTACGTTTGAAGGTTTAAATTTTAGTAATTCATAGAAACACTAACTGTACTTTACCACGCTTTGCTGATTTCATGGATGAAAAATAAGAAACAAAACGAATCTTACGTTTCATAGAAGTTTAATTTTGGAATACTTCAGAGGCCAAGGCAATACACAGCCAAGGCTTTGTAATACTTTTATCAAATCGTTGCCACAATCAATCTGATTAGAAATATTTTCCAAATTTCTCCTGGGGACATCAAAAAAGTTTCAATTGCGATTAATAGTTCACACACACACACACACACACACATATATATATATATATATATATATATACTTATAATGTTATATTGTTATTAAAATTTTTAATTGTTAATAAAATACTTTTTATTCATCCACCAAAGTTCAAATACATTCTTTAAAAACTTGCAGAGGATGACATTTGATGTTAATGCAGTATTTTCAAATAATAGTTTGTTAATTAAATTTATTTAATCAATGTTAGTCTTATATGGGTGAAAAACCTATCACAAAGGGGTAAGTTATGCAATATAGTTACTCCATTCCATTAAGCTTAATATAAATGATTTCACACAGCTGATTTAGTTACAGGTTATGTGGTTTTAAGGATTGGTTATGTTACTTTATTTATTTTATTAGTAATTATTTACTAATAGGTAGCTAAAATAATCTCTTCTTTGTTGACTTAAGTAGGAATTGAGTGAATTATTTTTGTATATCAGTTGTTTAATTTGTTTCACCTGTACATTTTGTTAGATCATAAGCTCCTTTCTTCAAACAAGTATCCGGAGTGTAACAGAAACACTTGTCTTCAGGGTTCCTAGACATGTCTCCTAAAGAGGCCGTGTAGTGGTTGGCCGCAATACCTTTGAACTTTATAGGTCCTTGATATTTGGCTCCCAGCGATCTGAAAAAGAACAGCATACAAATCTCCTAATATAATTTATCATTACTATTTATTAGGAATATTCTGTGTTTGAATTTAATAATAAATACTTAGCAACTTTAAACCACAAACTTTCTTTATTTTACCCTTATGTACATTTCAGTTACCAAGTAACAATCCTCAGAGGGATAACATACAAAGACTGTAAGAGTCTTTGTATATTATCCACCTGAGGATTGTGACTTGGTAACTGAAATGTACATAAGGGTAAAATAAAGAAACTTTGTAGTTAAGAGGTGTTTGTGTATTTATTATAATTTATCATCTTTTAACAACAGTTGCTGTAGTTATATATATATCACTTGAAAAAAATTTAAAAAAACTTCATGGGTCTATTAACACTATACGAGAAAATTACAATGAACATTTTAACGATGCGATATTATCGACCGCTGTAAGGTTAATGTTAGTGACCAATGTAAAGACAGAAGGCTGTACTGAGAAATATGAGTTTATCGTATGAGCCTGGTTTGTAGTATCATAGTATCATCTACTACTAAGCGTCACTTTAACTATATATATATATATATATATATATATATATATATATATATATATATATATATATTGTAACATTTATAGAATGGGCTATATGTTGTTTAAGAATTGGAAGAATAGATTAGAAATAACTCACACAAAATGTGAAATCGGAGATATTTTTTAAGAGATGGGTTAGATTAAATTAAAACTAATTTAAGGTGAAAGCCTAAAAAAAATGTTAACATATAAAAAAATTCTGAACTGGAAAAAATGCATTAGGAAATTTGTTGGATCAAATAGCCTAACAAATAAAATTAGTACAAGATAATCTAATAATAATAAATTTAAAAAAATTGTAAACTTTATTAACATAGGGCATAAGTAATTACTTGAAAGAGAAGGTAAAACACAATTATAAACAATGAAGTGAGATAGGGGTTAAGTTTACACTAACCCATGCCAAACACACACATTTCGGAATTATTACAAAAGTAAAAAGCAAAGACACTGCACACACAAATAATAGTAATTAAATAAACACTGGAAGGTTTGTTGAGGATGGGATAGGTGAAGCAGTGTGTTAACCAAATTAAAACGGTTGAAAACAATTTCATGAAAGCAAGATCTGGATCAGAAGGAATCCAAAATGGCCGACGTTAGTTGATCAAATTTAATCCAAGGAAGTAGGTCAGTGTTACAGTTGACTCTAGTGGGAGGAAAAGGAACTTCATTATATGAAAGCAAAGGTTTATGGGTAATTATTATGGAATTTGAGAAGGAGTCCGCGCCATGTTTAAAAAATAAATAAATAAAAGACGCGTTATTCTGGCTTGGGCAGCCGAAAGTAGCGAAGCCATTTTTAGAAGCCAAAATCCCGTTTGGAGCATATCATCAAAATTATACGAATTTGTGAAGAAACGTGGCAAAATAAAACGAAAATAAATGAATTTAAAACTTATAATACAGTTTATTATAATTAAAGTAACCAATAAGAATTGAATTGTGTGTGAAACATAAATCTTAAAGAAAACTGAATCCTATATGAACAACCAGCAAAACTCCGAAAATCGATAAGTACATAGCGCTAGAAAAATAAACCTTTATTGAACTTTTAAAGTTATAAAAAGAAAATTATAAGAAAATCTATAATTGTAAATTATTAGAATATCTTTTAATAATATAATAGTTTAGTAGTAAGAACGCCTAATCCAGTTCAAACAGGTTAGGGACCTTTTTATTATTCCAAATTTATGATTTTACATCAGGAAGGTAATTATTAAAACTATTTTTTAAAATTAATTTTATTTATTAAAATTTATTTAATTAACCAAAGAGTTAGAAGATATAGCCCATGCATAAAAACCCGAGATAATAAGAGATCTTAGCAAATAGCCTAGGTTATAAAATCTTGTAACTAACATATTAAGAATTGAGTTTTGTCTATTTTGTTAAAACTTGTTAAGTTTTTTTTCTGTTTATTGTTTAAATTTAAAAAATTGGTAAAATTAAAAGAATTTAAATTATTCCTGAGTTTTTGTTTTAAATTTAATAGAAATTAAATTATTCATTTATTCAATAATAAATAATAATAAAAAACAAACATAATTATATATATATATATATATATATATATATATATATATAGACACACACTCACAACACACTCACACACACACACACACACACACACACACACACATATATATATATATATATATATATATATATACATATATATATATATATATATATATATATATATATATATATATATACATATATATATATATATATATATATATATATATATATATATATAAATAAGAACAAAAGTCTAAATACAAATACAAGAATTATAATTGAATTTACAATTCAAAGCTTTTCGTTGGCTAACAGTACCAACATCATCATCAATATTCCTGATGATGTTGGTACCGTTAGCCAACGATAAGCTTTGAATTGTAAATTCAATTATAATTCTTGTATTTGAATTTAGACTTTTGTTCTTTATTAATACACAAGAAAACATACTGCGATATATATATATATATATATATATATATATAATATATAGGTCTAAATTGCATCAAATCAGTATAGCAATGAAAAAAATAAAAAACTATTGTTTTCTTTCGTTAATGAATAATACAAAATAATAAACCAACAGGTTTATTTGCTAACATTTACATGTAGTAGTATCTATTAATTTTTAGGCAATAAATTATAGGCATTAATTTTTTATGGGAATTTGAATTATGAAATGGACATGAAACTTGTACACATACACACATACACACACACGCGCCCGCGCGCACGCACACACACACACACACACACAAATATATATCTATATCTAATATGTAGGCCTATATTGCTTCAAATCAGTATAGCAATATAAAAAATAAAAACTATAGTTTTCTTCAGTTAATGAATAATATAAAAGAATGAACCAACAGGTTTATTCGCTAACATTTACATGTACTAGTATCAAATAATTTTTTGGCATTAAATTTTAGGCATTAATTTTTTTATGCGATTTTGAAATATGAAATGGACGTTCTTTTTTGAATAGTTTTTCTTTCAATTTGTTACTTTGGTTTATTTGTATTTTATTTTCAATGTGTTCTCCTTTTTTGATTTTTTTGTTGATGATTTTGTTGCTTTCGTGTGATGCTATGTTTCTGATGTTATCTTGATTGTCGTAATTTATGAGATTTATTGCCAGTTTTGTTTCTACTATGAGGTTTTCTATTGTGTTTTGTAATTTTGGTTTGATGTTGGTTTTTGTGCTATTTTCGAGTATCTTTATTTCTTCTTTGGTGAAATTCGTTTTTGTGAGGTTTATAAAACTTGGGTGGAATTGATGGAGTGTTGTGCTATTGTTTATGTTATTTTGTTTTTCTATTAGTTTGTTAAGTTTAAATTCTATTTTTTGTTTCTTAATTGAAGTAAATTTCTTGCATTTTTCTTGAATTTTGATATATTTATGATGCTATTGGTTGGGTTTAAGTGTGTTAGCTAATTCTAGGTAGGTTTTTAAGAGTGTATTAGTTAATTTGTTTTTCTTTGTGTATAGATATGTAATTTCGTTTTTTACCCATAGAGTTTCAGGTTGTTTAGCAGTTTTGTGTGCAGAACTAGTTTGGTTTTTTATTATTATTTTGACATATTTTGGTGTTATTTTGTATTTAATGCATTGTTTATTAAAATGTATATTATGGTTAATATTTATAATTTGTTTTCTAAGTTTTTCAAATTTGTTCAATAGTTGGGTTGCTTGATTTCCTTGTGGGGCGATATCCAAATTTGTAGTTATGCAACACTGTTTTCTTGTATACACTTATCACTTTCCCTTATGTACTTAAACAAGAATCTTACTTAGTATTTATGCGAGTTAACTTTCAATGACTGGCCTTGTCATTATCACCGGGCATACTGAACAGGGTTGTTGTAGACTGCGAGCTGAGTGGATTTCCCGTTGACCTTGGTGTACCGTTATGTTCTATTTTTAGATTCACTGCACTGTGCGAGTTTTTAAAGTTTGTTTTGGGGTTTATATTGTCTATTAGATTGAATAATTTATCGTTTTTTTATTTTATTTGTATTTGTTTCTTTAATGATATTATTTTTTATAGATTTCTAGTCGTTCCCAGATTGTTATTTCGAGGCCTTTTTGAACTTTTTTAATTAGGTGTACGTTTTTTAATGTGTGGAATGTGTGTTTGTTTTTGATGGCGTGTGTGTTAAAGTTTGAGTTATAAATTTCAGGTTTGATGTATGCATTGATGTATGTATCTGTCTTTTAATTTCTTTTTTGTTTTGCCTATGTATATTTTATTACAGTCTGGGCATTCGATTTTGTATATTCCGTTATTAAGTGTGGGACCTATTTTTTCTGATTGGTTTATTTTGTTGATTATGTTTCCTGTGTTTTTTTAGGCTATGTTAATATTATTATTTTCTAGTGTTTTAGTTATTCCTTTTATGTTGTATCCTGTGTATGTGAATGTAGCCCATTTTGTTGTTTGTGGTTCGATTTTAGGTTGTTTTAATTTATTTAATATTTTTAAATTTTAATTTATCTATAATTTTTTATTGTATCCATTTTTCTGGGTTATTTGATATATTATTTGTTTTTTTTTCATTATTTAGAGGCAATTTCAGCATCCTGTATAAAAGTGAGTTGTAAGCGACCATTTTATGTTGTGGGGGATGGTTGGAGTGGTTTGGTATTGTATTAATGGTTTGTGTGGGTTTCCTATAAATAGAGTATTCAATGATATTTGTAAAAACTCGCACAGTGCAGTGAATCTAAAAATAGAACATAACGATACACCAAGGTCAACGGGAAATCCACTCAGCTCGCAGTCTACAACAACCATGTTCAGTATGCCCGATGATAATGACAAGGCCAGTCATTGAAAGTTAACTCGCATAAATACCAAGTAAGATTCTTGTTTAAGTACATAAGTGAAAGTGATAAGTGTATACAAGAAAAAAAGTTGCATAACTATAAATATAAATATATATATATATATATATATATATATATATATATATATATATATATAATATGTAGGCCTATATTGCATCAAATCAGTACAGCAATGAAAAACATAAAACTATTGTATTCCTTCATTAATGAATAATATAAAAGAATGAACCAAGAGGTTTATTCGCTAACATTTACAAGTATTAGTATCTATTAATTTTTAAGTATTAAATTTTAGGCATTAATTTTTTTATGCGATTTTGAATTATGAAATGGACATGAAACTTGTACACACACACACACACACACACACACTCACACACACACACACACACACACACACACACACACACACACACACACACACACACACACACACACACAGACACACACACACACACATACACATACACACACACACACACACACACACACACACACACACACACACACACACACACACACACACACACACACACACACACACACACACACACACATACACACACACACATACATATATATTTTTATATAAATATAATTATTGAATAAAAAAAGCTTCAAAAACAAGAATATTTATTGAACGATATAAAAATTAAAACTATTCTTGTATTTAAAATTATTTTATTCATTAATTATACTACAAGAAAACTTGTCATATAATATATATATATATATATATGTATTTATATAAATACATACATTTACATACATATATATGTAGCTGAATGAAGTTTTTATAAATATGGTATTATTATGCATTTTTTAAAATAATGTGCATACATTTCATCAACAATGAATATTCTTGTAATGATATATATATATATATATATATATATATATATATATATATATATAAATACAAAATACGTTTTCTTGTTTAATAATTTTAAACAACATAGGTTATTCAAATACAAGAATATTTATTATTTTATATCCAAAGCTTTTCATTGGCAAACAGTACCAACATCATCAGGAATGAAAGTTTAAATATATATATATATATGTGTATTTAATATGTGATATATATATATATATATATATATATATATATATATATATAATAAATTAAAGATATTTCAAAAACAAGTATACTTTTAAAGACTATATTTATTCAAAGATTTTCGCCGATAAAATAGTACCAGCATCTTCAGGAAAATAATTATCTATATCAGGTATGTAGGTAGTAAGATGCTGGTAGTATTTTATCGGCGAGAAGCTTTGAATAAATATATTCATTAAAAGTATTCTTGTTTTTGAAATATTTTTAATTTATTAACTATATTACAAGAAAACATATCACCATATTTAATATTTTAGATTGCCTTACTAGGCTACTGGTGTTGTGAATATGTGCTCTACAGAGGTTAGTTCTATTAGTAATCCATCTTTAACAAAAGATTCAAATTTATATCAGAAACGTAAAATTAAATTAATGAAAACTATTTGTAATATATTTTTTAACAAACAATGTATTATTAATAATATTATTCCTAAATATGCACGAAATAATATTAAAAATAAAACTAATGTCGTACAAAAAACATGTAAACAAGCAGAAATTCTGTGGGTTAGAAATGAAATCATTTTTTTATAAGAAGCAAAATGAAATAACTTTTGAAATTTATAAATTACACTCAAAACTAGCATTTTTGTATGGATAAAACAAAATGGGAAGAACAATTTGATAAAATTAATATCTTTTTGTTTAAATATAGACAAAAAAATGAACACTCTAACCAAAAAACTAGATATATTAAAAATTAACAAAGATAAAAATAATGAAGTAATCATACAACATCATATTTTTCACCCCAATTTTGTTAATTTAACAAATACAAAATTTAGCCAAAATGAAATAAAAATTTTAGAAAACAATAATAAAATCAACCTTAAAATTAGATAATTATTTTTCTAAAGATGCTGGTACTATTTTATTGGCTAAAAGCTTTGAATAAATATATTCATTAAAAGTATTCTTGTTTTTGAAATATTTTTAATTTATTAACTATATTACAAGAAAACATATCACCATATTTAATATATATATATATATATATATATATATATATATATATATATATATATATATATATATATATATATATATAGCATATTCAGTAAATAGAATATGTATTTTATGAGGTCCAATGTTTTTAATATTTAATAAAATTTACTATTTCTCTGCTAATGTTTAGTATAATTGGTAAAGGGTTATTGGGTTAATGCACTTGAAAGCTTGGTAACATCTGGTTGATGCTTATTATTGATATTTCAATCTCTTTAGAAACGCTGACAAATGATATTTTAATCCAAATTATCTATAGAATTTCAGCCTTAGCTTAGCCTTTTCGACTTAAGCTTTGTATTGTTTCCCTCTGTTTAAACATGGAGTTTCATTCATTGTGCTCGGCTGCGCTATACTTGCAGTTAAATAGGTATTATCTTAATGATACGTCTAGTAAACCTTCTGGTTGGCTTCATGAATTCGTAGCCACTTTCAAAATCTTTGAGACATAAACTGGCACAGAATCGAAGAAGAAATACAACCAACTCTACACACTTTGTTTAGTATTACAAATCTTGTGTTAAGTTGTACATCACTTATCTGTTAGACAAATGCGAGGATAGAAAAAGTAATTTAAAATGTGGAGAGTTGGAAACCTCTTGTTGTGTGACAACGGAAGGCCGTTGTGTGAGTTAGAATTAGCATAAAGCTAAATACGCACGGAAACACACATTCGTTTAAAGAAGTAAAATATATAAACCATTAAAATTTATTTTCTTTACTTACAAATACAAGGAGCTATAAAATTCTATTACAAATATTTAAAAAATGAAAACAATTATTATTTTTAGCTGTTAAAACCATTCAAAATGTCTGCCTCCACATAGTACATAATATAGATTACTTTGTACAAGAAAAATCTAAAATCTTAGTCCATGGTACCTTGTCATTATATATATATATATATATATACATATGAATTTGTGGTTTTCCTGTAATATATATATATATATATATAAAGTTTATATGTATGTATTCATATATAAATATAAAAATACATATATGTATTTATATATAAATAAATATATATATATATATATATATATACACACACACACACACACACACACATATATATATATATATATATATATATATATATATATATATATTTCTATGATTGCCAAAAAAAGGTTTCTTATTTTTGACAAATAAAAATAAAAATGAAAATCAGTTTTAACTATCAATACAAACTTTAAAACTAACTGTATCAAAACTCCAGGGTCTACAGAATATTGTAAATTTTATTCATACCTCCCAAAATGTATAGATATCGGGGTGAGTTTTTCAAAATTTTCCGTTTTGTATTTGAAACGCGAACAACTAAAAGTTAATCTATAAGATTTAAGATTTACAAAACGTATACAATTTTAACACGATGTTTAAAAATGTATGGAATTGCCGATTGCATGTATTTAAATGCGTAGAGCCTCTTTTCTCGAACATTTTCACTTTCGATTAAAGCAACTAAAATATCATTATAACCAATTTAACACAGGTCTTCAAGTTGGTCTTTTAAAAACGAGGGTGGTCAATTTAGGTTAATTGTGGGAATAGTTGTGATAAAACTAACTTCGCTATCTTCTTTCATAAGCTGGGGATAACTCTGGACATACCGTAGTATTAGTACCCTCACAGCAACTGAATACTCCACGTAAAACCCGTGGTAAATTATACTTTGTACAATCTTAATTTTATGTGTTCCGAAATCATTATAAATTTGTTGAACGTAATATTGACTTTTTTGACCCAATTCTAAACATAAAAACGATGATTCGCCAAGGGGATTTCGCGAACCAGAGATAGATCCACTAATATCTATTTTTATTCTTCTATATTTTAATTGTATTCATCGAATAATATAAAGTAGTATATATTTTTTAATTTTAAGAAAACCTTTGAAGAAAAACTACAAGTCTATTTAAATTAATCTCGATGATTTATTTGTGTTCGTAAAACTCAGAATATGACAAGGTCCAGTTTTATCTGAGAAGCTTGTACAGATATAAAGAGTATTTTTCTCTTTTCCGTTACTCAGAAATATTTCTATAGAAGCCTTGGTTTTGTGAGGAGGTTCTCAGCAAAGTGGTACTACACTATACTTTGATTTGAAATAGAATAGGAATGGGTTTGTGGTAGGTTAGGGATGCGGTGTTGTCAGATCGAACGCTGTGACAGTCAACCCACTACTGCCAGCGGTAAACACCGTTAAGTGTAGCTAGTTGGTAAAATAATGAATTAACTTACAAATTTTCTTCCTAAAAGAATCATATTTTTTTATTCTGAATTTAATCCTCTCTATTAGAACCACCTTCATTATTGAAAAACTGTTTCTCCGTTTAATGAGGCGTGTAATATCTCTCATAAATACCACTTAATTATTAACCGGAGTTGATTCGGAAATTGAGAAAAGTATGTAATTAATAATACATAACATGCAACATTATTTAAATACTATCTTATATAGTAAAATGTTCTTCTTGCATATAGATTAGAAGTTTAAAGTGAATGTACAAAGAAAAATTTAGTTTGACAGTAATATGATCAGTGTTTCACTTTCACACTCGTAAACAAATTTAATTCATTTACACACAAAAATACGAACTAAATATAAACACTTTCACTATTAAATATCTACATAAATTTACATAAAATGTGAAATTTATTATATAAATACATAATGGTATTATATAAATAATGGGTATATATATAACTAACTCACGGATAATTGTCAATAAAAGCGAATGAACTGACTAATAAAAATAAGAGACAATGACCAAAATGCATGGACGTCCGAACGAGTAGACTGTCATAATAATGTAAACAAATGTCAGCTAATCACTGCTATAATTAGATTAGGATGTGACATAAGCATTATCATGACACAAGAAAATAAGTCAATAGTAATATAAAATATTTTTTAAAGTCAATTCCCACTTAAATCAACAAAGAAAAATTTTATTTTAGTTTCTATTTATTTTATAATTGCAATTATTATAAATACGTATAGGCCTATACATATGCCAGAATAAGAATATCATTTGGCAAAATAGAAATAGAAATATTTTTTTGCAATTGTCCATTTTCCTTTTCATGTGTGTTATTGGACTATTATTTTCATTTGTTACTATTTATACGCTTTCCTTTATTTCGTCGCTTGCATTGTGTTGTAGGTTCTTTTCGCTTTCCTTTCGCATTGTCCGTTTGTGAAGCAAGGTTCGATAACGTTAATCAAGTTTGTTTGTTAATTTTATTCTTTTCGTTTATTATTAAACCTACAGCACTATTTATGATATTGTGTGGTAATCATGGCAACAATCTAAGGTTATAAAATGGACGTTTTTCATATAGATCTTTGACAGGTTCATTTCTATCTATGGAAAGTTGGCTCAGTGCCTAAAAGATACTCAGTATCGACCTTGAAACCGACCTTGACCCCCAAATGTATGTAATTTAATTATTTAATAAGTATTTGAAAAAACTTTATTACAATCAATTGTCATCAAGTATAGGTTTGAAAAAATGTATTTGAAATTGATTGGATAAATAAAATCGTATTTTATTAACGATTGAAAATTTGTACAAGATATGTATATAAGGAGAGTGTGAGGTAATAGAAAAGATTCAAAAACATTCCGAGTTAAATGTCTATAGATCGAGACAGTTAAGTCTTGAAAAAGAATGTTGAAGGGAAGCAAAATTGAAATTGCAGAACGAAGCACGCTACAACACTAGTAACTCACATTGGGACTGAGCGACGAACGAATGTTTAACGTCGAATTGGCAACAAGGCTCACCCACGCATCAAGATGTGAACCTCCTATTCGTTAAGAAGCCTGTAATCCCCACTCCCTCTTGTCGATTTCTCCTACTTATAATCCTATTCTGTTTTAAATCAAACCATAATACTTAGTCGCCACAATTCATCCTTTCATATCTGAAAAATACTGTCGGTATTTTTGGCTCTAGACGTTGCGGGACCATGGGTGTTTCATTTTTGGTGTCTAATTTAATTGGAAAAAAATGATAGAGTTACTTAATGCTGATTCGGTAATTTACGTATGATCTTAAAATAAATTTATTAGTCTAAACCATTACTATTTACTAAAGCATTCATGTTATAATGGGGTATTTATCTATATGTATAAAATAGAATGATTGTGTGTATGCATGTAGGCGTCATAGACGTCTAAATCGCTGAACAAAAGTTGATGAAATTTGGATGGTTTGATTATCATATTCTCAGGATGGTTCCCTTGCAGTTTGGTGTAGATCAATCCACAGGACTCCGCCCCAAAGTCTTAGGAGGGTTTAAAAACAGATTTATATATGTATGTGTGTATCTATGTACCTAATGGACGCCTAAATTGCTAAACTGAAGTTAATGAAATTTAGAGAGATTGCTTGACATATTATGGTTCGTGTGAGGTTTGGTCTGGGCTCCGCCCCAAAGTCTAAGGGTGGTTTAAAACCGATGTATGTATGTACGTGTGTATGTATATGTCTTATGAACCATTAAACCGCTGAACATAAGCTTATAAAACTTGGAGGAATTATTTAACTAAACTAATTTTGGTTTATAATTTGAGGAAACGTGATGTGTCAAAAGTTGTAATTTTGAATATGTTTCAGCTCTTCAATATATATTTATATATACACACACATCGACCAAATGAAGTCGACAAAGAAAAATTTTATTTGAGTTACTTTTTATTTTATAAGTACATTTAATTTAAATATGTATATAGATGTGACAGAATCACAATATTAAGTGCCAAAATAGAAAGCTAATATCCTAGCAAATTTCAATTTCCCTCTTTATACAGTACATGCCGTTGGATTAATATTTTTCTTTCTTAAAAATTTATTAGCTTTCTTTTTTCTGTTTCTAATTGTGAAGCTGATGAGCTATAATATCTCATTCTATCCATCTCTTATATTTTGATATACATCTTTAAGTAATACTGTTCTAGATAAGGAACAGATTAATCATCCCCAAAGTGCTTCATTTTAAACATGTTGTTATTCAGTTCTAACCCATACGGGACATCCAGATTTTTAAAACTCAATTAATGAATACATTTTTGAAAAAATTGTATTAACATCAACTTTTAACCACTATAGGTGGTAAAAAACGTATTTGAACTTGATTGGATGAATAAAAACGTATTTTGTTTATGATTGAAAATTTGTACTATATATATATATATATATATATATATATATATATATATATATATATATATATATATATATATATATATATATACAGTATATATAAGGAAAGTGTGAGCTAATAGAAGGAATGGGAAAATAATATTAAAAAGATTTGAACAGAAAACGTAATGGATAATTAAGGAACACGCTTGGATTTATTTTAAACCAGCACCCACGTCGTTTCTTCTTCCGAATAAACTACCGAACACGTTTATTCTTCTTTATTAAATATTCAAGAAAATACGAATATCAACTGATAAACTGCGAGATATAAACGTACGGCTGAATTGCAGAGGGGTACTAACTTCGAGTACTTCAAGACCTTGTGGTCTTGTGTTTTTCTACCTACTCGCAACACTTAAATGCCACAACACCTTTATAGACTACAAAGTCTCTATAATGTACAATTTAATGTATGACTCTAAAATTTACGTCTCTATAATGCACGTCCCTATAATGTGCGTCTCTATAATGCACGTCTCTATAACGCACGTCTCTATAATGCACGTCCCTATAATGTACGTCTCTATAATACACGTATCTATAATGTACGTCTCTATAATGTACGTCTCTATAATGCACGTCCCTATAATGTACGTCTCTATAATGAACGTCTCTATAATGTACGTTCCTATAATGTACGTCTCTATAATGCACGTTTCTATATTGTACGTCTCTATATTGTACGTCTCTATAATGTACGTCTCTATAATGCACGTCCCTATAATGTACGTCTCTATAATGCACGTCTTTATAACGCACGTCTCTATAATGCACGTCCCTATAATGTACGTCTCTATAATGAACGTCTCTATAATGTACGTCTCTATAATACACGTCTCTATAATGTACGTCTCTATAATACACGTCTCTATAATGCACGTCCCTATAATGTACGTCCCTATAATGTACGTCTCTATAATACACGTCTCTATAATGTACGTCTCTATAATGCACGTCTCTATAATGTACGTCTCTATAATGCACGTCCCTATAATGTACGTCTCTATAATGCACGTCTCTATAATGTACGTTCCTATAATGTACGTCTCTATAATGCACGCCTCTATATTGTATGTCTCTATAATGTACGTCTCTATAATGCACGTCCCTATAATGCACGTCCCAATAATGTACGTCTCTATAATGCACGTCTCTATAATGTACGTTCCTATAATGTACGTCTCTATAATGCACGTTTCTATATTGTACGTCTCTATAATGTATGTGTCTATAATGCACGTCCCTATAATGTACCTTTCTATAATGCACGTCTCTATAACGCACGTCTCTATAATGCACGTCCCTATAATGTACGTCTCTATAATGAACGTCTCTATAATGTACGTCTCTATAATACACGTCTCTATCATGTACGCCTCTATAATACACGTCTCTATAATGCACGTCCCTATAATGTACGTCCCTATAATGTACGTCTCTATAATACACGTCTCTATAATGTACGTCTCTATAATGCACGTCTCTATAATGTACGTCTCTATAATGCACGTCCCTATAATGTACGTCTCTATAATGCACGTCTCTATAATGTACGTTCCTATAATGTACGTCTCTATAATGCACGCCTCTATATTGTATGTCTCTATAATGTACGTCTCTATAATGCACGTCCCTATAATGCACGTCCCTATAATGTACGTCTCTATAATGTACGTTCCTATAATGTACGTCTCTATAATGCACGTCTCTATATTGTACGTCTCTATAATGTACGTCTCTATAATGAACGTCTCTATAATGCACGTCTCTATAATGTACGTCTCTATAATGCACGTCTCTATAATGTACGTCCCTATAATGCACGTCCCTATAATGTACGTCTCTATAATGTACGTTCCTATAATGTACGTCTCTATAATGCACGTCTCTATATTGTACGTCTCTATAATGTACGTCTCTATAATGAACGTCTCTATAATGCACGTCTCTATAATGTACGTCTCTATAATGTACGTTTCTATAATGTACGTTTCTATTATGTGCGTCTCGATAATGTACATCTCTTTAATGTTTTCATCTCCACTACTCCTTGTACTTGGAACAACTCCGTTGGACTGTTTCTAGTTTTAGTTTAAATATAACAAGGAAGTACAATATGAATATTGCCGCCTAAGAAGGGTTGAGGAAAGAATTGTGTTAATTGGTAAGAACAAGGTAGGGTTAAAAACCTAATGGATGCGGGAGTAAGGGGGGAGATTATGCCATTTATTTGCGAAATAGCGTACCTTCAGACATCTATTTCCTTTCTAGGTCATGTACGTATGTCTCACTACTCTCCATCATAAAGACTATAATAACATGGAACTAGGGAGGATTAAGATAAGTATATGAAACCGTGGAATTCGAAATAAGGAAAAAATATGACATACTGTTTCCAGAGTGGCTAAAGAATACAGTCAGCAGTTGTGAAAAAAACGGGAAACTACCTGAAAACAGGTCCTTAGAAGTTCAAACCTTGCGAATATAAATGAGAAAACCGAGTTTTATTTAATAAATGTAAAAGGTCCTGAGGTAAATGTGTGTATAAGGAACATCAACGTAAATGTGAATGTGTGTGTGTATGTCGTGTATTCACACAAGCTCGGCGTAAATATGTGTGTACTCAAACTGAATGTAAGTATATGTATGAACAAGCTCTACGTAAATATGGGTGTACTAAAACTGAATGTAAGTATATGTATAAACAAGCTCTACGTAAATATGGGTATACTCAAACTGAATGTAAGTATATGTATGAACAATCTCTACGTAAGTATGGGTAAACTTCTACGTAAGTATGGGTAAACTCAAACTGAATGTAAGTATATGTATGAACAAGCTCTACGTAAATATGGGTGTACTAAAACTGAATGTAAGTATATGTATAAACAAGCTCTACGTAAATATGGGTATACTCAAACTGAATGTAAGTATATGTATAAACAAGCACTACGTAAATATGGGTATACTCAATCTGAATGTAAGTATATGTATAAACAAGCTCTATGTAAATATGGGTATACACAAACTCGTAAATGTATTTGTAATCAAGCTGTCCTATAATATGGCTACCTGCAAAGGTCAGGTGCGTAGGATACAATATCATCTCCGGGTTCAATGAAAGGCGGAAAGATGGTGGAATCTGTGCCCCTGATGGCGTTGCACTCCGGGCCTGCCCACATGGTCATTTCCCTTTCTCCATTGTAAGCGATTACCTTGCCCAAGTCCTTGTAATTTTGTGACCCTCGCTTAACTAAAAAAGGGCGGTCGTCAGGAGTACCGTTTCTCTGAAAAATACTCACACAAATAAAAATGCTTCTGAAATACATTTTTTTTCAATTTGGTAACCAAATTTGTTGCTTACCCCCTTGTTTCTGTTATAATTTCCTTTATATCATAATATAAACCGACTACTATTGAATGATACATTTATACAAAAATTTTAAAGCAACACTTCTTATTAAATAATATGTATTTAATCTGGCTAAAAACTAGTTTTGCTTTTTATTTGATTGTGCCCCTTCTAGTGCCATTTATGGTCACACACACACACACACACACACACACACACACACACACACACACACACACACACACACACACACACACACACACACACACACACACACACACACACACACACACACACACACACACACACACACACACACACACACACACACACACACACACACACACACACACACACACACACACACACACACACACACACACACACACACACACACACACACACACACACACACACACACACACACACACACACACACACACACACACACACACACACACACACACACACACACACACACACACACACACACACACACACACACACACACACACACACACACACACACACACACACACACACACACACACACACACACACACACACACACACACACACACACACACACACACACACACACACACACACACACACACACACACACACACACACACACACACACACACACACACACACACACACACACACACACACACACACACACACACACACACACACACACACACACACACACACACACACACACACACACACACACACACACACACACACACACACACACACACACACACACACACACACACACACACACACACACACACACACACACACACACACACACACACACACACACACACACACACACACACACACACACACACACACACACACACACACACACACACACACACACACACACACACACACACACACACACACACACACACACACACACACACACACACACACACACACACACACACACACACACACACACACACACACACACACACACACACACACACACACACACACACACACACACACACACACACACACACACACACACACACACACACACACACACACACACACACACACACACACACACACACACACACACACACACACACACACACACACACACACACACACACACACACACACACACACACACACACACACACACACACACACACACACACACACACACACACACACACACACACACACACACACACACACACACACACACACACACACACACACACACACACACACACACACACACACACACACACACACACACACACACACACACACACACACACACACACACACACACACACACACACACACACACACACACACACACACACACACACACACACACACACACACACACACACACACACACACACACACACACACACACACACACACACACACACACACACACACACACACACACACACACACACACACACACACACACACACACACACACACACACACACACACACACACACACACACACACACACACACACACACACACACACACACACACACACACACACACACACACACACACACACACACACACACACACACACACACACACACACACACACACACACACACACACACACACACACACACACACACACACACACACACACACACACACACACACACACACACACACACACACACACACACACACACACACACACACACACACACACACACACACACACACACACACACACACACACACACACACACACACACACACACACACACACACACACACACACACACACACACACACACACACACACACACACACACACACACACACACACACACACACACACACACACACACACACACACACACACACACACACACACACACACACACACACACACACACACACACACACACACACACACACACACACACACACACACACACACACACACACACACACACACACACACACACACACACACACACACACACACACACACACACACACACACACACACACACACACACACACACACACACACACACACACACACACACACACACACACACACACACACACACACACACACACACACACACACACACACACACACACACACACACACACACACACACACACACACACACACACACACACACACACACACATACACATTGTAAAGGGCTGAAATGTCCCGTCACAATTCAATAAAAAATTGAAATAATCTCAATTTATTAAATATAATTTAACTAAATTTCCCAAGCCATGAATATTGATCATTAAGTCTATAATTCTAAAATAAACTGTAATTGTACAAAAATCATGACTTAGGGAGTGCTTTGTGTGCTACGTAAAAATCAGGTTTCTACAATATTTTAAATAAACAGTTTTAAGACAAGAAAAAACGGCAAAATCCAAGTCAGACAAGCGAGGGTGGGGGAATAGAGACGATAACTGTCGCTGAGCGTTTATGCGCTCTCTCGTAATTAGGCCACTGACCAGAAAGGTCATAATTTCTGTTAAATTAGCAAAAATACCAAAATGGATTTCTAGAGCATAAACCCGAGGCCGCGGAGTGTGGGAATAATGTAGTATGTCTTAATTGTCTAGTGAAAACTAGACATCGAAATATGAAAAATCACGGTTAAAATTTTCATTTGTCAAGAAACTGGCTTCGCCTAATTTGTCCGTTCCTGCTTCCTGGATGATCCACATTCTAGACGAGAAGAACTACCAGTCTGGAAGCATAAAGTCATCTCCTTGGACCTTGGGACGTATCTTGGAATGTGCGAGAATTGGCCAAGTCATGATTTCTATACAAATTTAGTAATTAAATAAAATTTGATCTTGAAATACGTTCCAAAGATTCAAAGATTCAAATAAATGGTTTAAATGTGTAAAATTATAAATAATGGCTTTATTTCCTGGAAAATTAAATTAAAAATTTGGAACTTACAAAATTATTTAGTTATAAAAATGGTTACGTAAAAATGTTCCAATGTTTGTAAATAGAAAAATAGTGAAGCATATGGAAGAAGATAAAACGAATATTAGGCATTTTTATAAAATAAATTCATTCATAATATCTAAGGAAATGCAGTAAAGTTTGTTAAACCAGTAGTTAAATAAACTGGGGAAAATATTTATTAATATTTAATTTGTAGAAAAATATATATATTTTCTCAATCAGAAATTACTAAACAAAATCAATCACAAATTATTTAGTATCTTCTGAATGAGTGATAAAATTTGAAATTTAGTTTTAATTAAAATATTTCAATTTATATATATATATATATATATATATATATATATATATATATATATATATATAAATTCATAAGCTTGTAAATCAATGATTTCTGTGGTAGTAGAATTAGTAACAAATTTGGTTTAAGTAACACAATATGTAAATTAATTGAATGTCATTTAACTGATGGCACAAAATAAGATCATAAATTTATAATAATTGAAATAAACTTAGCCAACCTCCCTGCAATAAATATCAAAGTAATCTTAGCTTATTTAAGGTAAATTTAATTTATGTTTTGTTAGCTAAGGACTTTAAGATAGTACCATTTGAAAGTATATATGTAATTTATTTCAGTTACAAATTTCTTTATTATTAAATTCAGTTTCCAACAACAGTCAAAGGACTAATTTTTATTGAATTAATCTTGTGTACATATATAATAAATTTAATTATTTCCCAACTAGTAAATTATAATAGTAAATTAATAAAATCAATACAATTATTAAAATCCAGCCTATTAGAGTCAGTCATATTTTTTTAATAATAAATAGCTAGAAATCAATGTACACCTAAAGATAATGGAGCAACCCATCCAGAGAAATTATTTAAATAAAA
>JBAIZL010000005.1:83759416-83936916 GCA_036971475.1 Prosapia bicincta
CCGTTTTTTTCTGTTTTTGAAAGAAGCGTTAGTTATCATAACTCACTTTACAGATTATTGATTTTACTAACTACTAGTTGTTCTCTATTTTTTAAACTCAAATCTGTTTATCTGTTTTTCAGTACTTACAATCCCAAAGAAAGAAAACTTATAAACATTTTCGGCCACGTGGTGGAGCCCTTTAGCATTCTGGCTGATGCTCTTACAGATTGATGCGGCGGCGAACTCGCTAGACGTGCAGTTTATGATGCCAGCGCCGTCGAATAAGATCTGTCGCGCCGTGGCTGTCAGAAACACCGAGGAGGCATTGTTGTAGAGGTGTGGGATGGCTCGGTTAATCACCGTCATCGAGCTCGGACGGACTTTCTCTACGACCAGCACCAAGCTCTGAAACAAAAGGATAACAACAATACCTACAGAGTTGTTATTTTTTAAACAACTGCAAACATCACTGCCCCAAGTAAAAGTTAAAACGTAAAGTATCAAAAATTGTCTGAAAATATATTTTAATTTTAAGCTCAGACAAGTCATTAGATTAATGAATTTGTGAATAGTTCACCAAACGCCATGGTAAGAAAATTCAATGAGTTTAAAATATTTTTCCACCTATTAGTTGTAAAATGAAAAATAAATAACACCTGTTCTAACTCTCTACCCCTCTCCAAAAGGCTACTAAGTCAAATTGATTTTACGCTTCAAAATGGAGGTTTTTGTGAATTATTAATGAAAGGAAAAGGACCGATAAAGTTAATAAATACTAATAACAATAAAATGATTGTTGTTGGATTCGTTGAGGCAAGAAAAGAGTGAATTTTGTAATATTTTCCAATGTTTGGATCAGAGAGATCGGATTTATCGAACAAATGGATTTAATTGGTATTTTATCGAAACAATAGATTTTTTGAGTACTGTCGACTAATTTCAACTAACTAAATGAAAACCCACTAATTCCAATATTTAGTTAAATAAAAGTGGATGACTTGTGAGGCAGGTATAACTATTTATTGAAACACGCAACGTTTCAATAACGGCCACGTTACCGTCTTCAGGCCTACAATACATAACTCAATTCAAATTAACGACAATAATAACAATAGTTCACAAATAAACATCGCTACAGTGAAATTTCTTATATTTATAAAACATTACATAGACTCCCATAAACAATAGTCTGGATCTGTGTGAAAAGTTTAAGAATTTGGTTAAACCTGCCAATTCCACCATGATTAGCCTTGATGTTACTTCTCTGTTTACTACTCGTATATTGGTTGTAAATTAGTCTTAAAAGCTGTGGAGAAAAGGTATCATTTGATAAGAATGAAATATGACATCCAATTAAATGACTTGTTGCGTGTTGTTAAATTCTTGATGGACAACAAGTATTTCCAATTTAATGATACTAAAAGCAAGTGTATTGTACTCCCATGGGACTACAGGTCTTTCCAATATTTGCTGATATGGTTTTAGGTGATTTAAAACAAGAATATTTTTGTAAATTGAGTTTCCAACAGTTATATTATGGTAGATATGTTGTTGACGTCCTAGTTATTGTCCCCAAGAAAAAGATACAAGATTTTTATGAAATGTTTTACATATGAGTTGGAGGAAAATAACAGACTTAGTTTTTTGGAGGTTGTATTGATTAGAGATAAAGGCAGTATAATTACTGATTGGCATCATAAACTAAAATTTGTTGCTAGATTTCTTAATTTTCAATCGGACCATCTTAATTCACACAAACGGGGTATGGTTTATTCACTTGTTGATAAAGTAATGCGACTACCTCATCCGGGTTTTGTAAGAAACACATTCAGGTGGTTTATAGTTACTTACTACTAAATAATTATCCTCGTACATCTTGACTTTCACAATAAAAAACTTGTCTGTTTAAAATTAAATTCTGATTCTTCTTCTAATATTTGTGGTACTCCTAATAACACAAGACTTCCGGTTTTCCGTTCACCATAAGTGAAAGGGTACTATGAGAAAATGTCTAACAAACTGGGCAAATATAACACCTCAACTGTCCCTTCTATTTCGAACAGTTTACCTAGCATTATCAAGAGGGGTAGAGACAAGACTGAAACTCTCAATCTTAATAATGTGGTGTACAAAATACAATGTAATGATGTGTGAAGCCACGTGTGTTGGTGAAACCAAGACACAGTTCTACGTACGTATGAGTGAGCATGGAAAAAAGAGTAAAACACTTGGTGTACCTTCTATGACTGTAATATTGGATGACATCAAGGAGTTTAATCATAGTTTTGATTTTTAAAATTCTTAGGTTTTGGACAATGAAAGTAATTGGTTACGACGAATATTTACTGAGATGATCTACTCGTATATTAATTTACAGAAGAATTCTATTAGTAATAAAGGACACTAAAAATTTGGATACGTTTATACACCACCTATTAAAAAAAACTTAAACCTATTTAGTCTTGACTAGGTTAATTAATTGAGATTTGACCATTTGTTTTGCAAAGTTAATTAGATTTAATTTAAGTATTTTAAAACTATAACTTTAATTTATTCCTGTAATTGATTGTAATCGTAGTAGTGGTCAAGATATTTCATGTTTTTGTTACAATTATTATGTAATAGTTTGTGATTATTATGTTAATAATATTAACAATTTTTTTTTGACGTTACGCACTTTAGTGGTTTATGTAATGTTTTATAATTATAAGAAATTTCATTGTAGTTATGTTAGTAGCAATGTTTATTTGTAAAGTATTATTATTATTGATAATTTTAATTGTGCACCTATGTATTGTAGGCCTGAAGTCGATAAGGTATAGGTTATTGATACGTTGTCTGTATACATAAATATTTGCATCTGACTCGCAAGTCAACTGAATTTATTGAACAATATTCTCTGAGAGTGTAAACATGAGTAATAAAAATAATTTATATTACTATAATTACTTCATGTACATTTCGAATGTATGGTAATTATTTTCAGTGTTATAGAACACTTGTTATTGTGTTTTCTCTGGAACTAACGAAACGTAGTCGGCATCAGTCATTTATAATGCGACGAGGGAATCTCTTGTGTCGTGTATGTTCTGTGCTAAGCTACTCTACTGTATTGGATGCCTGTTTCACAATTTAGTCAGCTTGTAGGCCAAATGTTATAAGCTGGCACTTGGCCTTTCGGTAGAAATTGTTTATTCGTCGTCTAGCAAACATCGGGCACTGTCGTCATCCCTCAATGGGGCCATAAATCGTGGTCTACTCTTCCCAACCCTTAGGTAATCCTATTACCACGCTTTCGTGAACGCCCTATTTACATTTGTTGTTATTTATACTATGCATATAAAAATAATAACAATTAACAAAATAATTAGTCAATCCTGTGAATTAGCGGAAGTCCAAGGGTCGAAATATTTTTAAAATAGACCTGTAAGCACCTCCACCTTTCCTCGTCCTCGGCTTCTCACCGAGACCCGCAGCCCAGAAGTACCAGCTTATAAAATTTTGATTTATACCTGTTTTATAGATGTTCCCTGCACTACTACACGCCTGAAAATAATTCGTGTCAGAGGGAAAAGTTAATTCACTTTAGATACTTTATTACAGAGCTCTAGAGTAATCTTTGTTTACATTCTAGACTAACAGGGATATTTACTTTTCAGTAAATAAAATATGTATGTAGTTTATAATTCCAAAACATTGTTAACTATGAAGACGTAATAATAATAATGTTTATAACGAGGTTTGATACGAAAACGGATTTTTAAAAGAAAAACTGATGCTTTTACAAAAGAAGGGAAGAAGTGACCATGAAATGAAATGGAACAGGTTCGAAGAGTGATTTGACAATCAGTTATTACTAATTATCACCACATACAGTGTTTGTAAATGTTTAGGAACATACGGCCATTATGTTCGTTACAATTCTGTAGTTCGCGAACCTCGTTTAATATACTCTGGCACGTACTTTGAATTAGGGATGGTCGATATTTCTATCCCAGTGACTTTGTCATTGGTATTCGTCTGTCGCTGGTGGTACCAGTGACAAAATATAGAAAATGCCAGTTCCAGTTACAATCGATCGATCGGAGGGAATACGTTGTAGTCATTGGCTGGAAAGTAACTAATATTTTACCGAGGCTATCATTGGTTAATCTGTCGCTGTCACTGGCTCTACTCATTTACGTCGTGTGTGGGTGGACGATTTGTGTCAGATTTCAGGACAGTAACAGTATTGTGCGCCGTACATGCTATAACGTTCGTTCTTAATTCCGTTTGAGTTTATTTTAAAATAAAACGAGTTATCCAAAAAAGAACAGAAGGAAGGTGTGGAATAATTCACTCTTATTAATGGTGAATTCAGGAAGTGTGATATTTGTCAGGCAAAACTATCGTATAAAACAACTAACAGTAATTTGAAGATCCTACACATGTTGAGAAAATACCTGTTATTGAAGCTGCAAATAAGAACAAACCTTTTACCTCCTCCATCAAATTTAGAGATAAATAAATTATTAACATTTATTTATTATGCATATTTCAATACCGAATTCGATAATCTTCTGTTATATCGTAGTCTGTTAAAATAGGTTATGTTAGATTTAAATGATAAACTACTAATTTGTTTTAAAATAAATTGAAAATGTGCAAACTTTTTTGTGAAATAATAAAATAACTGTAAAAGAGCTGGAGATGATTGTTATAGGTACACACTTTTGTAAGCCTAAATTTGTACTTTTATTTTTTCAAGTATTCAACTTAACACGTTAGCTGCCGGCCGTGTTATTAACACGTAAAATAACAACACGGCGTTTTCCCCGACAATTGCCAAAATCTTTTAAGCCTGATTTCAAATAATGTGCACGTTTTTTGTTCTCCTGTACGAAAATAGGGTTTTAATCATAATAAACTTACACACACACACACACACACATAATTATATATTGAAATGTCACTGCCATCGAAGGATTTAATAAAATGGGAAGTCATCGATATTACTTTTAAAATAGCATTTACTACAAATAACTGATATAAATAAGTCGATTACCTGTTGTGAGTCGATAATATGACTTAAGAGTTACCTCTCACTGGTTCCCTCGGCAAGCAAGCATGCCGCGAAATGTAGTCCGTTGGTCTCCAGGAAGACGTGTTATCTCTTGACTGCCTTCTCCCGTCGACGACTCTTTTATTTCATTTTAAAGCTTTACCGGAAATATCAAACTTTGCCGGCACAGCTGTTTACTATCAGTCAGCTGTCACTATCTCGCGGCAACAATTAGAATGATTTCACATCTAATCAGACTATTAGGCTGTAATACAAAAATAACGTTATATATATATATATATATTGGAACTGCGATTCTGTGCAATTCAGAATGAACGGATTTACTCCAGTAATAACTATTCATTATATATATATATATATATATATATATATATATATATATATATATATATATATATATATTCAAGATTAAATAATATACACAAATTACAGGAATAATTTATTGAATAATACACTCAAAGCTTTTCGTTGGCTGACATTACCAACATCCTCAGGACTTAGTAATTATTAGTGATTAGTAATTCCTGAGGATGTTAGTAATGTCAGCCAACGAAAAGCTTTGAGTGTATTATTCAATAAATTATTCCTGTAATTAGTGTGTATTATTTAGTCTTGAAAATAATTCTAACAGGAAAACCTATTTGATATTCTACATATATATATATATATATATATAATAACATACGTGTCGGGCATTTTGGCATGACGTAATTTTTTTAATAGCATAGATGATACTTTAAAAAAACTGCGTCTCAGAGCCGTCTCAGTATCTCTTGTCATCTGTACTAAAGTCACTGGTAAAAGTCACTGATCAAAGCCTGGCGCTGTCACTAAGATTCCCGATCAGTTAAAGTCACTGGATCGACCATTCCTACTTTGAATGAAACTAGTGGAGTAGAATCCACTCGGACTATATTACTATAGTACGAATTAAATTAAAATTCGGCCTGGGTTTAACTTGATCTTTTTATAAACAAATTCATCTTAACCGAATATCCATGCTATTTATAGTATACTTATTCTAAAAACTATGAAAATAATAAAGAAATTGGCCATATAAAATGCTGACAGAAAAACTAAGGACAATTTCAAGTTAACGGCTAAATTTATTTGATAAATAACGTTTATTCTTAAAGGAGGGAGAGAATATTTTAAATTCAAATATATGAATACTTCTCTTGAATAATGTACTTAATAGAAGTATTAATAAAATGCATTTATTGTAGTTCTTAATAAAAGAGTGTCATTAATAGACAACCTATTATTAGATGTTGAAAAAAATTGTATTTATTGAAAATAATTGAAATTTGTTCTTAAAAATGTCAGATGTAAGAAAGTATTGATTTCAAAAATTGGAATACAAGATGAAACGGAATATTCTATTGTATTAACTGTAGATTTATTGAAATATAAATGAATTGGTATATTTATTATGTGATAAAAATATTTATTATTACTATTTCAACCCAATAACGTACAATATATAAAATAATATATTAAGTTAGGTAGAACTCAGCTAGTGAGATCAATACACAACGAAAAATATTAAATCTCTAAATGATTCACTCAAAATCTCATCATACAAAAGTTTACTAACACAGACTAGTTATGACGACCATTTCGCCTTCTTCAGTATTTCTCAATTTGTGTTATACTGTACTTGTGTATGATGAGATTTTAAGAGAGTTTTTCAAAAATATTTACCGTTGGAAAGTAACATAGCCTACGTATAAAACAGCTGTTATATAACATAACCTACCAAATAAAATCAGCTGTCTTATGAAATCATATGTTGTCATCTAATTTAAGCATCTCGTGAACGTCACAGATAAAGAGTTTCCTTCGTGAAAAACAGAAACAGTGAGATCTGTGACAAAAAATAGTCATTCCGAAAATAAATTTCACTTAGCCATAATCGATTTAAATTGAGTTTGTAAATTTAGGTTTACTTTGTATTATTCAGATCCTAGCCACTATATGTGGTTACGACATTTATAATAAGATTTTTCTTGATTAAGAAAAACTTCGGTTTTATGTTAGATACGAAAATATATAAACTAATATAGAAAAAAAATATTGATGGTTTTAAATAATTAATAATTATAATAATAATAACTCCCTAAAATCAAATTTAAAGGCTAGCTACCTATTTTGGACATTTCGTTAACTCAATTAGCATCGTCAGAGGCTTACAACTGCTCTCAGAGCTTAGTTGTACATAAAGGTTTTGTGACAGTTATTAAATTTGTGGATAAGGATTTGTAAGTGTTTATTGTAACATAAGTAAATCTGAAAAAAAGATGTGGTGGAATATATTACACATAATTAGTTTATTTATTTTTATTCAGTTATAATTTAAAATATTTAAAAAAGATTAACTCTAACATAAGCTCCCAATTTTGGCTTAAGGCTATTAGAATTGTTTACATTACATTTTTGGTATGCAAAAACCCGGGGAGAAGGTTATAAACGGTACGTTTGCTCAACGTACACAATTACTCGCTTCATTTCCCCAGTAAACCATTCGTTAAACCATTATGAACTACAGGGCTAAATTCCTGATAAAAATCACAATAACAAAAAATACTTACCAGCATCGGAATATTGGGGATCGTTATCATTTCAGACCCCGTTAAAGGAAAGGTTTTCTCTGCATTAAACATAAAAGTGTTCTTCATGTAAAAGGAAACGGTATCATTGTAGTCGTAGTCCATCAGGTTAATCTTCTCTTTCCATTCACTTGAACATAAATAAATGCAAAACTTTAACAACGTTTTTTAATATAGACTACTTATATCCACTATATTTGTATATATTTGAGTACATTTCTCTGTCTTTCCTAATATTACAATATTTTCTTTTGTTGAAGCGTTTCGGAATAGCTCCGTTCTCAAAACGTTAATAGTACCCCTATTATTTAATATTACTTCTAATAAATACTATTGAAGTTTTGAGAATGGAGCTATTTCGAAACGCGCCAACAAAAAAAAAACCATTGTAAAGCTAGAAAACACAGAAATCATAAAAAATATTTATAATCAACAAATATAAATTCCAATTGGTACTGAGAATAATATAATTTCGGTTTGGTTGTGAATTAAAAACCTTTTTCATAAATATTTGTTTCATAAATAACAGAGAATGATGGTAAAGGAAAATAAATATACTGTAAAAACATCCCATTTTTGTTTATTAAAATATCAATGTCTGTAACCAACATGAGGTTGCAAACATAGAGCCACGGATGAGTAGAAAAGAGGTTAATTTACTCGAAAATACATTGAATGCCGCTTGTAAAATACAATATAAATATATGCCGCAAGCTACACGCGAAAATTAATTTTCCCATTGCAGCGACTAAATATCGATTGTAACAGGTGCCTTGCTCCACAATGGAAAATTATTAGTCCCTGTATACAGCAATGTGTTGATAGGTAATGTGTTGGCAACCTTTTATCCAGTAGGGCAGGGGATAAACAGGTTTTTATTAGTCATATTTAGAGGAGATTTTCTTTAGGTGAGGATCGTGTCTACTCGATGCTATACTTTCCTTTATTCCGAGTACCAGAGGCTGTTGACCATGTCACTGTCTTTCTACGCACCAAAATTTTTTCAATAAAATTTAATATTATTTCCTTTAGTTTTAAGTTACTTAAAGTTAGAATTAGGTTAATTTAATTTTTTAATTTTTTCAGAATGCAAACCGGCCACGACTACCTAGCCGCCCATCTACATCGCATCGGTGTGCTCCCAACACCAGAATGCCCTCTCTGTGGACACGATACAATGCACTCGACCATTCCGGAGATGATGATGGCCCACTTGTTCGTCATACTGGTCAGCGCGTCACCAAATGGCTCAACAGCTAAGGGTGGGCGTTGGTTAGTAAGTAAGTAATTTTTTTAATTTTAATTTTAGTTTTCATGTTTGGCTTCATGTAGTGTAGCTGTTAGTCCTAAGCGTGCAGTAGTAGGTATTAGTATTTATATATTTATTTCTAGTTACTCTATTTTAAGATTAGTATGTTTAGTTGTAGACCTTTTGGTGTAAGGCGATGATATCCTCTCTTGGGTTTTTGCAAAAACTTTGTCCTTTCCTTGTCCTACCTTATTCCATTAACCCTCCCTCATTATTCTTGTTCGAGGGGTGTAACGAGTAGATAACGATATAGAGTGGGTTTACTTAAGGTCTACGGTGAAATCACCTCAATACCCCTTCTCTATCCTCTATCTTGACCCAACCAATGTATTCACGATGCTTTTATATTATTCGACAATTGTCATATTGGTTGATCTCTTTAAAATTACATTAAAAATGATAATCATCAATTTGTTCAAAGTTCAAGATAATTTAGAAGTAAACCTTGAAACCACACGAAAAGAAAGCATTTGTTAAACAGAAGTTAAGCCGCTGTTGGTACCGGAAGAGGTCTGTTGTGGTGCGAGATCGAGTGCGCTGTGAACTGGAGTACAGGCGAAGCACTTCCGGTTCGAGTTATGAACGATACTTTAAACATGTTGCAAGAAAAATAAAATAGGACTAAGCTTGTAACATAAACTTTTAATTAACAATTTTAATTCTCACTAAAAACGGAACAAGTGAGTAAATGAATAGAGTAGAGCAAAAAGTGAGTAAAGCAAACAGAATTGCGGGGTGTCTGGAAAATTCAAAATGGAGGAATAAAATTATGGAGAAAGGAGTGGAAAGAGGAAATTACGAATCTGCTTCTCCAATAATGGCTAAGTACAGCGGCAACACGGGGAGAGATAGGAAAGGCAAAGGAATTCTGGAAGCAACAGAGATAAACATCTTTAAGAAAACATAGGCATACGAGAGAAATGTAAGGTAGAATTAATAATGAATGGGTAGCAAGTACAAGACGGAAGTAAAAGGACGGAAGTAGAAGCAGTAGAAACAGCTAGAGTGATCGCTAAGGAGAAGACTATCTGTAGGAAGAAATATAAAGCGATGGAACGACAACTTACTACATCCATGAGTAACGCCTATTTTAAAGAAGTAAAGCTTACAGACAGAAATGTGTCAACAAACATAAATAAAAGAATAAATATGCTACTACTCACAAATATAAAAACTTTATTATCATATGCGTTTCAATTACAATATGTCATCATCTTCAGTGATGCTACACAATTTAAAATTAGTTGAAAAAAAAACAGTTTTTAAGTTAAGTTTAAATTGTGTAGCATCACTGAAGATGATGACATATTGTAATTGAAACGCATATGATAATAAAGTTTTTATAATTGTGAGTCGTATCATATTTATTCTTTTACGTTATACAAACCAGCTAGAATATATGTTTATAAACATATATACTCTGTAGTTACAGAGTAAAACCAATTCCAATTTAGAAGATCAGATCGGATACTTTATTAAATAAATTTTCTACTCTGTTAGAATTATTTGCAAAAAATATTTTTAAACATATAAATACAACTGAAGAATTTTGCTATGTGGTTAGAAAATTTGGTTGTCAACCATTTAAGATCAGGTGATTTAAATTGCTTAAGTGAATTATAAACATTTGCAAACTCCTGATGGGGAAACATGAAAGTAAATTAGATCAATGAAAAGTCAGTTTGTGGTTTTTCACTTGTTCTAAATTGGAAATTGGGAACAAATCTCTTTTGCTGCTCTCACCTGTTACCTGTAGTATAAAATGATGGTGAAGTGCGATTAAAAACAATCAACGAACTCGAAGCCATAAACGATTTAAATCTGTCGTCAACAGAAGTAGGCCTACTGAGGGCCGTTTTGTTCTCATACTTTCTGAGTATTAAGAATACACAGTCGTTCTTTTGTTAGTTATTGATTGCAAGGTTTGAGTTACGTAAATTCTAAGTAAGATATAAGTAAACATTAACCTTAAACTCTGCTATGTACGCCTGCATCACTCACATTATTCAACAATATGGACAATATTGTATATTAAAGACCGTTCTACCGGTTCGCAAAGGTTAATGTAATAATTAAATAGAGTGTGTATAGAGCTATGGAAAAGCCATATCAAAGTTTATTATCTAGGTCTATTATCTAACAGTTTCCCCTCACTTTACCAAGAACTATTTCTATGTATTTGAAAACACTTGAATAAATTAAAATTTTTAGATTAATAATTCATTTAGGCCACTAATGAAACGATAAAACACTTGAAAGTTTTGACAGCGTTTATGTAACGAGTAATGAAAAAAATGTTTTTAAAAGTAAATTCCTACTGAGGTTAAGAATCTAAAATTTTATCTTTGTTTGCATATTTCCAGTTTGTTTCTTTATTTTATTTTTTACATAGTTTAAATAAATGAAGCCTCTATACCACAAATAACCTTTTTCTGTATTTAAATCCTTAGGTACATTTCAAGTGCATGCCAATCGTCCTTAGAGCTAATTTACTCTGTTTTGTAAATTACTTCTGAGGATAATTGCTATGTAAATGAAATGTACATCAGGTTTTAAATAGAGGATAAAGTTATTTGTGGTATAGAGGCTTCATTAATTTAAATTAGAGTAATAATAATAATATTGCGTGATGGTTATGGTAACAATTTAAGGTAGTACAATTCATATAGATCTTTGAGAAATAAAGGTATTGGGAAGTTAGACTCAGAACAAAAAGATTCACAGATCGAAATTTTTATAATTTAATTATTGAATAAATATTTGAAAAAACTTTATTAACATCAATTGTCATCCACTATAGACTAGACAAATTTATTTGAACTTGATTGTATGGATAAAAATGTATTTTATTAACGATTGAAAATTTATACAAGTTGTATATATAAGCATTGTGTGAGCTAATAGAAGGAATTTAATAAAAAAGCAGGATAACAGCCAAGTCAAAGAAAAAACCGTGACTATAAAACGCATATGGAAGTATATATGAGTCTCTCTGGGTTTTCAGAAGAGAGGGATAGTTGTGGGATATAAATATAATATAACAAGGACTGTAGAAAAGCATTAATCTCCATGGTGCTTGAAGTCCTTCCATGGCTATCCTGTGTGATGTTTTAAAGAAAGTACGGAGAATGGGAAAGGGAGATAGATATAAAGCTGGGTAGATGGGATAGGGGAGAGGATTATAAAAGGGTCTACGATTTTGTACTGTTGGAAGTAATGTATTCTACAGCTCTTTTGGGCCACATCTCTTGCATGAAAATATGGAGGACAATAAGAAACTGAGGGTAAATTATATAGATGGATAGGTGGAGTAGGAAAAGGTCTATAAGGGAATGAAGATTCCGTACTGTTGGGAGTTATACCATCTAAGGTCCTTTTGGGAAATATCTCCTTTATGAAACTATCGAGGCCTATAAGAAACTGAGGGTAAATTATATAGATGGATAGGTGGAGTAGGAAAAGGTCTATAAGGGAATGAAGATTCCGTACTGTTGGGAGTTATACCATCTAAGGTCCTTTTGGGAAATATCTCCTTTATGAAACTATCGAGGCCTATAAGAAACTGAGGGTAAATTATATAGATGGATAGGTGGAGTAGGAAAAGGTCTATAAGGGAATGAAGATTCCGTACTGTTGGGAGTTATACCATCTAAGGTCCTTTTGGGAAATATCTCCTTTATGAAACTATCGAGGCCTATAAGAAACTGAGGGTAAATTATATAGATGGATAGGTGGAGTAGGAAAAGGTCTATAAGGGAATGAAGATTCCGTACTGTTGGGAGTTATACCATCTAAGGTCCTTTTGGGAAATATCTCCTTTATGAAACTATCGAGGCCTATAAGAAACTGAGGGTAACTTATATAGATGGATTGGTGGAGTAGGAGAAGGTTTATAAGGGAATAAAGATTCCGTACTGTTGGGAGTAATATCTCCTAAGTCCCTTTTCGGAAATATCTCCTTTATGAAACTATCGAGGGCTATAAGAAACTGAGGGTAACTTATATAGATGGATTGGTGGAGTAGGAGAAGGTTTATAAGGGAATAAAGATTCCGTACTGTTGGGAGTAATATCTCCTAAGTCCCTTTTGGGAAATATCTCCTTTATGAAACTATCGAGGGGTATAAAGAACTGAGGGTAACTTATATAGATGGATAGGTGGAGAAGAGGAAGGCCTATAAGGCAATGAAGATTCCGTACTGTTGGGAGTTATACCTTCTAAGTCCCTTTTGGGAAATATCTCCTTTATGAAACTATCGAGGGCTATAAGAAACTGAGGGTAACTTATATAGATGGATTGGTGGAGTAGGAGAAGGTTTATAAGGGAATAAAGATTCCGTACTGTTGGGAGTAATATCTCCTAAGTCCCTTTTGGGAAATATCTCCTTTATGAAACTATCGAGGGCTATAAGAAACTGAGGGTAACTTATATAGATGGATTGGTGGAGTAGGAGAAGGTTTATAAGGGAACGAAGATTCCGTACTGTTGGGAGTAATATCTCCTAAGGCCCTTTTGTGCAAATATCTCCTATATGAAACTATCGAGGGCTATAAGAAACTGAGGGTAACTTATATAAATGGATTGGTGGAGTAGGAGAAGGTTTATAAGGGAACGAAGATTCCGTACTGTTGGGAGTAATATCTCCTAAGGCCCTTTTGTGCAAATATCTCCTATATGAAACTATCGAGGGCTATAAAGAACTGAGGGTAACTTATATAGATGGATAGGTGGAGAAGAGGAAGGCCTATAAGGGAATAAAGATTCCGTACTGTTGGGAGTAATATCTCCTAAGGCCCTTTTGTGCAAATATCTCCTATATGAAACTATCGAGGGCTATAAAGAACTGAGGGTAACTTATATAGATGGATAGGTGGAGAAGAGGAAGGCCTATAAGGGAATAAAGATTCCGTACTGTTGGGAGTAATATCTCCTAAGGCCCTTTTGTGCAAATATCTCCTATATGAAACTATCGAGGGCTATAAGAAACTGAGGGTAACTTATATAGATGGATTGGTGGAGTAGGAGAAGGTTTATAAGGGAACGAAGATTCCGTACTGTTGGGAGTAATATCTCCTAAGGCCCTTTTGTGCAAATATCTCCTATATGAAACTATCGAGGGCTATAAGAAACTGAGGGTAACTTATATAGATGGATTGGTGGAGTAGGAGAAGGTTTATAAGGGAACGAAGATTCCGTACTGTTGGGAGTAATATCTCCTAAGGCCCTTTTGTGCAAATATCTCCTATATGAAACTATCGAGGGCTATAAAGAACTGAGGGTAACTTATATAGATGGATAGGTGGAGAAGAGAAAGGCCTATAAGGGAATAAAGATTCCGTACTGTTGGGAGTTATACCTCCTAAGGCCCTTTTGTGCAAATATCTCCTTTATGAAACTATCGAGGGCTATAAGAAACTGAGGGTAACTTATATAGATGGATTGGTGGAGTAGGAGAAGGTTTATAAGGGAACGAAGATTCCGTACTGTTGGGAGTAATATCTCCTAAGGCCCTTTTGTGCAAATATCTCCTTTATGAAACTATCGAGGGCTATAAAGAACTGAGGGTAACTTATATAGATGGATAGGTGGAGAAGAGGAAGGCCTATAAGGGAATAAAGATTCCGTACTGTTGGGAGTTATACCTCCTAAGGCCCTTTTGTGCAAATATCTCCTATATGAAACTATCGAGGGCTATAAAGAACTGAGGGTAACTTATATAGATGGATAGGTGGAGAAGAGGAAGGCCTATAAGGGAATAAAGATTCCGTACTGTTGGGAGTAATATCTCCTAAGGCCCTTTTGTGCAAATATCTCCTATATGAAACTATCGAGGGCTATAAAGAACTGAGGGTAACTTATATAGATGGATTGGTGGAGTAGGAGAAGGTTTATAAGGGAACGAAGATTCCGTACTGTTGGGAGTAATATCTCCTAAGGCCCTTTTGTGCAAATATCTCCTATATGAAACTATCGAGGGCTATAAGATACTGAGGGTAACTTATATAGATGGATTGGTGGAGTAGGAGAAGGTTTATAAGGGAACGAAGATTCCGTACTGTTGGGAGTAATATCTCCTAAGGCCCTTTTGTGCAAATATCTCCTATATGAAACCATCGAGGGCTATAAGAAACTGAGGGTAACTTATATAGATGGATTGGTGGAGTAGGAGAAGGTTTATAAGGGAACGAAGATTCCGTACTGTTGGGAGTAATATCTCCTAAGGCCCTTTTGTGCAAATATCTCCTATATGAAACTATCGAGGGCTATAAGAAACTGAGGGTAACTTATATAGATGGATTGGTGGAGTAGGAGAAGGTTTATAAGGGAACGAAGATTCCGTACTGTTGGGAGTAATATCTCCTAAGGCCCTTTTGTGCAAATATCTCCTATATGAAGCTATCGAGGGCTACAAGAAACTGAGGGTAACTTATATAGATGGATTGGTGGAGTAGGAGAAGGTTTATAAGGGAACAAAGATTCCGTACTGTTGGGAGTAATATCTCCTAAGGCCCTTTTGTGCAAATATCTCCTATATGAAACTATCGAGGGCTATAAGAAACTGAGGGTAACTTATATAGATGGATTGGTGGAGTAGGAGAAGGTTTATAAGGGAACGAAGATTCCGTACTGTTGAGAGTAATATCTCCTAAGGCCCTTTTGTGCAAATATCTCCTATATGAAACTATCGAGGGCTATAAGAAACTGAGGGTAACTTATATAGATGGATTGGTGGAGTAGGAGAAGGTTTATAAGGGAACGAAGATTCCGTACTGTTGGGAGTAATATCTCCTAAGGCCCTTTTGTGCAAATATCTCCTATATGAAACTATCGAGGGCTATAAGAAACTGAGGGTAACTTATATAGATGGATTGGTGGAGTAGGAGAAGGTTTATAAGGGAACGAAGATTCCGTACTGTTGGGAGTAATATCTCCTAAGGCCCTTTTGTGCAAATATCTCCTATATGAAACCATCGAGGGCTATAAGAAACTGAGGGTAACTTATATAGATGGATTGGTGGAGTAGGAGAAGATTTATAAGGGAACGAAGATTCCGTACTGTTGGGAGTAATATCTCCTAAGGCCCTTTTGTGCAAATATCTCCTATATGAAACTATCGAAGGCTATAAGAAACTGAGGGTAACTTATATAGATGGATAGGTGGAGAAGAGGAAGGCCTATAAGGGAATAAAGATTCCGTACTGTTGGGAGTAATATCTCCTAAGGCCCTTTTGTGCAAATATCTCCTATATGAAACTATCGAGGGCTATAAAGACCTGAGGGTAACTTATATAGATGGATAGGTGGAGAAGAGGAAGGCCTATAAGGGAATAAAGATTCCGTACTGTTGGGAGTAATATCTCCTAAGGCCCTTTTGTGCAAATATGTCCTATATGAAACTATCGAGGGCTATAAAGAACTGAGGGTAACTTATATAGATGGATAGGTGGAGGAGAGGAAGGCCTATAAGGGAATAAAGATTCCGTACTGTTGGGAGTAATATCTCCTAAGGCCCGTTTGTGCAAATATCTCCTATATGAAACTATCGAGGGCTATAAAGAACTGAGGGTAACTTATATAGATGGATTGGTGGAGTAGGAGAAGGTTTATAAGGGAACGAAGATTCCGTACTGTTGGGAGTAATATCTCCTAAGGCCCTTTTGTGCAAATATCTCCTATATGAAACTATCGAGGGCTATAAGATACTGAGGGTAACTTATATAGATGGATTGGTGGAGTAGGAGAAGGTTTATAAGGGAACGAAGATTCCGTACTGTTGGGAGTAATATCTCCTAAGGCCCTTTTGTGCAAATATCTCCTATATGAAACCATCGAGGGCTATAAGAAACTGAGGGTAACTTATATAGATGGATTGGTGGAGTAGGAGAAGGTTTATAAGGGAACGAAGATACCGTACTGTTGGGAGTAATATCTCCTAAGGCCCTTTTGTGCAAATATCTCCTATATGAAACTATCGAGGGCTATAAGAAACTGAGGGTAACTTATATAGATGGATTGGTGGAGTAGGAGAAGGTTTATAAGGGAACGAAGATTCCGTACTGTTGGGAGTAATATCTCCTAAGGCCCTTTTGTGCAAATATCTCCTATATGAAGCTATCGAGGGCTATAAGAAACTGAGGGTAACTTATATAGATGGATTGGTGGAGTAGGAGAAGGTTTATAAGGGAACGAAGATTCCGTACTGTTGGGAGTAATATCTCCTAAGGCCCTTTTGTGCAAATATCTCCTATATGAAACTATCGAGGGCTATAAGAAACTGAGGGTAACTTATATAGATGGATTGGTGGAGTAGGAGAAGGTTTATAAGGGAACGAAGATTCCGTACTGTTGGGAGTAATATCTCCTAAGGCCCTTTTGTGCAAATATCTCCTATATGAAACTATCGAGGGCTATAAGAAACTGAGGGTAACTTATATAGATGGATTGGTGGAGTAGGAGAAGGTTTATAAGGGAAGGAAGATTCCGTACTGTTGGGAGTAATATCTCCTAAGGCCCTTTTGTGCAAATATCTCCTATATGAAACCATCGAGGGCTATAAGAAACTGAGGGTAACTTATATAGATGGATTGGTGGAGTAGGAGAAGGTTTATAAGGGAACGAAAATTCCGTACTGTTGGGAGTAATATCTCCTAAGGCCCTTTTGTGCAAATATCTCCTATATGAAACTATCGAAGGCTATAAGAAACTGAGGGTAACTTATATAGATGGATAGGTGGAGAAGAGGAAGGCCTATAAGGGAATAAAGATTCCGTACTGTTGGGAGTAATATCTCCTAAGGCCCTTTTGTGCAAATATCTCCTATATGAAACTATCGAGGGCTATAAAGACCTGAGGGTAACTTATATAGATGGATAGGTGGAGAAGAGGAAGGCCTATAAGGGAATAAAGATTCCGTACTGTTGGGAGTTATACCTCCTAAGGCCTTTTTGTGCAAATATCTCCTATATGAAACTATCGAGGGCTATAAAGAACTGAGGGTAACTTATATAGATGGATTGGTGGAGTAGGAGAAGGTTTATAAGGGAATAAAGATTCCGTACTGTTGGGAGTTATACCTCCTAAGGCCCTTTTGTGCAAATATCTCCTTTATGAAACTATCGAGGGCTATAAGAAACTGAGGGTAACTTATATAGATGGATTTGTGGAGTAGGAGAAGGTTTATAAGGGAACGAAGATTCCGTACTGTTGGGAGTAATATCTCCTAAGGCCCTTTTGTGCAAATATCTCCTTTATGAAACTATCGAGGGCTATAAAGAACTGAGGGTAACTTATATAGATGGATAGGTGGAGAAGAGGAAGGCCTATAAGGGAATAAAGATTCCGTACTGTTGGGAGTAATATCTCCTAAGGCCCTTTTGTGCAAATATCTCCTATATGAAACTATCGAGGGCTATAAAGAACTGAGGGTAACTTATATAGATGGATAGGTGGAGAAGAGGAAGGCCTATAAGGGAATAAAGATTCCGTACTGTTGGGAGTAATATCTCCTAAGGCCCTTTTGTGCAAATATCTCCTATATGAAACTATCGAGGGCTATAAAGAACCTCAGGTAACTTATATAGATGGATTGGTGGAGTAGGAGAAGGTTTATAAGGGAACGAAGATTCCGTACTGTTGGGAGTAATATCTCCTAAGGCCCTTTTGTGCAAATATCTCCTATATGAAACTATCGAGGGCTATAAGAAACTGAGGGTAACTTATATAGATGGATTGGTGGAGTAGGAGAAGGTTTATAAGGGAACGAAGATTCCGTACTGTTGGGAGTAATATCTCCTAAGGCCCTTTTGTGCAAATATCTCCTATATGAAGCTATCGAGGGCTATAAGAAACTGAGGGTAACTTATATAGATGGATTGGTGGAGTAGGAGAAGGTTTATAAGGGAACGAAGATTCCGTACTGTTGGGAGTAATATCTCCTAAGGCCCTTTTGTGCAAATATCTCCTATATGAAACTATCGAGGGCTATAAGAAACTGAGGGTAACTTATATAGATGGATTGGTGGAGTAGGAGAAGGTTTATAAGGGAACGAAGATTCCGTACTGTTGGGAGTAACATCTCCTAAGGCCCTTTTGTGCAAATATCTCCTATATGAAACCATCGAGGGCTATAAGAAACTGAGGGTAACTTATATAGATGGATTGGTGGAGTAGGAGAAGGTTTATAAGGGAACGAAGATTCCGTACTGTTGGAAGTAATATCTCCTAAGGCCCTTTTGTGCAAATATCTCCTATATGAAACTATCGAGGGCTATAAGAAACTGAGGGTAAATAATATAGATGGATAGGTGGAGAAGAGGAAGGCCTATAAGGGAATAAAGAATCCTTACTGTTGGGAGTAATATCTCCTAAGGCCCTTTTGTGCAAATATATCCTATATGAAACTATCGAGGGCTATAAAGACCTGAGGGTAACTTATATAGATGGATAGGTGGAGAAGAGGAAGGCCTATAAGGGAATAAAGATTCCGTACTGTTGGGAGTAATATGTCCTAAGGCCCTTTTGTGCAAATATCTCCTATATGAAACTATCGAGGGCTATAAGAAACTGAGGGTAACTTATATAGATGGATTGGTGGAGTAGGAGAAGGTTTATAAGGGAACGAAGATTCCGTACTGTTGGGAGTAATATCTCCTAAGGCCCTTTTGTGCAAATATCTCCTATATGAAACTATCGAGGGCTATAAAGAACTGAGGGTAACTTATATAAATGGATAGGTGGAGAAGAGGAAGGCCTATAAGGGAATAAAGATTCCGTACTGTTGGGAGTTATACCTCCTAAGGCCTTTTTGTGCAAATATCTCCTATATGAAACTATCGAGGGCTATAAAGAACTGAGGGTAACTTATATAGATGGATTGGTGGAGTAGGAGAAGGTTTATAAGGGAATAAAGATTCCGTACTGTTGGGAGTTATACCTCCTAAGGCCCTTTTGTGCAAATATCTCCTTTATGAAACTATCGAGGGCTATAAAGAACTGAGGGTAACTTATATAGATGGATTGGTGGAGTAGGAGAAGGTTTATAAGGGAACGAAGATTCCGTACTGTTGGGAGTTATACCTCCTAAGGCCCTTTTGTGCAAATATCTCCTTTATGAAACTATCGAGGGCTATAAAGAACTGAGAGTAACTTATATAGATGGATAGGTGGAGAAGAGGAAGGCCTATAAGGGAATAAAGATTCCGTACTGTTGGGAGTAATATCTCCTAAGGCCCTTTTGTGCAAATATCTCCTATATGAAACTATCGAGGGCTATAAAGAACTGAGGGTAACTTATATAGATGGATAGGTGGAGAAGAGGAAGGCCTATAAGGGAATAAAGATTCCGTACTGTTGGGAGTAATATCTCCTAAGGCCCTTTTGTGCAAATATCTCCTATATGAAACTATCGAGGGCTATAAAGAACTGAGGGTAACTTATATAGATGGATTGGTGGAGTAGGAGAAGGTTTATAAGGGAACGAAGATTCCGTACTGTTGGGAGTAATATCTCCTAAGGCCCTTTTTTGCAAATATCTCCTATATGAAACTATCGAGGGCTATAAGAAAATGAGGGTAACTTATATAGATGGATTGGTGGAGTAGGAGAAGGTTTATAAGGGAACGAAGATTCCGTACTGTTGGGAGTAATATCTCCTAAGGCCCTTTTGTGCAAATATCTCCTATATGAAACCATCGAGGGCAATAAGAAACTGAGGGTAACTTATATAGATGGATTGGTGGAGTAGGAGAAGGTTTATAAGGGAACGAAGATTCCGTACTGTTGGGAGTAATATCTCCTAAGGCCCTTTTGTGCAAATATCTCCTATATGAAACCATCGAGGGCTATAAGAAACTGAGGGTAACTTATATAGATGGATTGGTGGAGTACTAGAAGGTTTATAAGGGAACGAAGATTCCGTACTGTTGGGAGTAATATCTCCTAAGGCCCTTTTGTGCAAATATCTCCTATATGAAACTATCGAGGGCTATAAGAAACTGAGGGTAACTTATATAGATGGATAGGTGGAGAAGAGGAAGGCCTATAAGGGAATAAAGATTCCGTACTGTTGGGAGTAATATCTCCTAAGGCCCTTTTGTGCAAATATCTCCTATATGAAACTATCGAGGGCTATAAAGAACTGAGGGTAACTTATATAGATGGATAGGTGTAGAAGAGGAAGGCCTATAAGGGAATAAAGATTCCGTACTGTTGGGAGTAATATCTCCTAAGGCCCTTTTGTGCAAATATCTCCTATATGAAACTATCGAGGGCTATAAGAAACTGAGGGTAACTTATATAGATGGATTGGTGGAGTAGGAGAAGGTTTATAAGGGAACGAAGAATCCGTACTGTTGGGAGTAATATCTCCTAAGGCCCTTTTGTGCAAATATCTCCTTTATGAAACTATCGAGGGCTACAAGAAACTGAGGGTAACTTATATAGATGGATTGGTGGAGTAGGAGAAGGTTTATAAGGGAACGAAGATTCCGTACTGTTGGGAGTTATACCTCCTAAGGCCCTTTTGTGCAAATATCTCCTATATGAAACTATCGAGGGCTATAAAGAACTGAGGGTAACTTATATAGATGGATTGGTGGAGTAGGAGAAGGTTTATAAGGGAATAAAGATTCCGTACTGTTGGGAGTAATATCTCCTAAGGCCCTTTTGTGCAAATATCTCCTATATGAAACTATCGAGGGCTATAAAGAACTGAGGGTAACTTATATAGATGGATAGGTGGAGAAGAGGAAGGCCTATAAGGGAATAAAGATTCCGTACTGTTGGGAGTAATATCTCCTAAGGCCCTTTTGTGCAAATATCTCCTTTATGAAACTATCCAGGGCTATAAAGAACTGAGGGTAACTTATATAGATGGATAGGTGAAGAAGAGGAAGGCCTATAAGGGAATAAAGATTCCGTACTGTTGGGAGTAATATCTCCTAAGGCCCTTTTGTGCAAATATCTCCTTTATGAAACTATCGAGGGCTATAAAGAACTGAGGGTCACTTATATAGATGGATTGGTGGAGTAGGAGAAGGTTTATAAGGGAATAAAGATTCCGTACTGTTGGGAGTAATATCTCCTAAGGCCCTTTTGTGCAAATATCTCCTATATGAAACTATCGAGGGCTATGAAGAACTGAGGGTAACTTATATAGATGGATAGGTGGAGAAGAGGAAGGCCTATAAGGGAATAAAGATTCCGTACTGTTGGGAGTAATATCTCCTAAGGCCCTTTTGTGCAAATATCTCCTTTATGAAACTATCGAGGGCTATAAAGAACTGAGGGTAACTTATATAGATGGATAGGTGGAGAAGAGGAAGTCCTATAAGGGAATAAAGATTCCGTACTCTTGGGAGTAATATCTTCTAAGGCCCTTTTGTGCAAATATCTCCTATATGAAACTATCGAGGGCTGTAAAGAACTGAGGGTAACTTATATAGATGGATAGGGGGAGAAGAGGAAGGCTTATAAGGGAATAAAGATTCCGTACTGTTGGGAGTAATATCTCCTAAGGCCCTTTTGTGCAAATATCTTCTTTATGAAACTATCGAGGGCTATAAAGAACTGAGGGTAACTTATATAGATGGATAGGTGGAGAAGAGGAAGGCCTATACGGGAATAAAGATTCCGTACTGTTGGGAGTAATATCTCCTAAGGCCCTTTTGTGCAATAATCTCCTTTATGAAACTATCGAGGGCTATAAAGAACTGAGGGTAACTTATATAGATGGATTGGTGGAGTAGGAGAAGGTTTATAAGGGAATAAAGATTCCGTACTGTTGGGAGTAATATCTCCTAAGGCCCTTTTGTGCAATAATCTCCTTTATGAAACTATCGAGGGCTATAAAGAACTGAGGGTAACTTATATAGATGGATTGGTGGAGTAGGAGAAGGTTTATAAGGGAATAAAGATTCCGTACTGTTGGGAGTAATATCTCCTAAGGCCCTTTTGTGCAAATATCTCCTATATGAAACTATCGAGGGCCATAAAGAACTGAGGGTAACTTATATAGATGGATAGGTGGAGAAGAGGAAGGCCTATAAGGGAATAAAGATTCCGTACTGTTGGGAGTAATATCTCCTAAGGCCCTTTTGTGCAAATATCTCCTTTATGAAACTATCGAGGGCTATAAAGAACTGAGGGTAACTTATATAGATGGATAGGTGGAGAAGAGGAAGGCCTATAAGGGAATAAAGATTCCGTATTGTTGGGAGTAATATCTCCTAAGGCCCTTTTGTGCAAATATCTCCTTTATGAAACTATCGAGGGCTATAAAGAACTGAGAGTAACTTATATAGATGGATAGGTGGAGAAGAGGAAGGCCTATAAGGGAATAAAGATTCCGTACTGTTGGGAGTAATATCTCCTAAGGCCCTTTTGTGCAAATATCTCCTATATGAAACTATCGAGGGCTATAAAGAACTGAGGGTAACTTATATAGATGGATAGGTGGAGAAGAGGAAGGCCTATAAGGGAATAAAGATTCCGTACTGTTGGGAGTAATATCTCCTAAGGCCCTTTTGTGCAAATATCTCCTATATGAAACTATCGAGGGCTATAAAGAACTGAGGGTAACTTATATAGATGGATTGGTGGAGTAGGAGAAGGTTTATAAGGGAACGAAGATTCCGTACTGTTGGGAGTAATATCTCCTAAGGCCCTTTTTTGCAAATATCTCCTATATGAAACTATCGAGGGCTATAAGAAAATGAGGGTAACTTATATAGATGGATTGGTGGAGTAGGAGAAGGTTTATAAGGGAACGAAGATTCCGTACTGTTGGGAGTAATATCTCCTAAGGCCCTTTTGTGCAAATATCTCCTATATGAAACCATCGAGGGCAATAAGAAACTGAGGGTAACTTATATAGATGGATTGGTGGAGTAGGAGAAGGTTTATAAGGGAACGAAGATTCCGTACTGTTGGGAGTAATATCTCCTAAGGCCCTTTTGTGCAAATATCTCCTATATGAAACCATCGAGGGCTATAAGAAACTGAGGGTAACTTATATAGATGGATTGGTGGAGTACTAGAAGGTTTATAAGGGAACGAAGATTCCGTACTGTTGGGAGTAATATCTCCTAAGGCCCTTTTGTGCAAATATCTCCTATATGAAACTATCGAGGGCTATAAGAAACTGAGGGTAACTTATATAGATGGATAGGTGGAGAAGAGGAAGGCCTATAAGGGAATAAAGATTCCGTACTGTTGGGAGTAATATCTCCTAAGGCCCTTTTGAGCAAATATCTCCTATATGAAACTATCGAGGGCTATAAAGAACTGAGGGTAACTTATATAGATGGATAGGTGTAGAAGAGGAAGGCCTATAAGGGAATAAAGATTCCGTACTGTTGGGAGTAATATCTCCTAAGGCCCTTTTGTGCAAATATCTCCTATATGAAACTATCGAGGGCTATAAGAAACTGAGGGTAACTTATATAGATGGATTGGTGGAGTAGGAGAAGGTTTATAAGGGAACGAAGAATCCGTACTGTTGGGAGTAATATCTCCTAAGGCCCTTTTGTGCAAATATCTCCTTTATGAAACTATCGAGGGCTACAAGAAACTGAGGGTAACTTATATAGATGGATTGGTGGAGTAGGAGAAGGTTTATAAGGGAACGAAGATTCCGTACTGTTGGGAGTAATATCTCCTAAGGCCCTTTTGTGCAAATATCTCCTATATGAAACTATCGAGGGCTATAAAGAACTGAGGGTAACTTATATAGATGGATTGGTGGAGTAGGAGAAGGTTTATAAGGGAATAAAGATTCCGTACTGTTGGGAGTAATATCTCCTAAGGCCCTTTTGTGCAAATATCTCCTATATGAAACTATCGAGGGCTATAAAGAACTGAGGGTAACTTATATAGATGGATAGGTGGAGAAGAGGAAGGCCTATAAGGGAATAAAGATTCCGTACTGTTGGGAGTAATATCTCCTAAGGCCCTTTTGTGCAAATATCTCCTTTATGAAACTATCCAGGGCTATAAAGAACTGAGGGTAACTTATATAGATGGATAGGTGAAGAAGAGGAAGGCCTATAAGGGAATAAAGATTCCGTACTGTTGGGAGTAATATCTCCTAAGGCCCTTTTGTGCAAATATCTCCTTTATGAAACTATCGAGGGCTATAAAGAACTGAGGGTCACTTATATAGATGGATTGGTGGAGTAGGAGAAGGTTTATAAGGGAATAAAGATTCCGTACTGTTGGGAGTAATATCTCCTAAGGCCCTTTTGTGCAAATATCTCCTATATGAAACTATCGAGGGCTATGAAGAACTGAGGGTAACTTATATAGATGGATAGGTGGAGAAGAGGAAGGCCTATAAGGGAATAAAGATTCCGTACTGTTGGGAGTAATATCTCCTAAGGCCCTTTTGTGCAAATATCTCCTTTATGAAACTATCGAGGGCTATAAAGAACTGAGGGTAACTTATATAGATGGATAGGTGGAGAAGAGGAAGGCCTATAAGGGAATAAAGATTCCGTACTGTTGGGAGTAATATCTTCTAAGGCCCTTTTGTGCAAATATCTCCTATATGAAACTATCGAGGGCTGTAAAGAACTGAGGGTAACTTATATAGATGGATAGGGGGAGAAGAGGAAGGCCTATAAGGGAATAAAGATTCCGTACTGTTGGGAGTAATATCTCCTAAGGCCCTTTTGTGCAAATATCTTCTTTATGAAACTATCGAGGGCTATAAAGAACTGAGGGTAACTTATATAGATGGATAGGTGGAGAAGAGGAAGGCCTATACGGGAATAAAGATTCCGTACTGTTGGGAGTAATATCTCCTAAGGCCCTTTTGTGCAATAATCTCCTTTATGAAACTATCGAGGGCTATAAAGAACTGAGGGTAACTTATATAGATGGATTGGTGGAGTAGGAGAAGGTTTATAAGGGAATAAAGATTCCGTACTGTTGGGAGTAATATCTCCTAAGGCCCTTTTGTGCAATAATCTCCTTTATGAAACTATCGAGGGCTATAAAGAACTGAGGGTAACTTATATAGATGGATTGGTGGAGTAGGAGAAGGTTTATAAGGGAATAAAGATTCCGTACTGTTGGGAGTAATATCTCCTAAGGCCCTTTTGTATAAATATCTCCTATATGAAACTATCGAGGGCCATAAAGAACTGAGGGTAACTTATATAGATGGATAGGTGGAGAAGAGGAAGGCCTATAAGGGAATAAAGATTCCGTACTGTTGGGAGTAATATCTCCTAAGGCCCTTTTGTGCAAATATCTCCTTTATGAAACTATCGAGGGCTATAAAGAACTGAGGGTAACTTATATAGATGGATAGGTGGAGAAGAGGAAGGTTTATAAGGGAATAAAGATTCCGTACTGTTGGGAGTAATATCTCCTAAGGCCCTTTTGTGCAAATATCTCCTATATGAAACTATCGAGGGCTATAAAGAACTGAGGGTAACTTATATAGATGGATAGGTGGAGAAGAGGAAGGCCTATAAGGGAATAAAGATTCCGTACTGTTGGGAGTAATATCTCCTAAGGCCCTTTTGTGCAAATATCTCCTTTATGAAACTATCGAGGGCTATAAAGAACTGAGGGTAACTTATATAGATGGATAGGTGGAGAAGAGGAAGGCCTATAAGGGAATAAAGATTCCGTACTGTTGGGAGTAATATCTCCTAAGGCCCTTTTGTGCAAATATCTCCTTTATGAAACTATCGAGGGCTATAAAGAACTGAGGGTAACTTATATAGATGGATAGGTGGAGAAGAGGAAGGCCTATAAGGGAATAAAGATTCCGTACTGTTGGGAGTAATATCTCCTAAGGCCCTTTTGGGAAATATCTCCTTTATGAAACTATCGAGGGCTATAAGAAACTGAGGGTAATGTGTATAGATTATACGTGTACTGTGTATTTGCTATAACGTGTATATATATTATATTCAAACGATTCATTATTTCTAGTAACTGTAATATCTAAATAATTTAGTTTATTTTTTTATTCAAATTCATGAGTAAATTTTATATTTTTGTGTATATTATTTATACATTTTAATATTTTGTCAATATTTAAACCATTATTATTTGATATATATATATATCCATCATCTATATATCTAAGCCAGTGTCCATTTTGATCATATGTTTTAAAAATCTTATCTATTTCAATGTCTATATTTTGTAAAAATATTTCCTATAATATGCTGGACATTGGAGAGCCCATTGTTAATCCATCCTGTTGTTTATAAATTTTATTATTATATAAAAAATAATTTTGATTTAATATGATTTTTAATGTATTTATTAATTCTTGTGTTAATGTGTTATCTTTTTCAAATGTATCTATATTATTTTTTATTATTTCAAGTGTTTTCATTATAGGTATGTTATTATACATGTTAGTAACATCAAATAATATTAATTTTGTATAATTATCAATATTAATATCTTTTAATTTTTCAATTGAGTTTTTTATATTATGAGTATTATTTAATTTTACCTTATCTTTAAGTAATAAAGCCAAATATTTTGAAATTTTATAAGAAGGAGCAGTTGTAAAATTAACTAATGGCCTAATTGGTTTATCTTCTTTGTGCAATTTAATTAGTCCATTTAACTTTGGAATTTTAGGATTCTCATTTATGTAATTATTAGTATATTTTTGATTAAATAATTTAGATGATGTTTTTATTATATTTTTTATTTCATTTTGACATTTGTAGGACAGACAAAAAAGAAATTAAAAGAAAGATACAAAAAACATTTAAACGCTTACATCAAACCAAACATATACAAATCAAATTTAGCTACGCATTGTATTAATAATGGGCACGAGTTTCCGGAAATAGAAAATATGAAATTAATAAAAGAATTAAATAAAGGATTAAAAATTAATATATTTGAAACATTGGAAATTTATAAGCATAAAGTTAAAGACAAATTAATTGATGAACAAATTCAAGTGAGATCAAGGCACCAAACTATTTATAAGGTCATTGATGCTATAGAAAAAATTACATACAGTGCAATACTTATAAAAATATGGTCGTTTGTAGCACATATGATTTAATTTTGTAAAAATATTTTATTAGATAATTATTTTCCTGAAGATGCTGATACTATTTTATCGGCGAAAAGCTTTGAATAAATATATTCATTAAAAATATTCTTGTTTTTGAAATATTTTTAATTTATTAACTATATTACAAGAAACATATCACTATTAACAATATAAATATATATATATATATATATATATATATATATATATATATATTAAATATTGTGATACGTTTTCTTGCAATATAGTTATTAAATAAAAATATTTCAAGTACAAGAATAGTTTTAAATTGTATATTATTTCTAAGCTTTTCACCTATAAAATAAGTATTAGCATCTTCAGGAAAACAATGTGTAACAAAATATTTTACAAAAATTAAATTGTTAATAGGATTTAACTATTAGGATATTTTAATTAATAAGATTTAAATTTTGTAAAATATTTTGTTACACATTGTTTTCCTGAAGATGCTAATACTTATTTTATAGGTGAAAAGCTTAGAAATAATATACAATTTAAAACTATTCTTGTACTTGAAATATTTTTATTTATTATATATATATGAAGAAAAAACTTATCTAAGGATAACAATATATTAGTTAGAGAAGGCTCTTTGTAGATGGGTATAGGGATAACCAAATTAACTAAAATACGTAAGGGGGAAGAGATGATGCGAGGTCGGAAAAGGAAGTAATCAGAAGAGTCTTGGAGGAACTTCAGAAGAGTGCAGACGAATTGGGTGGGGCAACTGTCAGCAATGTTAATAATGGGTAAAATGTGTTTAATAGAAATAAGAGAATTGTAATTTTGTTTGTATTTGTATAATTTAAAAAGTGCGACGTAAATAGTTTAGTAAAGAAGTAGGAAAAATAAGTTAGTTATGTGAAAGTGCAGCGAAGCAGTATCAACGGCCAAGAGCCCAGGAACTCAACAAACAATAAATACTCTCTTTTTACATTAAAATTAGCCAACAGAGCTTTATAAACAGTAAATTTAGAACAATTTTAAATTCTTTAGTATAAAATAATAATCTAGTTTTTTTTGACCACGTTCTAATTTATAAAAAAGATTCATAATAACGACCCCAGAGAAAGAGAAATAAAACTGTCATTATTAAACTTTATTGTAATAACCTAAAGCCTCAAGAGTCAACCTTTGTTTTTTTTGTAATTGTAATATTAGTTAAGGAATCAATCTTGTCACTAAGTAGCATTAAGGTAAATGGGTATAATGTGTATTAATTAAGTGTCAAGAATAAATGCAAGTTATGTTAAATTTGATAGTGGTGTTAATTAATTAGAAACCCGAAGGTGAGATAAAAGAGTGTTAAGGTAATTAAAAATAACCTAAAGGAAAAGTTATATTTTAAATAACTTAGGTTAATATATATATATATATATATATATATATATATATATATATATATATGTATATATATATATATATATATATATATATATATATATACAAATATATATATATATATATGTGTGTGTGTGTGTGTGTTGCGGCGGGCAGTATTCTCTTGGAATACATACCGCAAAAAGATAAAATTTAAAACATAAAGAGTTTAAATTTCTTTTAAGTAAAACAAACCGAGCCACCGTAAGAAGGGTTAGAAACTTAAATATAAGGCCGTTTGCAAGGGGAAGATGGTCAAAATTGACCTAGAGTTACCATCGACATTTCCAGAGATAAAGCAAGACGAGAAAAATCAAAAATAAAGAATAATAAAATTTCATCAAAAGCACCCTTAAAGAGTTATACGGCTTGATCGAAAAAGTGGATTGAATCGATCTGTTTATCAATTTTGCGAGCCGTTAAGCTCTTGTACAAAAGAAGTGCGCGCGCCGATCAGGCGACATCGATATAAGATCCTTATTGGTTGTCAACTCGTGGGAACGGACTGCAAGGTGGGAGAGTTTCCCTGTTTGAGCAAAAGCCAAGCGTCCTTTACGCCCCAGCTAAACCAGGACTCTCGAAGGGTAAGGACGTTGTCGGGCGTAGCTCCGGTAAAACAATGAACAGTAGTTTTGTTACCGTAAATAGTTCAAAAACTATGAGTGGCTAGGGAAAGTTCGTTTCGTTGTGATGTCGTGACGCTGTAGTTTCGAAAGTGGGGCCCTTTCGCATTTCAAGATCGCGGCGAAAGGGGTTTCCCCATAAATTTCCATCAAATTATGTGCGAGCGTCTTAAAATGTGTGTGTTGCAGCCTTACTAGAAAGACAAGGCGATGTGAACAGTGTAACCTAGCAAACAGTTTTAAAAGAGTGATTCTAAATTTCTAACAAAATCAAACAAAATTTAACTAACTTGATAAACGTTTTAAAAAATTTTTCTATTTCTTTTCTGTGTTAAAAAATGCCCAGTTAAGAACTGTGTTAAAAGAAGGGCTTAAAGCTAAAATTTTATTAGTAACTGTTAAAATTTAAAAGAGGTGCGAAAGTCATCGAAGGAAGAAGATGGGAGATTTTCAAGCAAAGGGTGACGCTAGATGATCTACCTGAAGCGTACCAGACACACAAAGGGATGGAGGATTTCAAAGATGGCGGCAACGCGTGGGAAGTCATCCAAGTATACCTGTGTGGGAACGATGCAACATCCAAGCCGGACCTTCCCCACCCCCGCTCGAGAACAAAGGGAGAGACGAAGAAGAGAGGGAGAAAATAGGCAAGCCAAGGTCAGATCTATTTTTGTCTTCCCTTTGCAAATTAAAAATTTTAATTTGAAGAATTTTTTCTTAATTGGGAAAATGTTATAAAATTTAAATAAATTTTCAAACCATTAACAGTAAACTTTGAATTTTATAAGTAAATACTGGTGGCTTTGTTTTAAAGAGAGGGGGTTTTCAAGATGGCGATGCCATAGAAGCAGAAATTATGTTGTATTTCATGAATGTAAGGGAAATAGAAATTTTAGGTTAGAACTTATGTAAAGGGAAAGGGTTTTAAATAAACAAATCAAATAAAGGGTTTTAAATTATTTAAAGAGTTAAAATCTTATGAAGGTGTAAAGAAATTAAATAAAAGATGTGTTGTAATAAAGTTAAATATAATTTGCTAAAGGTAAATATCCAAGATGGCGGACAAAAGGCCATTGTTCACAACAGCTGATTGGAAGGCTATGCTTTAGTTTCAGGTACTCCTATAAACAGGAGTGTTATTTCATATAATTAAATTAAACTAAATTGGTATTTTATTTAGAAGGAGTCATTACGACATTTTTCCATATGAGACAAATTGACATAAATTATTCTCATTTAAAATAAACAAGGGTTATATCAAATTGAAGCTTTTTTAATTTAAACTGTTGATCTTATTTAGAAAAGGGTGAAATTATATATGTGTATTAAATAAATTGAATCAAACCAAGGTTTGGGTAAAAATAAAGGGTTATGATTTTGATATGTGTAGATTTTAAATATTTTAAAAAAATGCAACAAAAGGGTTAAGTTATACAAGAGATTTTAAAATTGTGAGTGGGGCTAGCTAAAATAAAAATATGTTAATATAAGTTTTCTTTTTTGAATTATAAGTATATATATTGTTTATTTCACGATTTATATGTATATAAAATAATATGTTGGTGGTAGGGTAACTTAGAAAGAAAATTGAAAGTTTTGCAAATTGGTTTAAATATAAATTATATAAAATAAAGGCAAATGGGCTAGTAGCCATTTAGCAAAGGTTACTCAAGATTTATTAAATATCAATTTCCTTCAGAAATTGCATTGATAAATTTTAAATAAATTTTAATTAAATTTCAGTATGTAGAATTTTAATGAAGAAAGGGTTAACCAAATGATAACCAAAGGGTTACATATTTTATATTAAAAGGGTTTAACTATGATTAAAAAAGTTGTAAACAAAACTCAGTATTTATAATTTTCATGAAGAAAGGGTTAATTCAAATGAGAACCAAAGGGTTTTTTATTTTATATAAAAAGGGTTAAATAAATTTTAAAATTTGTAAATTTCTTTGTAAATGATCGAGGATCAGTTCAAAAGGGTGTAACTAGGTTTTAATAAATATAAATAAATTTCATTATGTGGATTTTCATGCCAACAGGGTTAATCAAATAGTAACCAAAGGGTTAAATATTTTCTAGTGAAAGGGTTAAGTGAATTTAAATAAATTTGTAGATTTTGTAAAGGATTGAGGATATGTTTAAACAGGTTAAATAGGTTTCAGTAAACTTTTTAATTAAAATATGTATTTAAATATTATAATTTCAATTGGGAAGGTGTTTGAATTTATTCAGCAGATGATTTAACAATTTTTACAAATTATGATTTGTTGTTCAGTAAATATTTTGATAATCTTGTAGGAGATATGGCTATATGTTTTATATGTAATTTTTGATTCAGTATGGACTTCATAATTGGTTTTTATATAATCTGATATAAATTATGAAATTGGTTTTTAGGTTGTTTGGTAAAATTGATTGAAACTTTACCTGCTAAAGTAAATAGAAATTGAATTTTAAAAATTTCATTTAAAATTGATAAAGATATAGAAAAATCTTATCATTTACATGGCTATGTAAAATATGGCCATAAATAAAGTAGTGTGTTTAGAAAGTTTAAATAAATGGAACAAAATGTGAAAAGTAGGGATCTTTCGGAGTGTGTTGAAAAGTAAGGCTTTGCTTGAATCCAAAAGGTTAAAGCGAATATTTGTAAATTGTAACAATTAAATTTTCAGTAAAAAGTTAAGTAAACAAAACCAAATATTGACAATTAAAATTGCAAGGTTGAGAACCTGGGATACTGAAGTAAAATTAGGACAAGCAGTAAAGGGTTGTTAAAAAGTCACTTAAGGGAAAAGAGAATTTTTTAATTTGAAGATAATAACAAGAACTTCAGATAGGAAAGGGTTATATTTTCGACAAGTAAGATTGACCGTTAAGTAGAGCAAAGTTTTACGCTTTTGGTATACTCCGATTGAAAGAAAAATAAAATCGTAAATTCTTAATTTAAATTTTAATGTCAACTAAAATAAGCAGAGTATGGTTTCTTAACTGTGTAAGAACCAACACAAAGGATATTTTTAAGTCAAATAAATTGCAGACTGTGCATTGTAATATTAAATTTTAAATTTTTTAAAATTAAAAAAATAAATATATTTTAACTAACTTGCAAACAAACTGAGTATTATTTTAAACAAGTTTCTTACACTCTCCTACAGCTGATATGGTCATTTCGCCGTTTAGATGTCTTTCAAAAGAACCCATCCCCCGGGATGACTTACCCGTTAAGGGTAGAATCCGCAGCAAGTTAGGTTTTTTCTTTTTTAAGTCCAGTGACTTGTTCTCTGGCAGATTTTGGCGAGCATTGCACAGCGTTCGTGGTTTTGGCTGCGAGCGGCTCGTTTCAAAATTCTTGCTCTGCAATGGGCGTTGGTGGTCGGGCTTGCGCGCGCGTGCTGGTCAACGGTAGGGTTGACGGCGCCGCGTAGGTGGTGGCCCAGTCCGTTGCAGTTAGTAAGATGGCGCCCGAACGAGTGGGACCGACGGGTAAAGTTGCGGACTTTCCCGTATAAATATTTCGGTCTCTACTAAAATCATAAAAAGACATGGCGAAATTCGACCTAGGAAGTGTAAGAAATAAATAATAAAATGTTAAAGAAAAGAGTTAGAATGCAGTTTTAGGTTGAAACACTGGTAAATTAATTAAAAATAAGATAAGAAGATGAAATTAAGAGTTAAATAGTTTAGTATGAGAAATAGATTTAAAAGAGTTAAGAAAGTAAAGTAGGGGTAAATAGTAGTAAATAAAAAGAGGCAAACACATAGACGAACGCGCGCATAGGAAACACACGCACGACATCCAGCGACAAAAAACGGAAGAAGAAATATGTAAGGAAACATATTCATAGTCTGAGTAGAAGGAGTAGGATAGGATTATATATAAAAAAAAAAAAAAAAAAAAAAAAAAAAAAAAAAAAAAAAAAAGGAAGAAATAGAATAAAACAGAGATTATGGCATCACCAAAGCAGCAGGAGAAGAGTGATATAGAGAAGTTCATGGAGTGGTGGAGAGAAGAGAGAGAACTAGAGCGAAAGGAGAGAGAAGAAGAGAGAGAGCAAGAACGAAAGGAGAGAGCAGCAAAGAGGGATAAAGAAAGGGAAGAGAGAGAGCAAGAGCGAAAGGAGAGGGAAGAGAGAGCAGCAAAGAGAGATAAAGAGAGAGAAGAAAAGAGAGAGCAAGAGCGAAAGGAGAGAGCAGCAGAGAGGGATAAAGAAAGGGAAGAGAGAGAACAGGAGCGAAAGGAGAGAGAAAAAGAGAGAGAGGAAGAACGAAAGAAAAGAGAAGCAGAGTGGGAACAAAAGAAAATGAAATGGCAAAGAGAAAAAGAAGAAAGAGAGCAAGAACGGAGGAAGGAAGAAGTAAAAAAAGAACAAGAAGAAATAAGAAACGTCAGACAACCAGGACCAACCGTCTACTGGGAGAAACCGAGAGTGTGGGCCTACCATCAGATAGTGGGAACCCGAAGGATCGAGTTCTTCGGGAAGGAAAATGAAGATCCAGTTGATTTCATAAAAAAGGTGGAAGAGCTTTTCGAAGAAACCGACCCCATGCTCGAGGAGGAGGCCAAGCTTCAAATGATTGTAAGGAATCTACAAAGAACAGCCAAAGCTTGGTGGCTGGCAGTGCAACGGCCAGAAGACCAGTACGAGGAATTTAAGAGCAAGTTTCTTAACATGTACTGGGGATTTGCTGCGCAAGAGAAAATAAGGCGGCAGTTAGACACTGGGAAGTATAACGAGATGGGACCATACAAAAGGTCTGACTACTTCGTGGTGATGGTTAACAAGGCCAGGAACCTGGATCCACCAATACCTGAGAGGTACTTGGTGAGCAAAGTAATGGCACATTTCGAAAGGGAAATTAGCAGTGCTTGCATAGGAGTTCATCGGGAGTCCGTGGTCAACGCCATTGAATTCTTGGACAACTTTGAAACCGAGACCCGGAACAAAAAAAAAAAAAGTATTGGTAGTATGAAGAAGAATAAAAGAATAGTAAAAGAAAAAGAGAGGCAAAAAGGAGTTACATCTGACAGAGGAGCGAGCAAAAACGTGCTGGAAGGAGAAGGCAAAAGGGAACAGAGTGGAAACAGGGCGATGGGTGGGGCAGAGCCCAAGGATGCTGTAGAACAGCTACCCAGTAACAGTAAAGGAGGAAGAAAGGAAGAAATTGAGAGAAAAAGTAGGCAGCAGGAAGCTGCAAAACAAGGAGGCCCAAAGAGTTCCAGTGACCTAGCCAAGATCCCGGAAGGAAACGGAAATGCAAGCAATCTCAGAGAAACTCGAAATCAGGAAGCTCAAGTAGGAGAAGTCATAAGACCTACACAAGACCATCCAAACACATCCATTGCTAACTTGGAAGCTCAAGAAGGAGAAGATGTTAGATCTAAACAAGACCATCCAGGAGAGCTCCAAGAGATTAGTAGGAGAGCAAAAATCGACAAGGTGGGATGGATTGGTACAAGCGAAGAAGAGGGGCTTGTACTGGCGCCAGCCGAACACCAGGCTGACGTCGTTACTCCTATCGAGAACCCGGAGTGGCCGAGTCTCGGGGGGGGATTGGGACATGGATCCCAATCTGAGGGAAATGTTGGAGCAGACGTGGATAAAGAGAAACCAGATACAGAACTAACACAGAGAGGTAGTGAACATGAGAAAAAAGGAAAACCAGAAGGCCAAGAGGCAAAAGAAACAGAGCAAAGTGAAAGCAAGAAGGGAGCAGCAATTTTAAGCAAAAGAAGAGGAGCCGAGGGCAAAGCAAACAGGAATGTGCCGGAAGGGAGGAGCAAAGAAGGTCATACACGTGGAACTAGGGCGGAAAAAAGGGCAGAGCCCGAGAAAGCCGAAAGTAGGCACAAAAAGTATAAAGGACAAGAGGAAGAAATAGGAGGAAAGGTACAAAGAGGACAAGGAGGCCCAGAATGTTCTTACGACCATGCGGAAATCCCGGAAGGAAACAAGGATGCGAGCGAGCCAGAGGACAAGAAAAACAAGCGTAATAGGAAGGAAAAAGGAGGAGAAAAGAGAACTCAGGACAAGGCAAAAAGAAGTAGACCCAGATACAGGATGAGGAGGAGAGTAGGAGTTGTAAATTGGAAGAGTAGAGTAAAGAGAAAGAAACACAAAAAGTATAAAGATGTCCAAACACTGAAACCACGTCGAGTATATAATGTAAGAAACCTAAGTACAATACAGCAGCAGGATGAAAATAAATCGATTCTCACGAAGACTCAGGAGGAAAGGCTGAAAAAATTAATAGTGGAATACAAAGAGGTATTCAGCGAGACTCCAGGAAGGTACGATATTAAAGATATAAAATTATACGTAGACTAATAATAAACAAAGAAGCCTGATAGCTGACCTGACTTCAAAACAAAAAATGTATGTTGCCGTAGTGCAACAAATATTGATCCAATGTTGTATACAGTAGGAGCACTGACCCAAGCAAAAAAGATAAGGAAGTAGCTTTACTACACAAGGTCACAGCTGTGTGGAGTGGCCGACTAATGCGTAGGCAAGTTACGCAAGACGCCAGCTGATAGGGACAGCGCCCGAGAGTGAGAGGGAAATACCTGAACATCGTTCCTCACTTTAGATAAGGAGCGTAAGTAAATAACTGCCGGTATAAATTGTAAGAACTTGGTTAGATATTTTGGAGTGTATTTATAGGAAATGTAAAATGTTTATATGTATGTATGGAAAAAATAAAATAAAGCCACTAACGAGGGTATAAATGTAGGGCGATGTAAGAAATGGAAAATTTAAAAAAAAAAAAAAAAAAAAAAAAAAAAAAAAATTTTAAAATTTTAAACTTTGAAAAAATAAAGCAAAGAGAAAACAAAATCAGATATATTGTATAAAGCCTGAGAGTGAAAAGTGAGAGTTGTGAGATTTATAAGAATGCATAAACTTATGGTTGTACTTATTAATATTGTAAAAGTGTTTTAAGTGTTTCAGTGAGAAGAGATAGAAGAGGACCAAGGACAAGTAGATAGATAAGTAATATAGTTAAGAGTTAGCTAGCACCCACAAATAAAATAAGAAAACAGATAAATCTCGAAAAATAAATTTTTTTTTAGTATAAGAAAATTTTTTTTTTGAGATACTTTCCAAAAATTTTTTTTGTCTCAATTTTAAAGGGGGATCTTGCGGCGGGCAGTATTCTCTTGGAATACATACCGCAAAAAGATAAAATTTAAAACATAAAGAGTTTAAATTTCTTTTAAGTAAAACAAACCGAGCCACCGTAAGAAGGGTTAGAAACTTAAATATAAGGCCGTTTGCAAGGGGAAGATGGTCACAATTGACCTAGAGTTACCATCGACATTTCCAGAGATAAAGCAAGACGAGAAAAATCAAAAATAAAGAATAATAAAATTTCATCAAAAGCACCCTTAAAGAGTTATACGGCTTGATCGAAAAAGTGGATTGAATCGATCTGTTTATCAATTTTGCGAGCCGTTAAGCTCTTGTACAAAAGAAGTGCGCGCGCCGATCAGGCGACATCGATATAAGATCCTTATTGGTTGTCAACTCGTGGGAACGGACTGCAAGGTGGGAGAGTTTCCCTGTTTGAGCAAAAGCCAAGCGTCCTTTACGCCCCAGCTAAACCAGGACTCTCGAAGGGTAAGGACGTTGTCGGGCGTAGCTCCGGTAAAACAATGAACAGTAGTTTTGTTACCGTAAATAGTTCAAAAACTATGAGTGGCTAGGGAAAGTTCGTTTCGTTGTGATGTCGTGACGCTGTAGTTTCGAAAGTGGGGCCCTTTCGCATTTCAAGATCGCGGCGAAAGGGGTTTCCCCATAAATTTCCATCAAATTATGTGCGAGCGTCTTAAAATGTGTGTGTTGCAGCCTTACTAGAAAGACAAGGCGATGTGAACAGTGTAACCTAGCAAACAGTTTTAAAAGAGTGATTCTAAATTTCTAACAAAATCAAACAAAATTTAACTAACTTGATAAACGTTTTAAAAAATTTTTCTATTTCTTTTCTGTGTTAAAAAATGCCCAGTTAAGAACTGTGTTAAAAGAAGGGCTTAAAGCTAAAATTTTATTAGTAACTGTTAAAATTTAAAAGAGGTGCGAAAGTCATCGAAGGAAGAAGATGGGAGATTTTCAAGCAAAGGGTGACGCTAGATGATCTACCTGAAGCGTACCAGACACACAAAGGGATGGAGGATTTCAAAGATGGCGGCAACGCGTGGGAAGTCATCCAAGTATACCTGTGTGGGAACGATGCAACATCCAAGCCGGACCTTCCCCACCCCCGCTCGAGAACAAAGGGAGAGACGAAGAAGAGAGGGAGAAAATAGGCAAGCCGTGCTTTGTGTGGATTCCAAGGTCAGATCTATTTTTGTCTTCCCTTTGCAAATTAAAAATTTTAATTTGAAGAATTTTTTCTTAATTGGGAAAATGTTATAAAATTTAAATAAATTTTCAAACCATTAACAGTAAACTTTGAATTTTATAAGTAAATACTGGTGGCTTTGTTTTAAAGAGAGGGGGTTTTCAAGATGGCGATGCCATAGAAGCAGAAATTATGTTGTATTTCATGAATGTAAGGGAAATAGAAATTTTAGGTTAGAACTTATGTAAAGGGAAAGGGTTTTAAATAAACAAATCAAATAAAGGGTTTTAAATTATTTAAAGAGTTAAAATCTTATGAAGGTGTAAAGAAATTAAATAAAAGATGTGTTGTAATAAAGTTAAATATAATTTGCTAAAGGTAAATATCCAAGATGGCGGACAAAAGGCCATTGTTCACAACAGCTGATTGGAAGGCTATGCTTTAGTTTCAGGTACTCCTATAAACAGGAGTGTTATTTCATATAATTAAATTAAACTAAATTGGTATTTTATTTAGAAGGAGTCATTACGACATTTTTCCATATGAGACAAATTGACATAAATTATTCTCATTTAAAATAAACAAGGGTTATATCAAATTGAAGCTTTTTTAATTTAAACTGTTGATCTTATTTAGAAAAGGGTGAAATTATATATGTGTATTAAATAAATTGAATCAAACCAAGGTTTGAGTAAAAATAAAGGGTTATGATTTTGATATGTGTAGATTTTAAATATTTTAAAAAAGTGCAACAAAAGGGTTAAGTTATACAAGAGATTTTAAAATTGTGAGTGGGGCTAGCTAAAATAAAAATATGTTAATATAAGTTTTCTTTTTTGAATTATAAGTATATATATTGTTTATTTCACGATTTATATGTATATAAAATAATATGTTGGTGGTAGGGTAACTTAGAAAGAAAATTGAAAGTTTTGCAAATTGGTTTAAATATAAATTATATAAAATAAAGGCAAATGGGCTAGTAGCCATTTAGCAAAGGTTACTCAAGATTTATTAAATATCAATTTCCTTCAGAAATTGCATTGATAAATTTTAAATAAATTTTAATTAAATTTCAGTATGTAGAATTTTAATGAAGAAAGGGTTAACCAAATGATAACCAAAGGGTTACATATTTTATATTAAAAGGGTTTAACTATGATTAAAAAAGTTGTAAACAAAACTCAGTATTTATAATTTTCATGAAGAAAGGGTTAATTCAAATGAGAACCAAAGGGTTTTTTATTTTATATAAAAAGGGTTAAATAAATTTTAAAATTTGTAAATTTCTTTGTAAATGATCAAGGATCAGTTCAAAAGGGTGTAACTAGGTTTTAATAAATATAAATAAATTTCATTATGTGGATTTTCATGCCAACAGGGTTAATCAAATAGTAACCAAAGGGTTAAATATTTTCTAGTGAAAGGGTTAAGTGAATTTAAATAAATTTGTAGATTTTGTAAAGGATTGAGGATATGTTTAAACAGGTTAAATAGGTTTCAGTAAACTTTTTAATTAAAATATGTATTTAAATATTATAATTTCAATTGGGAAGGTGTTTGAATTTATTCAGCAGATGATTTAACAATTTTTACAAATTATGATTTGTTGTTCAGTAAATATTTTGATAATCTTGTAGGAGATATGGCTATATGTTTTATATGTAATTTTTGATTCAGTATGGACTTCATAATTGGTTTTTATATAATCTGATATAAATTATGAAATTGGTTTTTAGGTTGTTTGGTAAAATTGATTGAAACTTTACCTGCTAAAGTAAATAGAAATTGAATTTTAAAAAGGTCATTTAAAATTGATAAAGATATAGAAAAATCTTATCATTTACATGGCTATGTAAAATATGGCCATAAATAAAGTAGTGTGTTTAGAAAGTTTAAATAAATGGAACAAAATGTGAAAAGTAGGGATCTTTCGGAGTGTGTTGAAAAGTAAGGCTTTGCTTGAATCCAAAAGGTTAAAGCGAATATTTGTAAATTGTAACAATTAAATTTTCAGTAAAAAGTTAAGTAAACAAAACCAAATATTGACAATTAAAATTGCAAGGTTGAGAACCTGGGATACTGAAGTAAAATTAGGACAAGCAGTAAAGGGTTGTTAAAAAGTCACTTAAGGGAAAAGAGAATTTTTTAATTTGAAGATAATAACAAGAACTTCAGATAGGAAAGGGTTATATTTTCGACAAGTAAGATTGACCGTTAAGTAGAGCAAAGTTTTACGCTTTTGGTATACTCCGATTGAAAGAAAAATAAAATCGTAAATTCTTAATTTAAATTTTAATGTCAACTAAAATAAGCAGAGTATGGTTTCTTAACTGTGTAAGAACCAACACAAAGGATATTTTTAAGTCAAATAAATTGCAGACTGTGCATTGTAATATTAAATTTTAAATTTTTTAAAATTAAAAAAATAAATATATTTTAACTAACTTGCAAACAAACTGAGTATTATTTTAAACAAGTTTCTTACACTCTCCTACAGCTGATATGGTCATTTCGCCGTTTAGATGTCTTTCAAAAGAACCCATCCCCCGGGATGACTTACCCGTTAAGGGTAGAATCCGCAGCAAGTTAGGTTTTTTCTTTTTTAAGTCCAGTGACTTGTTCTCTGGCAGATTTTGGCGAGCATTGCACAGCGTTCGTGGTTTTGGCTGCGAGCGGCTCGTTTCAAAATTCTTGCTCTGCAATGGGCGTTGGTGGTCGGGCTTGCGCGCGCGTGCTGGTCAACGGTAGGGTTGACGGCGCCGCGTAGGTGGTGGCCCGGTCCGTTGCAGTGTGTGTATTCGATTTTTGCCTGGTGGTTAATATATTTGTAAATTTACCATGAAAAGTTAATTGTCGACTTCATAAAATTGCCTATTGATGTGATTAAATACAATTTAACATAGCTATCCCCAATAGCAGGTTGTATAGTCACGCACTTACTTAGTAATCGATTTGTCTGGCGACCACTTTATGGCAATCGCCAATTAAAGCAAGCATCCGTTATGAATAGAATGGGAAACAGGTTATTTTATAATAATAAACAAAGGAACAGCTTTTTTTCCAGGCTTTCGTTTTTGCGCAAGCCTTAAGCTTGTAAAAAATGCAGCAAATGGAACACGCCTAATAAAATGAATGATTTTATTGGGTCAAGAAATTTTTCGCTTCGACGCCCCTGTTTTAAAATTTAACCGAGCACGGTTTTTATGATGATCTTTAGACCTGTTTTGCAAAAAAGAAAACCTATACAAAATGCCTGTTATCATACTGATAAAGTAAGATCGTTTCAATTAGTTCGCTTTATAAACAGATCCCATATGGTTACATCAGTCAGAGGCGACGTTATTGATCTGAAGTAGCGAATGTTATTGAGATCAATTATAAGGAGGGGTAAAGACTGGTGTAAAAGGGTTATGAAGGGTTAAGAATGGGTTGAAGATGAAGAGGTTAGGAAAGGAGATGAGAAAGGGGTTAGAAAATGATTAGGGCGAGGTTTGTAGTAGGGTCTTGCTGGAGTTATCTAGTCATCTCAGTCCTTTCCCTACTATCCGGCAACATTTAACTGTTATTCCAGTCTCTACGTCGTCTTGATATTTGTCCCTCTCTGTAGATAATTATATTATATTTAATTAAAATTTAATATTAGATTAGTTTAAAGCAATGAAAAGGGGTCCAGAAATATAAAAGTTATGGTTTTACTTAGGATTGCCAAGGTTAGGGCCTAAATTTTACTTTCATGGGAGAAGAAGAACTGGACTGAAATATATCAGGCCAGCAAGACATAATATAAAATCACGTTTTTTGCCACAGTTACATTAATAGATTGAATTTGCAATGCTGTTTGCGGATTTGGGGACGGTTCATAACATTCTCCTTAAATTTAGGCTCGGTTTTGTTCAACGGTGTAGTATGCTTTATGCTTTTTTTAGTATAGACATTGTTTATTTTAGTGAACGTTTCAGGAGTGTAAAATATGACTGTTTTTCTGAACAAGCATGACTAAAGTTATTTTTTCATATACTTTCAGTCATAAATTTGACAAAAGTATGTAAATGTAATACCTAAAGATGATTCAGAAAAATTAATTTTGATGGTCAAACCTGTTTCTTATTCGGTGTTTCAGTGAAGTTATGTTTTTGTAGCCGATCTTGGAATTGTTGAAATGTTTATGATTAGGCCTAACGTTCTATTTTCGAGTGGCATTTCCTCTAGTCTTTTCCATATTTTGTACAATTTTATCTAAATATATTATATTTGTCTGTTATTCATCCTGGGAGAGTTTCCATAACCTCCTTTCTTGGAGGGTCAGACGCGCAGCCCGAGATAATTTTGTGGCTAAGATACTGGATTTAGGGCTTAGTAAAGTTTAACGTTTTTGTAGTAGTCTTATGGAATATCTTTTATGTGTATTTAAACAAGATTTAAATGATTCAACAGTTAAAATAACAAGAAACGAAATCAGAAGGAATATAAAGTATCGATATATGGACTGCTTTATTTCAATCAGTAGTGAAATGTCAATAAAAGACTACTTATTCAATTCCCTCTAATGGTTCACACTCTAGCTACATATATATATATATATATATATATATATATATATATGTATCTTGTTCAAATTTTCAATCGTAAACTTGTAGTGAATGACAATTGATTTTAATAGTTTATTCAAATAATTATAAATTTATTACATTTAAAAAACAACTTTTAATATTACATGGGTGAGTAACTTTTCATAAATGGGGCAAGGTATGCGATTTAGTTATTTCGTCCCATTTGACTTAAAATAAATGATAACGTATGATTCGATAAAACAGCTGATTTTATGTTATAGCTTATGTGTTACGACAGCAATTTAAAAACATAGGTTGTGTTACTTTATTTATAATAGTTGTAATTATTTTAACAAAAAGTAGCTAAACTAAAAATTTTTTGTTTACTTAAGTAGGAATTGGTTAACACATTTTTTTTACTAATTTTTCATAAAAACTCCAATTTTACTAGAGAAGCTTCAGAAACATATTATTTCTATTCCTACATCGTATAACTGGCATTTTAAATGATATTCCCTGGCATCGCTCACTCGAGATACGGCGTTTCAATCCACAAGCTGTCCGATACGTTTTACCTTTATTTAAATGTACGGGAGCTTGATTTAACCATTCCCTGCGGAAATACGTCTCTGCTTGATGAATGGATCTGTGTTTGATGGCTTTTATTACCAACATGGTAGGGGGGGGGGTATGACGTGTTGAAATCGTTGTCTATGTTGGGCTACGAAAATTGGATACCTGCTCGTTATATTAAGCTACGAAACATTTCAGCGAATTGAGGTCATACTCATTGTTGTTGGGTGCTTTTCAGAGAACGTCCTATAGAAATCATTTTGTCTGCTATGTAATACGAGCTTCTGTTGTACGCGAAGGGGGGTTTTTCCATCTTGGGTTGACTTTCTTCATTAAAACAAAACAAACGTTATTTCTTGGGAAAAAGACGTTTATTAACCGCAAGAAATACAAACATTTTGATTTTCCAATTCCTTCTAATAGTTCTTACTCTTCTTATATATATATATATATATATATATATATATATATATATATATATATATACATATATATATATACATACATATATATATATATATATATATATATATATATATATATATATGTATATATATATATATATATATATATATATATATATATACATATATATATACAGCCTGCTAACAATACGGAGACCATACATTGGTCATTTTGCATTCAAACTGGCAGCCGGGTACTTGTGGCAGCCGTATACGGCTGCCACATAGTAATCCATGATAATGTAACACCCTTTGACAATAATCAAAATAAAAATTATGTCAATAAGTGTTGTAAAAAGAAGTGTTTTATTGGAGTTATACTGTATTTCGAAGTTCTATGGTCGTTCTGAATTTTTAAAAAATAATTTGTAGTAACCAAACGGTACTCGTATTGATAGCAGAGTGAACGGGATTTGTATATCACAAGTTTGTAACATTTCCGCCAGGGGCAGCATGGTCGCTTCCTGTATATAAATTTACTGTATGTTTCAACCATTCCCTAACATTATGGCAGCCACAAACTTGGCAACATTGCTGGCATCCACATAGATATCAATCGTACTACGTAATGTATATACAGTATTTGAATTGGACAAAGAATCGCTGGAAAGTGACCACTCGGGGGTTTTTGAGTATGGTGAATCCATTGCCGTCATCAAATGTCTCCGGGGATGTACTGGTGAGGCTGAATCCATGTACAAAGGGGTTGAATTAGGGTAAAAATGTCAGATGCCTAAGAATCGCGGGATATTGACCGTTCGGGGGATTTTTGAGGATGCTAAATTCAATGGCGTCATCTAGAGTCACCGGGGATGAACCGGATGTAACTCTACGTAAGTACCAAAGGGATGATTAGGGGTAAAAAAGTCAAAAGTCATAAAATAACTAGAAAATAACCACTCGGGGGTTTTTGGTAAGGCGGAATTCAATGCCGTCACCCAAAGTCGCCGGGGATGCACTGGTATGGTTCCACGCGAGTACGAAAGTGGTGAATTGGGGTGAAAATGTCAGAAGTTAAAAAATCTCTGGAACATAACCACTCGGGGGGTTTTTGAGGATGCTGAGTTCAATTCCACCATCGAAAGTCACCGGGGATGGACAGATGATATTCAACGTGAGTGCCAAAGGGATGATTTGGGGTAGAAATGTCAAAAGTAAAAAAATTACTAGAAAATAACAACTCGGGGAATTTTGATGAGGCGGAATTCAATGCCGTCACCGAATGTCACCGGGAATGCATTGGTGTGGTTCCACGAGAGTACCAAAGGGGTGAATTGGGGTGAGAATGTCAGAGGTCAGAAAATCGCTGAAAAATATCCGCTCGGGGGTTTTCGAGGATGCTGAATTCAATGCCGTCATCGGAAGTCTCCGGGGAGGTACTTGTGAGGCTAAACCCATGTATCAAAGGGGTTGAATTAGGGTAAAAATGTCAGATGCCTAAGAATCGCGGGATAATTACCGTTCGGGGGTCTTTGGGGATGTTAAATTCAATTGCGTTATCTAGAGTCACCGGGGATGGACCGGATGTGACTCTACGTAAGTACCAAAGGGATCATTTGGGGTAAAAAAAGTCAAAAGTCAAAAGATAAGTAGAAAATATCCACTCGGGTGTTTTTGGTAAGGCGGAATTTAATGCCGTCACCGAAAGTCGCCGGGGATGCACTAATGTGGTTCCACGCGAGTACCAAAGGGGGGAATTGAGGTGAAAAAGTCAAAAGTCAAAAAATCGCTGGAACATAACCACTCGGGGGTTTTTGAGGATGCTAAATTCAATTCCGCCATAGAAAGTCACCGGGGATGGACAGATGATACTCTACATGAGTGCCAAAGGGATGATTTGGGGTAGAAATGTCAAAAGTAAAAAAATTACTAGAAAATAACAACTCGGGGAGTTATAATGAGGCGGAATTCAATGCCGTCACTGGCTATGCATTGGTGTGGTTCCACGCGAGTACCAAAGGTGTGAATTGGGGTGAAAATGTCACAAGCCAAAAAATCACTGGAAAATATCCGCTCGGAGGTTTTTGAGGATGCTGAATTCAATGCCGTCATCGAAAGTCTCCGGGGATGTACTGGTGAGGCTAAACCCATGCACCAAAGGGGTTGAATTAGGGTCAAAATGTCAGGTGCCTAAGAATCGCGGGAAAAAAGCCGTTCGGGGGTTTCTGAGGATGCTAAATTCAATGACGTCATCTAGACGGGCGTGCTGAACTCAATGGCGTCCTCGAAAGTCACCTGGGATGGACGTATGTGACTCTACGTGAGTGCCAAAGGGATGTTTTGGGGTAAAAATGTCAAAAGTCAAAAATTTACTTGAAGTTTACCACTCGGGGGTTTTTGAGGAGGCTGAATTGAATGCCGTCGCCGCATATGTACTGCGATGGTTCTACACAAGAACCAAAGGGATAATTTGGGGTGAAATTTTCAGATAAATAACTGCCTTAGGGCTTTTGAGGATGCTGAATTCAATACCGTCATCGAAAGACACCAGGGCTGGACGGGTGTGGGCTCTACGGGAGAAGCAAAGGGAGAATTGGGTTAAAAGGTCAGAGGCTAAGAGATCGTTATAAAATGATCACTCGGGGTTTTTAATAATGCTGAGTCTAATCCTACCACCGAAGTTGGCCATGCACAATCCAGGAAAGGACTGCGGGTGTCGCTGTGGGTGAATTGAGGTAAAACTTGTCAGAAACTAAAATATTGCCCAAAAATGCGCATTCGAAGATTTTCGAAGGTTCTAGTCCCTTCTCATCAAAATTCGTCGGGGATGTACGGGGTGGTGATTCGTCAGGAATCACCAAGGGGTGATTTGAGGTATATATCCCATTGACAATAAATCGCCCGAAATTGGCATGTTTCCAACTATGCAACATTACCTACAGAAAGAGTCGGGTTCGCGACCTTGTCTTGGACAGGAGTTATGCTACAACTATTTACAGAAATGTTTGTGATATGAAAACATAAACAGGCGGCACTCCGATAGCAGTTCTAGCACGTTTGTTTACGTCATGTCGGTCAAACTAATCTTTATAATTTGAAGCAGTGTTTCAATGCAGCCTGTCCATGTGCTTTAAGAATTTTAAAGACTGTATGCTTGAAAGATTCAACTTAAAAAGTTAACCGTTTGTCCCAAATTGATAATTTTATAAACATTAAATTTTTTATTTAATTTTTTTAAAATGTATTTTGTCTATCTAATTGTCATACATTTTCTTTCCAATTTTACTTAGACTATTTAGATATCTAATTCGGGTAATTAATTTTCATCTCTTTTTGTGTTATTTTCTTTTGTTCTTTTAAAAAGGATGGTATCGTTAGCGGGGGCAGCGGAATGACTTTTGAACCATCCGTAAATGAAAAAAATTCTACTATAACCGTAAATTTAAAAAAAATATAAATAAGTAGACCTTATATTTGTTCAACCTTTATGCAACTTAGAATAAACGACAAAGAGAATTTGTTGATCCACATCATTTCATTGACTTATCTTTATCAGCTTATATATCCAGAAAACCTATTATGCCAATATCTACAAATTCCACGCTAAACCTTTAACTACCGTCATCGTGCCTGATCATCAGCATTAGCCGAAGAAGACAGTGATTCAGGTGCTGTATCTAATGACCAACTTTTAGAAGGCATCAAAGAGAATAGGGGAATTGTGCAACAGAGTGAAGAAGTAATTGAGCAAAAGGTCAGGGTTCTTCAAAAAGAAGGATGGTTGATCTGAAATTCGGTATCATGAGCGAAAGTACTCCTCTTCGGTACTTTTTCGATCATGATACCGAATCTCAACGAAGTGCATCAGACGATGAAAATGATTTCAAAAAACTGCAACCTCCAGAAATTTACAAATTTTTCTATTTGTATAGATAAATTGTTTTAAGCAATGTAGAATTTGTCCAGCAACAAAAAATAGAAAGACTAGTTACACTTTGTAAGATGTCTTTGTACAGTCAATATGTCTAGAATGTTCTGCGCCACTGTGTAAATACTGCTGTCAAAATTGAGTTATTATTTCTAATGCCAGATTCCATAAATAAAGCTTATAATGTGTCAAATGAAATCTTGTATATAAAGTTAAGTGTGTACAATCAGTGAACAAGAAATAATTAGTGTATGTTAATTATCGTGCCATTATAAGTCTTTTTAACTAAACTGCGCTAAAATCTGTAGGTTTTATGTACTACAGTTTTCAATTAGTAAATATTATATAACTGATCTCATAAAACTACGTTTACCCTACTAGGCACAGGCAATCAGAATATTCAAAAACAATTTTTATAAAGTAAATGCAAGATAAATTGTTAAACCACACAATAATTCACACTTAGACATTTCGTACCTGTGAGCTACAACGACAGTAGTATTGTGACAGAAATTGCAGGACGGTAATTGAAATAGTTGTTAATAAATACTGAATCATCCATCGTTAATCTCTGTATTGTATACAAACAAGAACCTAAATGACATCTGTGCGAGATATCAGGCTGTCTGGTGTAAACAAACATAGGTCCAAGCCAAACAAAGATAAAGGCTCGCACTCCACAAGTACTCTCGTGGACGAAGGCCCGAAAAACTGACTTTCTGCATTCTATCTTTTCCATCCCTTTCTCTCATTTACATACGGCGTAAACGTAAATTTATGGTATTCTCCCAACGTCAAAATGGTCGTATAAAGACGGAATCATTTGTTTATATTCTCGACTTTAGCCGCTGGTAGTCTGTGTTTTATTTTATTAATATGTTTATTGAATACATTGGTATTAACATTTAGTGAATATATATATGGCGTAGGGCATATTAAGTGTTACATCTGTTAATATATGTGTTGCAGACTAGTGTTAACATGTTTGCAATGTTACCAAATTGTAACAATATACAGCAAATAGTCACTTTTAGATTCTTAAAATCGGATAGAGATGCTATGACAATTAATTTGAAAAGCAAGTTAAGTTAAAAAAATAAATACTTAATCGATCCTATAGTATCTAAGAGCCCCAAGGGAAAAGTATGAGATGCATTGACCGGAACATTAAGATAAGTTTGGTGTGCCATCAAGTAAACAAACACGTCAGAATGGCTTTCGGAGTGTCGGCTGTTTATGTTTACATATTACAATTGTGTCTGTAAATATTTATCATAGTTCTCTCCAAGATAAGGTCGCGAATCCACAGCTGTATGTCCTTTCCAGCGAAACAACAGTTATGTTCAAAGGAATTGACAGATGTAATATAAGGGGAGTGGTACAGTCTCAAAAACTACCGAATGTCAATTTTTATGAGATTTTTTTATATTATTATTTTATATTTATATGCTAATAACTTCAAGAAATAATTCCGTTCTTGACGATAACATTTGCGTGTTTGCAAACACAAATACCAGTAACCCCATAATTGTTTATAAAGTTTTATGAAAGCATGCTAAAATAGCATGTTTACAAATTCCTGAAGTACTTACTTCGAGGACTCTAATGAAACACTTGGCAACAATATCTCAACTCTTCCAAATGAATGACCAAGGTATTAAAGAACTAGCGTTACTTATAGGCCATACAACATAATTTTTGTATCAATAATAACATTATATTAATTTTTTTCATCCAAAATATTTAAAAATAGTTTAAAAAATATAAATAATGTAACAAAGATAGAACACGTGGATATATACACACATTCTATGACCATAAGAGCAAAACATTTTAAGTACTTATTTAAGGATACATGTATCATAGGTGTTAATATGCTAATTAAACTAGATAGCAGTTCAGGCGGTTTAAGCAATGGTAAATATTTAAAATTCTTTATTTCTACATCTCTGAAGATTATATGTCAGGATATAGTTCTTCCCAATGTATATTGCAGTGTAGCTAGAATCAAAACGTTTTCGGTAAGCAATGTAATAAATCTATTATGTTTATCCTCGATATTCTAGTCCCAAGAGTAACTTTAATGTCTATGAGATATTCACTCACTTTAGAGTTGCATGAAAAACTGTTTCAAGTACGGTGATCATTGGTACGGAAACAAATACAGTAGTGCATGGATAATTCGAGGTAGATGGGACCGAGACACCGTCGGATTACCGAAAACTTGGATTACACGGAAATAGCTTCCTGTAGGCCCTACACTAGAAAAAAACAGGAGTTCCAATGAACCCTAATACTATAATTAAGAATGCACAAAATACGTAGCTTTATTGATTACAGTATATACATAAATTAATGTTGCTTGGCTCTTCAAGACTACTGTACTGATTCTTGCTTGCGGGGATACCATACGATATAAATACCATACTAAGTGTCGGCAATTATAGCTAAAAAAAAGCCGATGCCCGTTGTGTTCTTTATCAGGACGCCCAATGTTTTGATCGTAGATAGTCTTTTTGTTCGCCTACCATAAAAATAAAACGAAGTACCATGAAGTATAGTGAAAAATTACCGTGATCATCGGTAGTAAATATTTATGATTATCAACGTCTAAAGATTGACTACAAAACGTTTTATAAGCTCTTGGTTAGGGTTGCTTAACTGAAGTAATTTTCTATGAACGAAAAATAGAGAATACTCAAATTGAAATATTAAGTTTGTAATTAGGAGTTATTTATTAACTGGTATTGCTAGTGGTAGGATTCGTAAAATATATAAACAAAAGAGACAGTTTTGAGAAGTGATTGAGTATTAGCAGACTTTGTCTTGAGATCAGACACAGCCGAACTAACTAAAATCATTCTGATACTAACTATAAAAATGTATGTAACATGTCGACCGAAGAACGGAGAGATTTTTTAAAGTGAAAAAAAATCTACAAAACAGTCATTATCTTTTACGTCTTGTTTTTTTAACAAGAAATACCATCATAGTGACTAATTTCATTATGTTACTCTGCATAACGCTATTTTACAGCTAGTTTTTGAAGACTGGTTCCTCAGCTATATTCGTCAAAATATTTGTAAAGTTTTTCACCATAATAATAATAAATCAAATTGTAGATACCAGGAGGGATACGGCTAAAGATAGAATTAAAGAAGAAGATTAAAATATACTTAAAACTTATCAGATATATTTTCAGGTGCATTCAACCTGTCTTGATGAAAGTAACATCACAATCAAGGTGAAATGTCATCCTTTAGGAACATATCTAAGGGAGGAATTAAATAAATTTTTTAACCTGGCAACAACGACCAGGAAAATTTAATGAATGTAGTTAAAGAGAAACTTTTAGAAAAAATAGGTCTTTACTCAAACACAATTGTACCTATAATAACTTATGACAAATCAAATATGGTGGATAAATAAAATAGATGTATTACATTGCTTACCGAAATCGTTTTTCACCCTGATGCCTAGCTACAATGCAATATACATTGGGAAGAACTATATCCTTACATAATATTATATTCTTTAGAGATCTAGAAGTAAAGAAGTATATTTACCATTGCCTAAACCGCTTGAACTGCACTCTAGTTTTATTGGCACAAAACCACCTATGATACATGAATCCTTGAATAAATACCTAAAATGTTTTGCCCTTATCTTGGTGAAATGTTTATACTGATTGGTATTGGCAGTAAAATGTCATATCTTCATGAAAATTTTACTCCTTGTTAGAATACTATATGCACCCTTTTAAAGCATATGCTCACAGAAAAATAAAACAGTTTTTTTGTTACATTTGGCTGTCGTAAGTACAGAAATACTATTATTTCAATGTTTAATTTTTTTATCCGAAAATGGTAATTTGTGCTCGTTTGAACCTATAAATATAGATGTGTTCTATAGGCCTACGTGAACAAGAAATTAACATTAGATGGAATTCGACCAAATAAAAGCCTTCTTTTATTTACAATGTACAATATAGGTAGATTTTTCTGGTTACCTACCTGAGGTAAAGGTGATACAATATTTGTTGTTTTTCTACTATAGGCCTAACTTTAAAAACTTACTGTAAATAAACTTTATGCCAACCCTTTACTTATCCTTTATTATTTTTTTACAAGCAGTAAAAACTTATTATTGAAAATTTCATTTTTTTTAATACACTGAAGAAGAAATGTTGAAGAAAATTCGATGTATTAGTCTAAAAATTCTGCAAAATCGTTTTTAAACTGCAAAAACTCTTAAAAGATTGTAACACGAAAGAAATAGAATTTAAAAATTGTGGCAAAAAGCTCAATGAGATAAAATAAATTAAATGAGAATAAATGTATTTTCGTAAAGTAAGGATATAGGAGAAGTTAGTGTACTAACTCTAAGACTGATAATTAAATGAGAAATTCAGAAGAAAAAAATTGAATTCGTGCTTGGCCTTTATTCCGTGCAGTGCACGCTTGGAAATCTAGGTTGAATATTGTTAAAGATGAAACCGTTCATTTAGTTGCAGATCTATTGAGGGTTTTGAAAACATGTAACCAAACCAGATGATCGATGGATACCGGTCTACACCTAACCTGCTGATATTCACAATACAATCGTCTACATGCACTCCCGTATTTTTGTTACCATGACACTATGTTTACTGACAGAACTGGAGAACTATTTCTAAAACTCGACAGAGCACTGAAAACCTTCAATGGGGCGGGGAAATTTTAAAATAGCAACCTAGCGGCGGTGGATTTACCCGTAAGGCATAGATTTAGCAAGTGTCTCCCTTTTTACCAAACATACATCAAAGAGAGTAATACCTTTTATAAGACAGTGCCGTGTGTACTAACCTAAATAGACAAAATGACTTAAATTGAGGGTTTAAATTTATTTGTGGACATTTGTTTTTATTAAAAACAATAAATTTGTTAAGTTTCATTTCGTTAATTCATATTAAAAATAACAACAAATAATAGAATTGTAACAATCAATGTGACAATTTCTAAGACAACTATGTACTATTGTAGCCGAAACGAGACTGATTGTAAAGAGATGTCCCGTGTGGTTGTATGTTAAAAGTAGATGGAGAAATGGCGGTATAAATTTCACATTGTAACACGTGACCAATTAGCGCCTGTGATCGAACCCGTCATGAACGTGTTTGTATAATGTTTATTTTCGATCTCTGAAGGATGAACACATCATTCAGTATTATCAGTTTAAATCGTGTGACAGGGACCATGATAGTTACTTCATGATAGTATATATTTACTTCAGCTAGTTCATTCCCTCCAAAAGATAAAAATACCAAAATAAAATCTTATTTGGTTGAATCTTTCACTTTACAAGTCATAATATTCTACCTCTATTTTACCTTCTCTTCTCACAATTAGGTCTATACTCCAATTCATCATTTGCTACTCCCATAGAGAATCACCCGTATATCCCCATTGACGATCGATAACGGTAAAAGGCTCAGCACCATTAAAACTCCCAGAGTGATCATTATATATATATATTTTTTTTTGCCTTCTGACAATTTTACCCCAAATTAGCAATTTTCTACTCTCGTAGAGCAACACCCGAGCATCCCTGTTTAATAATGTAGACAGTATTGGACTCAGCACCCTCCAAAACACTACGATTGATCATTTTCTAGTTTTTTTTTGCCTTCTGACAATTATACCCCCAATTCATCATTTGCTACTCTCATAGAGGGTCACCCGTGTATCCTCATTGACGTTCGATTATGGTAAACGACTCAGCACCATTAAAGCCCACCCGAATGATCATTTTCAATTGTTTTTTTGCCTTCTGACAATTTTACCCTAATTTACCCCTTTTCTACCCCCTTAAAGCCACACCAGTGCATTCCCGATTAATATGGAAGACGGTATTGGACTCACCGACCTAAAAATCACTACGTTTGATCATACTCTAGCTTTGTCTTGCGTTTTCAGATTTATACTCCAATTCATCATTTGCTACTCCCATAGAGGATCACCTATGTATCCCCATTGGCTTTCGATAACGGTAAAAGACTCAGCACCTTTAAAACACCCGAGTGATCATTTTCCATTGTTTTTTTGCCTTCTGAAAATTTTACCCCAATTCATCCCCTTTCTACTCCCGTAGAGCCACACCCATGCATCCCATTATAATATTGAAGGCGGTATTCTACTCAGAACCCTCCAAAACACTACGATTTATCATATTCTAGCTTTGTTTTGCCATGTCACAATTAATTATACTCCATTTCATCATTTGCTACTCCCATAGAGGGTCACCCGCGTATCCCCATTGACGTTCGATAACGGTGAAAGACTCAGTACCATTAAAACCCACCCGAATGATCATTTTCAATTGTTTTTTTGCCTTCTGACAATTGTACCACAATTCTACCCCTTTTCTACTCCCGTAGAGCCACATCCGTGCATTCCCGATTAATATGGAAGACGGTATTGGACTCAGCTACCTCCAAAACACTACGATTGATCATATTCTAGCTTTGTTTTGCCTTATCACATTTATACTCCAATTCATCATTTGCTACTCCCATAGAGGATCACCTGTGTATCCCCATTACGTTCGATAACGGTAAAAGACTCAGCACCATTAAAACCCTCCGACTAATCATTTTCTAGTTTTTTTTTGCCTTTAGTCATTTTGACCCCAAGTCAAAATCCTCCTTTATAACTCCTATAGAGCCCCACCCGTTCATCCCGTTTAATTTTGTTCACAGTAGTGAACTCAGCATCCTTAAAAACATCCCAATTGATTATTTCCTAGCTTTTTTTTTTGTTCCGATATTTTACCCTAATTGATCCTTTTGCTACTCCTGTAGAGGCACACACTTGTATTCCCGTCAGCTTTCGATAGTTGTACACGTTTATGAAAACTAACAACTAAGACTTATGTGAGTTGAGTAAATAATTGGCCAGCTGAAACGAAGAAGGGCCATACTAATGTTTGTGTTTTTACCGTGATTACACACACGTGTCTTAGAGTCTAAACATTTGACTAGTCAGATAGTAGCACCATACTGGCAACACTGTTGGTTCTCGTATCGTTAGTAGCGTGGGAATAATATACACACCGGCTGCCATATTGTTATTAGACTGAACGAAAATATACACTGGCTGCCATATTGATGCCTAAATGAAATGCTGCCGTATTGATAGTACTTCAGTCAATTTTGTATTTTTATGATTTTATAAAATTAAAGTATATGGAGTAGTATCATGTTTATTAGAAATAAATTATACACGACGAAAAACATTTATACTCCACTCTTTCAAGTGGCTGCCATATGGTTGTAAAATGAAATGCTGCCATATTGATAGCGGGATGTATATATATATATTTATATATATATTGTTCAAATTTTCAATTGTTAATAAAATACTTTTTATTTATCCAATCATTTTCAGATACATTTTAAAAAAAAGTTATACAGTAGGTGACACTTAATGTTAATATAATTTTTTCAAATAATAAGTCAATAATTAAATTAAATACGGATCTTTCTGGATTGTACATTATTAAGCTTCAAAACATCAGCAGTTGACATAATCTATGCATTTATATTTCGTTACAGTAATAAATTGTTACAGTAATGTATTCATTACGATGAAAAATTTATATTTGAATTTTTAAAGTGAAAACTTAAGGCTCGTCTGGCGCTTTTTAAGAACCAAGTTCTATATAATCCAAGTTTAATTAATTATTGATGTAATCGACTTTAGGCGCCTCTGACACTTTTTAAATGGAAAATCTTTCGGCTCATCTCTTTTTTCAAGCGAAATTTATATATATATATATATATATATATATATATATATAAATGTTATAAAATAAAATACGAGGCTTTAGAGTAAATTCAGTTAGTTGCTAAAATAAATATCTATAGGATTTAGCAAAGAGAGACACAACTAGTTTTGTAATGTGCCGACAAAGCAGCTACCATTCATTATCCTTTTCCGGGAAAGCTATAAACTGTGTGCCAGCAATTTGACAATAGAAGGGTCCAAACGTATTAGGACCGGAAAATCCACTGATCGATATAGCCTGGGAAAATTACCGTATACCGTTAGATGGCTAATTGTGGAAACGATGGGAACTTACAAAGAACACATTGGTAGTGGGAAAGATTACGGATTTCAATAAAAACTAAAGGATCAGGAGAATTAGGACGTTTTAAGGGAACTCCAGAAGACGGTAGACGGATTGGTGGAGACAAAAGATGGCAGTGATGTAAAAAGAGTAACTTGTTAAATTAAATAAAGAGTTTTTAAAAAGTAAATTTTAAAAAGTGTGACGTAAAAGTTTTTTTAGAAATATAAAAGTACATTTTTTGTGTGTCAAGTGTAAAGGCAGAAGTTAACAAAGCCCAAGATTCCAGGAGCTCTACAAAACTATAAGTATTAATTAGATATAAGTGTAGCCAACAGAATTTATATTTTAGTAAAGTTCAGAACAAAATTTAATATCATTACAATTTATCAAAATTAATCTAGTTTTACCATTTCTAATTTAAGAAGCAAAGTTCCCGTATAAGCGACACGAGAGCAACTATAAAATTTTAATACTGAATTTATTATCTTTGTTATGTTATTTTATTAGAATTCTAAAGCCTCAAAGTCCACCTTTTATAATTGTAATGTTAGTTAGGATATCAATCTTGTCACTGCAAAATATTAATATAAATTTGGTATAATGTGTAAAGAAATAAATGCAAGTGTTTTTTAAAATTTATAATATTGGTAATTCTTTATAAACCTGAAAGTGTGACATCAGATAGGTAAGATAAATAAAAAACATTAAAAATAAATTATAATTATAACAAAAGTTAAGTTATAATATATATATATATATATATATATATATATATATATATACTTGGTATTTATGCGAGTTAACTTTCAAAGACAGGTTTTGTCTCCATCATTGGGCATACTGAGCGGGGGTTGTAGTAGAATTCCGCAGGGTTGTGTGGAATTCCCGTTGTCACGTGGTGTACCGTTATGTTCTATTTTCGGATTCACTGCACTGTGCGAGTCTTTTAAGTTTGTTTCAATATTAACCTCAAAACAAACTTAAAAGACTCGCACAGTCCAGTGAATCCGAAAATAGAATATAACGGTACACCACGTGACAACAGGAGTTCCACACAGCTGCAGTCTACTACAACCCCCCTCAGTATGCATGATGATGGAGACAAGACCAGTCTTTGAAAGTTAACTCGCATAAATACCAAGTAAGATTCTTGTTTAAGTACATATACTGAAAGTGATATATATATATATATATATATATATATATATATATATATATATATGTATATATGTATATATGTACACGTGTAAATTAAGCTATAACATATGACTTTACACAAAAGCTACGACTTTACACAAATGTGTTTTCGTTACCCGTAGAATATGTTACTTTTTGTGTTGTAGATTATTAAAATAAAATGTAAATAATTAATAATTATAATAACTTATTAACAGCATTAACTAATAAAAGTTGCTTTATATAATCATCCTGAATTCACTGAATAAATAATAACTTTCTTATACAATAATCGTTAGTATAAACATGTTCACTTAACATGCTACTGCAATCGTTAATCGGAAGAAGTAATCTCTGATTAAACCTTTTGTATGATTAATATCTTACATCTATAAAATAACTCTCTCGGAAGAAATGATTGAATAGCCTGTCTCTGTATCATAATTTGTTAATCTATATGACACCAAGTAAAATCCCCTTATTTGTAACGTTCACTCAGACCTAGACAAACACAACGTTCACTCAGACTTAGACAAACACAGCGTTCACTCAGACCTAGACAAACACAACGTTCACTCAGACCTAGACAAACACAACGTTCACTCAGACCTAGACAAACACAACGTTCACTCAGACCTAGACAAACACAACGTTCACTCAGACCTATACAAACACAACGTTCACTCAGACCTAGACAAACACAACGTTCACTCAGACCTAGACAAACACAACGTTCACTCAGACCTAGACAAACACAACGTTCACTCAGACCTATACAAACACAACGTTCACTCAGACCTAGACAAACACAACGTTCACTCAGACCTAGACAAACACAACGTTCACTCAGACCTAGACAAACACAACGTTCACCCAGACCTATACAAACACAACGTTCACTCAGACCTAGACAAACACAACGTTCACTCAGACCTATACAAACACAACGTTCACCCATACCTATACAAACACAACGTTCACTTAGACCTATACAAACACAACGTTCACTCAGACCTAGACAAACACAACTGTTCGAGTCAGCGCTCGAAGTTTGAACTTGCTTCTGATCTATCTATTTAACCAGACCAGCTGTGCCCTGACGGTATTGGTCACGTGATCTCTGACCCACTAATCGATATTGGAACAAGTATTGATTTTCTGGATGAACGCTCCGCACCCCCTCCCCTCAATATTCTACGTACGCTCTTTTCCGCTTCAACACATTGTGAGAAGTGTTTTGTCCCTCGAACAGTGCAGTCTCGCACCACTCAAGCCTTGATCAATAGTGAATTTTGGGTCATAGCCTTACGATCATTACTTCGCCAACGCATCCATGCGTGCATTCGATGTTTCCGCATGCAAACTAAACCACGCCAGCCCATGATGGCACCTTTGCCTTCATCCAGAGTTACGCCGTCTCCACCTTTCTATAGAGTCGGAGTAGATTTCGCTGGACCTTTTGACACAAAGGCCAACCATTTGCGCACCTCCAAGCTATTGAAAGCTTACCTCTGTTTATTTGTATGTATGACCACTAAAGCCGTTCATTTGGAATTGGTGACCGACTTATCTACTGATGCCTTCCTCGCCGCATTACACCGCTTCACCGCTAGACGAGGTCTACCTTCGGAAATTTACTCTGATAACGGCACGAATTTTACTGGCGCTGCTAACCGACTTAACGATGTCTACAAGTTTCTGGACCGCTCTAACTCGCTTCTTGAACGCAAGCTAGCTGACCAACGCATCAGTTGGCATTTCAATCCTCCGGCTGCCCCTCACTTTGGAGGACTTTGGGAAGCCGCTGTCAAATCCGCTAAGTTGTTATTGCGACGCACTGTAGGCAACACCACCCTAACCGCTGAAGAGCTATCTACTCTGTTCATCAGGATAGAGGCCATTTTGAACAGTCGTCCTATTTTCGAAGTTTCGCCAGACCCCAGCGAAGGAGCTTCCTTTCTCACTCCTGGGCATTTTTTGATTGGCCGTCCGCTACTGTCACTTCCTGAAGAATGTTATACTGATTCTCCGCTTAAATCTCGATGGTCTATGCTCCAACAGATGTCCAACCGCTTCTGGAAAGTTTGGTCCACTCAGTATCTACACACTCAGATTCAACGGCACAAGTGGAATAAGGACTCGTCGCCACTCAAGGAAAATCAACTCGTCTTCATAACTGGAGAACACCCAAGCCCCCTTCATTGGCCTATGGGTAGGATCATCAGTCTGCATCCCGGAAAAGACCACGTCTCCAGAGTAGCCACGATCAAGACCGCTCACGGGCAGCTGAGGCGACCAGTCAACAAGCTCGTCGGCTTTCCGCTTCATCATTAGTTCTTCACCGCTTTCCTACAGGTTCTTTCTTCGGCGCTCTTGCCCCTGTTGTTTCTCTTAGTTTTCTTCGTTTTCCCTGGCCATTTTTTTCTTCGGCACCCTCGGTTTCCGGTGCTCTAATGGTTCTTCGCCCCCTACCCACCTGGCGGATTAAAAACATTCGTTTTGGTGGGCGGTATGTTCGAGTCAGCGCTCGAAGTTTGAACTTGCTTCTGATCTATCTATTTAACCAGACCAGCTGTGCCCTGACGGTATTGGTCACGTGATCTCTGACCCACTAATCGATATTGGAACAAGTATTGATTTTCTGGATGAACGCTCCGCACCCCCCTCCCCTCAATATTCTACGTACGCTCTTTTCCGCTTCAACACATAGTGAGAAGTGTTTTGTCCCTCGAACAGTGCAGTCTAAACCGCGCCGCTTAATCCGCATGGGCTTTGTTTCAGACAATTTAAACGTACCGCATTCGTTCATTATGTTGTGCGTAAAGTTTGTACCGCGTCGATGAACATTTTGAACTATATTTTCGCCGTTTCATTAAAGTGTCGCTTGATTTCGCCGGTTGTGCAACCTAAGTGCGTAGACTCGCGGCAAGAACTTAAGTGCTTTGTAAGTTAAACTTTTACTTGTTACTCATGACTTAAATTGAGTTTTATTTGCGTGACCGCCTTCAAGACTTCTATGCTGCCTAAGGCGACCACAGTACTGTGGAGACTTCAGCCTCGCTCCTTCAAACGTTACTTCACTTCCTACCTAGGGTAAGTGCGTAGCTAAGGAATATTTAGAATTTGTATTTTATGTTCAGGTTAAATTCAGTGTCGTCGTGCCGTTATTTCTAACTTACTAGATTTTGCTTAGAACGATTATTAAAATTTCTATGTTAATGGTGATTCAGGATTGTGCAACCGTAAGTAACCTGGTAGACAATGCTTTGCCGCCCCGCGTTTCATTTCTAACCTTTTAGTCTCTACACAGACTAAACATTTGGTCCCCACCGGACCGGATAGTGAATTATTTCAGAGATAAAATTTATAAATTTAAAATTTTTGAAGTTGTGACTAATTTAACTATGTGCTTACCGCGACGTGAAAGAATGTGCGTCACATCGATACAGGAAAACGTTAAGGATAAATACCGATGCCACATTGCGCAATAAGCCACGTGGCTCATAGTCGCATCGATCGATACACGATTACGAACAAGGAAGTGTTTATGCTTATTAAGGATTACAAACTTTATACAGTCCACTCTATTACCGCGTTTGAACTTATAGTAAGTTTAGCATTTTAATTGATTGTGTTTTTGAAATTTATTATTAAAATGGAAATTAACACGGAGTATTACTTGTCTAAGTTGAGAAATATTGTAGGCGAGCTGGAACAAGTGAAAAATGTGCTTAACGATAAAGAAATACCAGAAGGCCTCGCACGGGAAATTCGACGCATTCAGTCCAATTTCATTGAAACTTATGATATATTAGAGAAAACGTTCGCCAGTCAAGTCGCCGATCTTGCTGAAAACGCATTTAAAATTAAAAAGCAATTTCAAGATATGTATTTGCCAATGTTGGCTAAATATCCGAACATTATTAAGACCGAGGTGAAGTCAACCTCACACGTTAACCCCGGTACAAGTTCGCCCAACTTACCTAACCTTACAATGCCTAGCTTTTCAGGCAATAGTAACGAATGGACCGATTTTATAACGATGTTTGACTCAATGGTACATTGCAATAGCAGTATTAATGCAATACAGAAATTTCAATATTTAAAGTCAGCGCTTAAAGGAGACGCGCTATCCATTGTCACTGGACTTACAATATCTGAGCATAATTATGATATCGCATATCAAGCCTTACGCAATCGTTATGCTAACCCTCGCCGTTTAGCCGATCATTATCTTCAAATCATTAAAGACTTTAAACCTATTAAGAACGCGTCTCAGAATGAACTTAATCGATTTTTAACCGCACATTCAAATGCTGTGAGCGCACTAAAGGCTGTCCAGATAGACGACTTGGCGGACTTCTTGCTTTTTCAAATGTCTGTTGGTAACTTAGACGCACAGACTCGACTTAATTTTGAAACCAGATTGGGAACAAATCAAATGCTCACATACTGACTTTTAAATGATTTCGTCACTGAGCAGGCTAGGGCCTTGGAATTGCTTAACCAAACTTCTGCCGCGGCTTCTACTAACACGAAATTCACTCAGCAACCCCGCGTACTAATTTCATCAGTCAATGAACCTGATTCACAAGGGCCCATTGTATAAACTTTGACCATGTCGAAACTAACCTCGAAGCTGAACATAGTCCAACGGTCCAGCCGTCGACGTCTTATGTTAATACAGCTACGTCTCAAATGCTACCACGCACGTATGAGCCCAGACCTGTGATGCAGAGCCCTATACGGCCGTTTGCAGGAGGGAGACAAGGAAATGTGCCGCCAGTTATGAGCGCGCCTAGGCTATCAGTGTTCCGACATCGGTTACCCCCGCTTCACATTTCTCAAGCCAACATCTCAACTAGTCATACTGGGATGTGTTATTATTGCGGCTCAAACCATAATGTTTTTAACTGCCAGTCGTTTTTGGAATTAACCGTGTCCGACCGTAAAAATGCCATTAGCAAATTACGACGTTGTTTTAACTGTCTGGGATCGCACTTTCAGGCTAAATGCAAATCTCTGAAACAGTGTAAACAGTGTGGAGAGTCACACCACACATTGTTACACGACAACTCTCCTGCACAACAATGACTATTTTCACCGCGACACCCTCGTTCAACAGCTAGACCTGACCTCGCTACTCAATCGCTACCGCATGCTCTTTCTTGCAATATTGAAGCTCCTCTCGCCCTGTTAGGGACCGCGCAGGTCATCATTCAGGACCAATTTGGCCAACCGCTTCCATTTAGAGCACTTATAGATCCAGGCAGTCAAATCTCTGTCATAACTAAGCATGCGAGCACTCTGTTGAATTTACCCGCTCGGAAATCAAATCTTTCTTTGATTGGTGTCGCAGCCAAGACAACCCGCATTCAAAAGTACGTTACTTTGCTTATTTTCTCGAGACATGACCCAGGTGTCATGCTGACCGCAGAAGCCGCTGTGCTTCCCCGCATTACTGACCCGCTTCCATCTACCGCTTTGGCGCCTTGCATACGTGCTCAATATCAGCACTTGCCGCTAGCTGACCCTCAGTTCGACACCCCTTCCGGTGTTGACATCATTCTAGGTGCTGACATTTTTACACAAATACTTGTGAATGGACCTTGCAACATTATCCACGGACAACCCTCAGCACTCAGCACCAGGTTAGGTTGGGTCGTCTTGGGTTCCATACCTTATAGCATACCTCTGCAACCACGTGTATTCATCACTACCTTGAAGGCAATCGATGATAACATTAGACGCTTTTGGGAAGTTGAGGAAGTCGCACCAGCAAATCACCTCAGCCCCGAAGATCAACTTTGTGAAGAATTGTTCGCAACCACCACTGATCGTGACGCTACGGGAAGATACATCGTAGCACTCCCATTTAAACCGGAAGCTATCCCGCTCAAGTCTAACCGTAACACTGTTCTTGCGAGTTATCATGCGTTAGAAAAGCGTTTAAACCGCCAGCCTGAGGTAGCCATACAATATCATCAGTTTATGGCCGAGTATATCGCTCTAGGGCACATGTACCCCGCCCTCAAGGCTTCTGACTAACTTATTCCGCACCATTGCGTATTTAAGACCACCAGCTCTACTACTAAGCTTAGAGTGGTATTCAACGCGTCATCACCTGATTGCCACGCAAACACCCTGAACCAGCAAATGTTATCCGGTCCTAAACTGCAAAAGGACTTGGCTAATTTAATCATCTCTTTCCGTTTATGTACTTACGCTGTCTGCACCGACATCAAGATGATGTACCGTCAAATTTTGGTCCGACCTGAGGATCGTTCTTACCAGCACATACTTTATCGGTCTTCACCTCAATCACCGTTAATCGAGTATGAACTTGCTACGGTCACCTATGGCCTAACCCCTTCCGCTTACTTAGCTCTGCGAACGCTTGAACAACTAGTAAAGGATGAGGGAACCCGCTATCCTACAGCCTCCGAAGCAATCCTTCATCAGACCTACGTAGATGACGTCGTCGCTGGAGCTGACACGCCCGAGGCCGCTAAGACGCTAATACAAGAACCTATCGACATTTTCGCTCGCGCAGGCCTGGAACTCAGAAAATGGTCGTCAAATGAACCCTCGCTACTCGCAACGCTACCTTCCTCTCACTTGGATAATCCGCTATTGTTTCAAGACGAATACGCTGCAATTAAAATATTGGGTTTACAATGGAACCCCTCTTCAGACTCGTTCTCGTATCAAACTCAAACTTTTACGCTGGTGCCCACAAAACGCACCATCTTGTCCTACGTCGCACGAACCTTTGACCCGCTTGGCTTCTTAACGCCTATTACCTTTTGGATTAAGTCTTTTCTTAAACGCTTGTGGTTGGGGAAACTGGACTGGGACCAGCCTCTGCCAACCCCTCTGCTCGATCAATGGGACAGCTTCATTGTCAACTTCGCTTGTTTGTCTGCTATTCAAATTCCTCGCCATGTAGGCACGCGATCAGCCAGTCATCGCATCGTTGGGTTTTGTGATGGCTCCGAATCAGGCTATGCTGCTTCTATCTATTTGAGATCTGAGCTTAATGGGGTCGTCAACACTAGCCTGTTGAAAGCTAAAAGTAAGGTAGCCCCTGTTAAATTACTTACCATACCTCGTTTGGAACTTTGCGGCGCAGTACTGCTGGCTAAGTTATACAAATCAATTCAACCAGCTCTTGATTTCATTCCAATCGCTAACACTCTCTTCTTTACTGATTCTGAGATAGTACTTTATTGGATTCAGACGCCGCCTCATCAATTGAAAACTTTCGTAGCTAACCGCATCACGGAGATTGTGTCAATCACCTCCATTGATCATTGGTTTCATGTCTCGACTCTTGATCACCCCGCAGACGTTGCGTCTCGCGGTTGTTTGCCTGATCAACTTGCCACACACCCGCTTTGGTGGCATGGACCTCCTTGGTTATTACATTGTCCTACCACTTGGAATCTGTCTAGGCCTAAAGGCACTAACCCGGATCAGACGGAAACAAAGGTTGAGGCTAAGGTTAATTGTGCCGCTGTGCAAGAGCCCAACCGTCTTATGGAAATCATTGAGCAACATTCGAGCTTAACTACTCTTCATCATGTCTTCGCGTACGTATTACGATTCATCGACCACTGTCGCAACAAGAGCCTGGCGATCGGCCATCATCACAACACACGCTATAAGGCCAAAGCAGCCTCAGTCAAACCTACGCTACGACCGCTGTCAGTACGGGAGTTGGATAACGCAAAAGCTGTATGCGTTAAACTGGTACAAACCTCTGTTTTCAGCGAAGCTCTACAGAAACTTCAAACTGGTAAACGCGTCAACGACCATTTACGTAGCCTAACACCATTTATCGACGCCCATGGTCTACTCAGGGTGGGCGGTAGACTTGATCATTCGTCTCTGAGTTATGATTCTAAACACCCGCTTCTGTTACCAAAGCGCCATCATTACGTTGACCTCATCTGTGACCATTATCACAAGCTGGCCTTGCATGCTGGACCGCGCACCACTCAAGCCTTGATCAATAGTGAATTTTGGGTCATAGCCTTACGATCATTACTTCGCCAACGCATCCATGCGTGCATTCGATGTTTCCGCATGCAAACTAAACCACGCCAGCCCATGATGGCACCTTTGCCCTCATCCAGAGTTACGCCGTCTCCACCTTTCTATAGAGTCGGAGTAGATTTCGCTGGACCTTTTGACACAAAGGCCAACCATTTGCGCACCTCCAAGCTATTGAAAGCTTACCTCTGTTTATTTGTATGTATGACCACTAAAGCCGTTCATTTGGAATTGGTGACCGACTTATCTACTGATGCCTTCCTCGCCGCATTACACCGCTTCACCGCTAGACGAGGTCTACCTTCGGAAATTTACTCTGATAACGGCACGAATTTTACTGTCGCTGCTAACCGACTTAACGATGTCTACAAGTTTCTGGACCGCTCTAACTCGCTTCTTGAACGCAAGCTAGCTGACCAACGCATCAGTTGGCATTTCAATCCTCCGGCTGCCCCTCACTTTGGAGGACTTTGGGAAGCCGCTGTCAAATCCGCTAAGTTGTTATTGCGACGCACTGTAGGCAACACCACCCTAACCGCTGAAGAGCTATCTACTCTGTTCATCAGGATAGAGGCCATTTTGAACAGTCGTCCTATTTTCGAAGTTTCGCCAGACCCCAGCGAAGGAGCTTCCTTTCTCACTCCTGGGCATTTTTTGATTGGCCGTCCGCTACTGTCACTTCCTGAAGAATGTTATACTGATTCTCCGCTTAAATCTCGATGGTCTATGCTCCAACAGATGTCCAACCGCTTCTGGAAAGTTTGGTCCACTCAGTATCTACACACTCAGATTCAACGGCACAAGTGGAATAAGGACTCGTCGCCACTCAAGGAAAATCAACTCGTCTTCATAACTGGAGAACACCCAAGCCCCCTTCATTGGCCTATGGGTAGGATCATCAGTCTGCATCCCGGAAAAGACCACGTCTCCAGAGTAGCCACGATCAAGACCGCTCACGGGCAGCTGAGGCGACCAGTCAACAAGCTCGTCGGCTTTCCGCTTCATCATTAGTTCTTCACCGCTTTCCTACAGGTTCTTTCTTCGGCGCTCTTGCCCCTGTTGTTTCTCTTAGTTTTCTTCGTTTTCCCTGGCCATTTTTTTCTTCGGCACCCTCGGTTTCCGGTGCTCTAATGGTTCTTCGCCCCCTACCCACCTGGCGGATTAAAAACATTCGTTTTGGTGGGCGGTATGTTCGAGTCAGCGCTCGAAGTTTGAACTTGCTTCTGATCTATCTATTTAACCAGACCAGCTGTGCCCTGACGGTATTGGTCACGTGATCTCTGACCCACTAATCGATATTGGAACAAGTATTGATTTTCTGGATGAACGCTCCGCACCCCCTCCCCTCAATATTCTACGTACGCTCTTTTCCGCTTCAACACATAGTGAGAAGTGTTTTGTCCCTCGAACAGTGCAGTCTAAACCGCGCCGCTTAATCCGCATGGGCTTTGTTTCAGACAATTTAAACGTACCGCATTCGTTCATTATGTTGTGCGTAAAGTTTGTACCGCGTCGATGAACATTTTGAACTATATTTTCGCCGTTTCATTAAAGTGTCGCTTGATTTCGCCGGTTGTGCAACCTAAGTGCGTAGACTCGCGGCAAGAACTTAAGTGCTTTGTAAGTTAAACTTTTACTTGTTACTCATGACTTAAATTGAGTTTTATTTGCGTGACCGCCTTCAAGACTTCTATGCTGCCTAAGGCGACCACAGTACTGTGGAGACTTCAGCCTCGCTCCTTCAAACGTTACTTCACTTCCTACCTAGGGTAAGTGCGTAGCTAAGGAATATTTAGAATTTGTATTTTATGTTCAGGTTAAATTCAGTGTCGTCGTGCCGTTATTTCTAACTTACTAGATTTTGCTTAGAACGATTATTAAAATTTCTATGTTAATGGTGATTCAGGATTGCGCAACCGTAAGTAACCTGGTAGACAATGCTTTGCCGCCCCGCGTTTCATTTCTAACCTTTTAGTCTCTACACAGACTAAACAACAACGTTCACTCAGACCTAGACAAACACAACGTTCACCCAGACCTATACAAACACAACGTTCACTCAGACCTAGACAAACACAACGTTCACTCAGACCTAGACAAACACAACGTTCACTCAGACCTAGACAAACACAACGTTCACTCAGACCTAGACAAACACAACGTTCACTCAGACCTAGACAAACACAACGTTCACTCAGACCTAGACAAACACAACGTTCACTCAGACCTAGACAAACACAACGTTCACCCAGACCTATACAAACACAACGTTCACTCAGACCTAGACAAACACAACGTTCACTCAGACCTAGACAAACACAACGTTCACTCAGACCTAGACAAACACAACGTTCACTCAGACCTAGACAAACACAACGTTCACTCAGACCTAGACAAACACAACGTTCACTCAGACCTAGACAACACAACGTTCACCCAGACCTATACAAACACAACGTTCACTCAGACCTAGACAAACACAACGTTCACTCAGACCTATACAAACACAACGTTCACTCAGACCTAGACAAACACAACGTTCACGCAGACCTAGACAAAAACAACGTTCACTCAGACCTAGACAAACACAACGTTCACGTTCTTTGGACTCACTATGTTAAATATGAGTAAAAGTATGAAATTTGATTTCGACTTCAAAATGTTGTGGGTAATAAGCTTATGATAAATTAGGTTTTCTTTATTAGTAAATTAGTTTTTCCTTTTTAGTAGTAACAATTATGTGCTAAGGGGTTTTTTTGAAGTAGGTTCTGTTTTTTTCTTTTTAATTTTATCTATGAGTGTAAATTGTAAAGTCTTTTGAGTGTAAATTATTACAATGAAAGAATGATACAGTATTAATTAATGTAAGTCATTCAGAAAGGGTAACGTTTGGAAATTGAAGTTTAAAATATCAATTGAAATGAGTCAGAAGCATAAAATGTGACACGAAGTAAGCGATATAAATTTGGACAATAAATAAATAACAATATTGTATAATATTTTGACTGAGAAATAGAACTAATCAAGACAAATAGAAAAAATGAGCAAGCAATAGAGAGCATAGTAGTGTATTTATAATTAAAAAACAATTATAAACCCTTGTTACAAATATGTACATAACCTTTAACATTTATCAACGAATAATTGTATTTGTACATTTTGCTAACATACCATCATCAGAAGTTGGAATTGTTATTATATATTTTTAGACAAATCTGTTTAGATGAGTTTGTGAGAAAATGCAAAGTCGAGGAATATTTAATGCTGAATAAGGAAGGTGGGAGTAGTTGTAGCTCGAGAATGAAGGGCACTTCCTGATATGCAAAGAGCTGGAATATTTACGAGAAAGTGTTGCAAGGAGCATTACGCACTCTCAATACTCCCCCACTTTCTCGAGAGTTCATGAAAAAACAATTTCTAGTTGGAAAAATATTTGAAGAAATTTAATTTATTAAAGCACACAAAAATTTAAAAAAAAATAATAAAGGTATAAAAATGATAGGTTTTCTATTTTACTTTTTTATAATAACAATGAGTCCTTGCTATACCACTAGCAAGGTCTAAGAGACTAGGAGAGACTGGGTCTGTAGTAGAGTTACCATACTAGGACATACCCATGGCAATTTAGGAAGGTAATGTAGGCAGCAGTGCCGTATATATACAAAAATATACGGGGTGTTCCAGCAACCGGGGATTTGGTGGGGGTTCCGCTGTACCTATCCCGGGAAAGAAATTGATGTCTTAAAAACACAGGTTGTAGTTATATTTCGGATTTCTTTAAAATAGGTTATATAAAGTAATGGAATATATATAAATATAGAAATTATAGAAGCTTATCTTATCGAAAATAATAAATGGTTGTGTATCTTCTATTTTCTTACTTTTTGTATTTGACAATTCGGGAGGGGGCCGAGGCCCCTAAGCCCCCCTTTATATACGGCTTTGGTGGATAGCAATCCGTTTTAGCCGAGCATTTCTATCATGCGTGCCCCCATAAGTAGGTCTATTCAACTCTACGATACTAATACACAAAGAGTCCACTGCAAAAATGCTGGTTGTCAAAACTATTTTTGTTTATTTAAGTATGGTGATGTTTGTCTCTTGGTATTTAAAAAACCAAGAGTAAATAGACGGTAACAAGGTCAAATCAGTCGGCTGGCTATAGTGCAAAATAATGTAGTATTTGCAACAAGGCTAGATGTCAGCAGCGAACACGCAAGAGTGCTTTTCAGTTTTGGACACAAACGACCGCTGTCCTTCACGACAGCCTAACTCTAACCATAAAATGCAAATAAATGTACAAACTAATATTAATCTGCTTCACAGTTTTGTTCCAGGTGACGCAGAGGCACATTTCCAGTTTCTCATATTAGCTCCAAAGGAATAACTAATTTTGACTAACATGCCATTTCAATTTCTAGTAGGTAGCGGTCGAAGAGGTGCATGTTATTTCTGCCATAGTTTCAAAAACAAGGTATTTGTAAGGTTATACCTCTACTTATGCCTTAGCATAAGGGCATCCTAGCCACCACGGTTACTGCATGATCTATCGAGAGATTTTACCTCTCATTGATCCTTTCTTGACTGGTTTTTTAATCCCGCTCTTAGCGCGGCACTTACCGTACTGTTTCCTTTCACTATCTCTTGATTCTCAATGGAAAGAACTTAAGAAGTAAAATAGGAATGGGTCTGTGGCAGGGTAGGTATGCGGTGTTGTCAGTTCGAACGCTGAGACAGTCAATCCGCCACTGCCAGCGTTATACAGTCAAGCGTAGCTAGTTGATAAAATAATTACCTTACTGGTTTTTTTCACATTTTTTCCACCCAAAAATTTATATTTTTTGTTCTAAATTTCTAATCTTCTCCAATAGAACTGCTTGCATTATTGAAGAACTGTTTTTTCGTGTAATAAGACGTGAAATATCTCTCATAAATATGACGTAATTATTGTCTCGGGTTGATTCGGAAATGGAAAAAAGTATGTAATTAGTAATATATAACATGCAACAATTATTTATTTACCACCTTATATAGTAAAATGTTCTTCGGGCATATAGGTTAGAACATTGAAGTGATTGTACAAAGAAAAGTTTAGTTTGACAGTAATACGATGAGTGTTTCACTTTCACACTCCTAAAGAAATTTAATAAAATATATATATATATATATATATATATATATATATATATATATATATATATATAACACACGGGTAAAAGATAACTGTCAATAAAAGCGAATGATCTGACTAATAAAAATAAGAGAGAGTGAACAAAATGCATGGACGTCCGAACGAGTAGTTTGTCATATAAATGTAAACAAATGTCCGCTAATCACGGCTATAAATAGGTTAGGATATGGCAAATGAATTATCTGCGTTTATATTATATGCAATATATGTCTGCGTTTACATTACCGATCAGTATTGCATTGCAAAACACATGACTCAAGAAGAAAATAAGATACAATAATTTTTAAAAAAAATTCAATTCCTGCTTAATCAATAAAGAAAATTTTATTATAGTTTCCATTTTTTTATAATTAAAATTAATATAAATATGTATATACATATAACCGAATAAGAATTATGAGGGGCAAAATAGAAAGCAAATTTCTTTGCAATATTCCGTTTTCCTTTTCATTTATGGTATTGGACTATTATTTTTATTTGTAATTATTTATAAGCTCTCTTTTTTTCATCGCTTGCGATGTGTTGTAGTTTTTTCGCTTTACTTTCGCATTATCCGTCTTTTAAAAAAGGCTCGATAACGTTAATCCAGTTTGTTTTTTAATTTTATTCTTTCTGTTCATTATTAATCTTAGAGCATTATTTATCATATTGTGTGGTAACCATGGCAACAATTTAAGGTTATAAAATGGAGGTTTTTCGTATAGACCTTTGAGAGGTTAATTTCTATCTATGGAATTTGGCACACTGTCAAAGAGCGCTAGACGTTGATGAACATGAGATACAGTTTGAAACAGACCGAGACTCCCAAATTTTTGTAATTCAATTATTTAATAAATTTTGGAAAAACTTTATTAAAATCATGTGTCATCAACATATATATATATATATATATATATATATATACAGTAAACACCCGATTATCCGTGGAATAGGGTGGCCCGGCAACGCCGGATAACGAATTCCCCGGATAATCCGCTATGAACAAAGAATACGCAAAACGATCGATAATCGATTATTATACCATAAGTTACACAAATTATGACCCTGGTTAGTGCAATTGACAAATAATCTTCAGAAGACAAAATAAATACAGAAAATAATTTAAAATGTCGATGTATTTGACGGATTATAACATGTACATTTATATGTCTAACTATTTACAATACGTACTGTACATAAGTATATGTCAAAAGTAAGTATGTATGTATATATGTAATTTCCTTTACACATAATAATTTTACTTTTTAACAAAAAAATCTGCCACTTTTATCTGTTTTTTTGTGAGCATTGATTTAGCTTTAATGTGCGATCTAAGTTTCTTGAGAACCACTTTGTCGCACAGTGTCTACTTGTGTCACAAAGCCATAAAGATCGATAATGTAAATGACAGACATTGATAATGCATATGTCACGTCCTAGACTATTTATAGCCGAGATTAGCTGACATTTGTTTACAATCTTATGATACACATTAGGTTTTCGGGCGTCCAAGCATTTTGTCACTGTCTCTTATATACAGTAGTCTGCTCGCCCCTTTTATTTCGCTGGCCCGCGTCGGGATGCTTCCCTTTCAATGTAAAAATTAGTACGTACATATTTACATATCTATTCCCTTCGTCTTAACTCTGCCTTATATGTATTTACGTCGTAATTCACCGTTTGGAAATTTAAACACATTAATCTGATTGGAATAAAAATTGGATATTTGTAAAACAATGGCAGACCCCGGATAATCCGCAAACCGGTTAATCCGCCCACGGATAATCGGGAGTTTACTGTAAATATATATATATATATATATATATATATAAGGAGAGTATGAGGTAATAGAAGAAATTTAAAAACATTCCGAGTTAACTGTCCATATAGATCGAGACGGTAAAGTGTTGAATAAGACTCTTAAAGGGTAGCAAAACTGAAATTGCAGAACGAAGCAAGCTACAGCACTAGTAAATAACTCCACCACAGCTACAATGAAACTGAGCGACGAACGGAAGTTTAACGTCGAATTGGCAACAAGGCTCACCCTCGCAGCAAGATTTGAATTTCCCATTCGCCTAGACATCCGTAGCCCCCACTCCCTCTGGCCGATTTCCCCTACGTAGAATCTTATTCTGTTTTATATCAAACTATAACCGCATGTACATGTGAGACGGGGGCAGCTCGCTAGAGGTTGGCTGTCACGAGCGCTGGACGGGATCTGGGAGTCAGTTTAGTATCAAACTATAACCGCATGTACATGTGGACGGAGGCAGCTCGCTAGAGGTTGGCTGACACGAGCGCTGGACGGGATCTGGGAGTCAGTTTTGGTGGTAAACAAATGTTATCTTCCAGTGATTTAGTCTCACTGTCAGTCGGGAGAGTTGTTCGTGAATACAGAAGCGCTTATTTGGGGTGTTGTAAAATCTTTTAGAGCTTTTCATTGTTATTTTATACAAATGGAGGATTCTGAAAATGAAAATGAGTGTAATAGAGATTATGGTCGGAGCAAAACGTGAAGAAAAAACCTAAACGTGGTCGATCGCCTGATTATGGAAAACCTTTGTCAAACACATGCAATTGGGCCAGACTGTATGGGCACTAGATTAAAATGTTTTCAAAATACAAGTAATGAGAAGAGATTATTTAAATGGACTGAAAACATTTGATGAACAAAATTAATATTTTTATTCATTTGGACATGTAACAGAGTAGCCAATCGAAATAGGTAGATCTATAAAAGAGGGAAATGATTATAAATTCCAATCCAGCTATCGTTTAAGGTTAAATAATTTTAAACAACACGGCAGTTGAGATTTCTGTTAACATTAAGGCGCTTTTGGCGATTCATGGAATAACGTAGAATACATTCGAAAATAGTTATATTTTCATTTAAGGAAGTGCAATTGGTTTTAGTTTGGTGTATATATCCCGGGGATACAGTTATTCTATACAGAGAGTCAGGTCAACGTTATTATGTGGTAGGTTACTACATACAGAGAGTCAGGTCAATGTTTTTATGTTTCAGATTACTACATACAGAGAGTTCGGTCAATGTCTTTTAATGTTTTATACTACTTCATACAGAGAGTCAGGTCAACGTTATTATGTGGTATATTACTACATACTGAGAGCCAGGTCAATGTTGGTTTGTATTATACTATTCTATATAGAGAGTCATCTTCAAGTTATTATGTGGTAGGTTACTACATACAGAGAGTCATTTTCACGTTATTATGTAGTAGGTTACTACATACAGAGAGCCAGGTCAATGCTGGTTTGTGTTATACTATTCTATATAGAGAGTCATCTTCACGTCATTATGTGGTAGGTTACTACATACAGAGAGTCATTTTCACGTCATTATGTAGTAGGTTACTACATACAGAGAGCCAGGTCAATGTTGGTTTGTGTTATACTATTCTATATAGAGAGTCATCTTCACGTCATTATGTGGTAGGTTACTACATACAGAGAGTCATTTTCACGTTATTATGTGGTAGGTTACTACATACAGAGAGTCATTTTCACGTTATTATGTAGTAGGTTACTACATACAGAGAGCCAGGTCAATGTTGGTTTGTATTATACTATTCTATACAGAGAGTAATTTTCACGTTATTATGTGGTAGGTTACTACATACAGAGAGTCATTTTCACGTTATTATGTAGTAGGTTACTACATACAGAGAGCCAGGTCAATGTTGGTTTGTATTATACTATTCTATATAGAGAGTAATTTTCACGTTATTATGTGGTAGGTTACTACATACAGAGAGTCATTTTCACGTTATTATGTAGTAGGTTACTACATACAGAGAGCCAGGTCAATGTTGGTTTGTATTATACTATTCTATATAGAGAGTCATCTTCACGTCATTTTGTGGTAGGTTACTACATACAGAGAGCCAGGTCAATGTTGGTTTGTATTATACTATTCTATACAGAGAGTAATTTTCACGTTATTATGTGGTAGGTTACTACATACAGAGAGCCAGGTCAATGCTGGTTTGTGTTATACTATTTAATATATATAGTCTCATCATCACGTCATTATGTGGTAGGTTACTACATACAGAGAGTCATTTTCACGTTATTATGTAGTAGGTTACTACATACAGAGAGCCAGGTCAATGTTAGTTTGTATTATACTATTCTATACAGAGAGTAATTTTCACGTTATTATGTGGTAGGTTACTACATACAGAGAGCCAGGACAATGCTGGTTTGTGTTATACTATTTAATATATATAGTCTCATCATCACGTCATTATGTGGTAGGTTACTACATACAGAGAGTCATTTTCACGTTATTATGTATTAGGTTACTACATACAGAGAGCCAGGTCAATGTTGGTTTGTATTATACTATTCTATACAGAGAGTAATTTTCACGTTATTATGTGGTAGGTTACTACATACAGAGAGTCATTTTCACGTTATTATGTAGTAGGTTACTACATACAGAGAGCCAGGTCAATGTTGGTTTGTATTATACTATTCTATATAGAGAGTCATCTTCACGTCATTATGTGGTAGGTTACTACATACAGAGAGTCATTTTCACGTCATTATGTCGTAGGTTACTACATACAGAGAGCCAGGTCAATGTTGGTTTGTATTATACTATTATATACAGAGAGTAATTTTCACGTTATTATGTGGTAGGTTACTACATACAGAGAGTCAGGTCAACGTTATTATGTGGTATATTACTACATACAGAGAGCCAGGTCAATGCTGGTTTGTGTTATACTATTCTATATAGAGAGTCATCTTCACGTCATTATGTGGTAGGTTACTACATACAGAGAGTCAGGTCAACGTTATTATGTGGTAGGTTACTACATACAGACAGCCAGGTCAATGTTGGTTTGTATTATACTATTCTATACAGAGAGTAATTTTCACGTTATTATGTGGTAGGTTACTACATACAGAGAGCCAGGTCAATGTTTTTTTGTAATATACTATTCTATACAGAGTCATCTTCAGGTTATTATGTGGTAGGTTACTACATACAGAGAGCCAGGTCAATGTTGGTGTGTATTATACTACTCTATATACAGAGTCATCTTGACGTTATTAAGTCGTAGGTTACTACATACAGAGATTCAAGTCAATGTTTTTATGTTTCAGATTACTACATACAGAGAGTTCGGTCAATGTCTTTTAATGTTTTATACTACTTCATACAGAGAGTCAGGTCAACGTTATTATGTGGTATATTACTACATACTGTGTGCCAGGTCAATGTTGGTTTGTATTATACTATTCTATATAGAGAGTCATCTTCACGTTATTATGTGGTAGGTTACTACATACAGAGAGTCAGGTCAACGTTATTATGTCGTAGGTTACTACATACAGAGAGCCAGGTCAATGTTGGTTTGTATTATACTATTCTATATAGAGAGTCATCTTCACGTCATTATGTGGTAGGTTACTACATACAGAGAGTCATTTTCACGTTATCATGTAGTAGGTTACTACATACAGAGAGCCAGGTCAATGTTGGATTGTATTATACTATTCTATACAGAGAGTAATTTTCACGTTATTATGTGGTAGGTTACTACATACAGAGAGCCACTTCAATGCTGGTTTGTGTTATACTATTCTATATAGAGAGTCATCTTCACGTCCTTATGTGGTAGGTTACTACATACAGAGAGTAATTTTCACGTTATTATGTAGTAGGTTACTACATACAGAGAGCCAGGTCAATGTTGGTTTGTATTATACTATTCTATACAGAGAGTAATTTTCACGTTATTATGTGGTAGGTTACTACATACAGAGAGTCATTTTCACGTCATTATGTCGTAGGTTACTACATACAGAGAGCCAGGTCAATGTTGGTTTGTATTATACTAAGCTATACAGAGAGTAATTTACACGTTATTATGTGGTAGGTTACTACATACAGAGAGTCATTTTCACGTTACTATGTAGCAGGTTACTACATACAAAGAGCCGGGTCAATGTTGGTTTGTATTATACTATTCTATATAGAGAGTCATCTTCACGTCGTTATGTCGTAGGTTACTACATACAGAGAGCCAGGTCAATGTTGGTTTGTGTTATACTATTCTATATTGAGAGTCATCTTCACGTCATTATGTGGTAGGTTACTACATACAGAGAGTCATTTTCACGTTATTATGTAGTAGGTTACTACATACAGAGAGTCAGGTCAACGTTATTATGTGGTATATTACTACATACAGAGAGCCAGGTCAATGCTGGTTTGTGTTATACTATTCTATATAGAGAGTCATTTTCACGTCATTATGTGGTAGGTTACTACATTCAGAGAGTCAGGTCAACGTTATTATGGGGTAGGTTACTACATACAGAGAGCCAGGTCAATGTTGGTTTGTATTATACTATTCTATACAGAGACTAATTTTCACGTTATTATGTGGTAGGTTACTACATACAGAGAGCCAGGTCAATGTTTTTTTGTAATATACTATGCTATACAGAGTCATCTTCAGGTTATTATGTGGTAGGTTACTACATACAGAGAGCCAGGTCAATGTTGGTGTGTATTATACTACTCTATATACAGAGTCATCTTCACGTTATTATGTCGTAGGTTACTACATACAGAGATTCAACTCAATGTTTTTATGTTTCAGATTACTACATATAGAGAGTTCGGTCAATGTCTTTTAATGTTTTATACTACTTCATACAGGGAGTCAGGTCAACGTTATTATGTGGTATATTACTACATACTGTGAGCCAGGTCAATGTTGGTTTGTATTATACTATTCTATATAGAGAGTCATCTTCACGTCATTATGTGGTAGGTTACTACATACAGAGAGTCATTTTCACGTTATCATGTAGTAGGTTACTACATACAGAGAGCCAGGTCAATGTTGGATTGTATTATACTATTCTATACAGAGAGTAATTTTCACGATATTATGTGGTAGGTTACTACATACAGAGAGCCACTTCAATGCTGGTTTGTGTTATACTATTCTATATAGAGAGTCATCTTCACGTCCTTATGTGGTAGGTTACTACATACAGAGAGTAATTTTCACGTTATTATGTAGTAGTTTACTACATATAGAGAGCCAGGTCAATGTTGGTTTGTATTATACTATTCTATACAGAGAGTAATTTTCACGTTATTATGTGGTAGGTTACTACATACAGAGAGTCATTTTCACGTTATTATGTAGTAGGTTACTACATACAGAGAGCCAGGTCAATGTTGGTTTGTATTATACTATTCTATATAGAGAGTCATCTTCACGTCATTATGTGGTAGGTTACTACATACAGAGAGTCATTTTCACGTCATTATGTCGTAGGTTACTACATACAGAGAGCCAGGTCAATGTTGGTTTGTATTATACTATTCTATACAGAGTGATTTTTCACGTTATTATGTGGTAGGTTACTACATACAGAGAGCCAGGTCAATGCTGGTTTGTGTTATACTATTCTATACAGAGAGTCAGGTCAACGTTATTATGTGGTATGTTACTACATACAGAGAGCCAAGTCAATGTTGGTTTGTATTATACTATTCTATACAGAGAGTAATTTTCACGTTATTATGTGGTATGTTACTACATACAGAGAGTCAGGTCAATGTAGGTTTGTATTATACTATTCTATACAGAGAGTAATATTCACGTTATTATGTAGTAGGTTACTACATACAGAGAGTCAGGTCAATGTTGGTTTGTATTATACTATTCTATACAGAGAGTAATTTTCACGTTATTATGTGGTATGTTACTACATACAGAGAGTCAGGTCAATGTTGGTTTGTATTGTACTATTCTATACAGAGAGTAATTTTCACGTTATTATGTAGTAGGTTACTACATACAGAGAGTCAGGTCAATGTTGGTTTGTATTATACTATTCTATACAGAGAGTAATTTTCACGTTATTATGTGGTATGCTACTACATACAGAGAGTCAGGTCAATGTTGGTTTGTATTATACTATTCTATACAGAGAGTAATTTTCACGTTATTATGTGGTAGGTTACTACATACAGAGAGCCAGGTCAATGTTGGTTTGTATTATACTGTTCTATACAGAGAGTAATTTTCACGTTATTATGTGGTAGGTTACTACATACAGAGAGCCAGGTCAATGTTGGTTTGTATTATACTGTTCTATACGGAGAGTAATTTTTACGTTATTATGTGGTAGGTTACTACATACAGAGAGTCAGGTCAATGTTGGTTTGTATTATACTATTCTATACAGAGAGTAATTTTCACGTTATTATGTGGTAGGTTACTACATACAGAGAGTCAGGTCAATGTTGGTTTGTATTATACTATTCTATACAGAGAGTAATTTTCACGTTATTATGTGGTATGTTACTACATACAGAGAGTCAGGTCAATGTTGGTTTGTATTATACTATTCTATACAGAGAGTAATTTTCACGTTATTATGTGGTAAGTTACTACATACAGAGAGTCAGGTCAATGTTGGTTTGTGTTATACTATTCTATACAGAGAGTAATTTTCACGTTATTATGTGGTAGGTTACTACATACAGAGAGGCAGGTCAATGTTGGTTTGTATTATACTATTCTATACAGAGAGTAATTTTCACGTTATTATGTGGTAGGTTACTACATACAGAGAGCCAGGTTAATGCTGGTTTGTATTATACTATTCTATACAGAGAGTAATTTTCACGTTATTATGTGGTAGGTTACTACATACAGAGAGTCAGGTCAATGTTGGTTTGTATTATACTATTCTATACAGAGAGTAATTTTCACGTTATTATGTGGTAGGTTACTACATACAGAGAGCCAGGCCAATGTTGGTTTGTATTATACTATTCTATACAGAGAGTAATTTTCACGTTATTATGTGGTAGGTTACTACATACAGAGACCCAGGTCAATGTTGGTTTGTATTATACTATTCTATACAGAGAGTAATTTTCACGTTATTATGTGGTATGTTACTACATACAGAGAGTCAGGTCAATGTTGGTTTGTATTATACTATTCTATACAGAGAGTAATTTTCACGTTATAATGTGGTAGGTTACTACATACAGAGAGCCAGGTCAATGTTGGTTTGTATTATACTATTCTATACAGAGAGTAATTTTCACGTTATTATGTGGTATCTTACTACATACAGAGAGTCAGGTCAATGTTGGTTTTTATTATACTATTCTATACAGAGAGTAATTTTCACGTTATTATGTGGTAGGTTACTACATACAGAGAGTCAGGTCAATGTTGGTTTGTATTATACTATTCTATACAGAGAGTAATTTTCACGTTATTATGTGGTAGGTTACTACATACAGAGAGCCAGGTCTATGCTGGTTTGTGTTATACTATTCTATACAGAGAAAAATTTTCACGTTATTATGTGGTAGGTTACTACATACAGAGAGTCAGGTCAATGTTGGTTTGTATTATACTATTCTATACAGAGAGTAATTTTCACGTTATTATGTCGTAGGTTACTACATACAGAGAGTCAGGTCAATGTTGGTTTGTATTATACTATTCTATACAGAGAGTAATTTTCACGTTATTATGTGGTAGGTTACTACATACAGAGAGTCAGGTCAATGTTGGTTTGTATTATACTATTCTATACAGAGAGTAATTTTCACGTTATTATGTGGTAGGTTACTACATACAGAGAGCCAGGTCAATGCTGGTTTGTGTTATACTATTCTATACAGAGAGTCAGGTCAACGTTATTATGTGGTATGTTACTACATACAGAGTGTCAGGTCAATGTTGGTTTGTATTATACTATTCTATATAGAGAGTCATTTTCACGTTATTATGTCGTAGGTTACTACATACTGAGAGCCAGGTCAATGTTGGTTTGTATAATACTATACTATACAGAGAGTAATTTTCACGTTATTATGTCGTAGGTTACTACATACAGAGAGCCAGGTCAATGTTGGTTTGTATTATACTATTCTATACAGAGTCATCTTCATGTTATTATGTCGTAGGTTACTACATATAGAGAGCCAGGTCAATGTTTGTTTGTATTATACTATTCTATACAGAGAGTCAGGTCAACGTTATTATGTGGTATGTTACTACATACAGAGAGCCAGGTCAATGTTGGTTTGTATTATACTATTCTATATAGAGAGTCATTTACACGTTATTATGTGGTAGGTTACTACATACAGAGAGCCAGGTCAATGTTGGTTTGTAATATACTATTCTAAACAGGGAGTCATTTTCACGTTATTATGTCTTAGATTACTACATACTGAGAGCCAGGTCAATGTTGGTTTTGTATTATAGCATTCTATATAGAGATTCATTTTCACGTTATTGTGTCGTAGGTTACTACATACAGAGAGCCAGGTCAATGTTGGTTTGTATAATACTATTCTATACAGAGTCATCTTCACGTTATTATGTCGTAGGTAACTACATACAGAGAGTCCGGTCAATGTCTTTTAATGTTTTATACTACTTCATACAGAGAGTCAGGTCAACGTTATTATGTTGTATATTACTACATACTGATAGCCAGGTCAGTGTTGGTTTGTATTATACTATTCTATACAGAGTCATCTTCACGTCATTATGTGGTAGGTTACTACATACAGAGAGTCATTTTCACGTTATCATGTAGTAGGTTACTACATACAGAGAGCCAGGTCAATGTTGGATTGTATTATACTATTCTATACAGAGAGTAATTTTCACGATATTATGTGGTAGGTTACTACATACAGAGAGCCACTTCAATGCTGGTTTGTGTTATACTATTCTATATAGAGAGTCATCTTCACGTCCTTATGTGGTAGGTTACTACATACAGAGAGTAATTTTCACGTTATTATGTAGTAGGTTACTACATATAGAGAGCCAGGTCAATGTTGGTTTGTATTATACTATTCTATACAGAGAGTAATTTTCACGTTATTATGTGGTAGGTTACTACATACAGAGAGTCATTTTCACGTTATTATGTAGTAGGTTACTACATACAGAGAGCCAGGTCAATGTTGGTTTGTATTATACTATTCTATATAGAGAGTCAGGTCAACGTTATTATGTGGTATGTTACTACATACAGAGAGCCAAGTCAATGTTGGTTTGTATTATACTATTCTATACAGAGAGTAATTTTCACGTTATTATGTGGTATGTTACTACATACAGAGAGTCAGGTCAATGTAGGTTTGTATTATACTATTCTATACAGAGAGTAATATTCACGTTATTATGTAGTAGGTTACTACATACAGAGAGTCAGGTCAATGTTGGTTTGTATTATACTATTCTATACAGAGAGTAATTTTCACGTTATAATGTGGTAGGTTACTACATACAGAGAGCCAGGTCAATGTTGGTTTGTATTATACTATTCTATACAGAGAGTAATTTTCACGTTATTATGTGGTATCTTACTACATACAGAGAGTCAGGTCAATGTTGGTTTGTATTATACTATTCTATACAGAGAGTAATTTTCACGTTATTATGTGGTAGGTTACTACATACAGAGAGTCAGGTCAATGTTGGTTTGTATTATACTATTCTATACAGAGAGTAATTTTCACGTTATTATGTGGTAGGTTACTACATACAGAGAGCCAGGTCTATGCTGGTTTGTGTTATACTATTCTATACAGAGAAAAATTTTCACGTTATTATGTGGTAGGTTACTACATACAGAGAGTCAGGTCAATGTTGGTTTGTATTATACTATTCTATACAGAGAGTAATTTTCACGTTATTATGTCGTAGGTTACTACATACAGAGAGTCAGGTCAATGTTGGTTTGTATTATACTATTCTATACAGAGAGTAATTTTCACGTTATTATGTGGTAGGTTACTACATACAGAGAGTCAGGTCAATGTTGGTTTGTATTATACTATTCTATACAGAGAGTAATTTTCACGTTATTATGTGGTAGGTTACTACATACAGAGAGCCAGGTCAATGCTGATTTGTGTTATACTATTCTATACAGAGAGTCAGGTCAACGTTATTATGTGGTATGTTACTACATACAGAGTGTCAGGTCAATGTTGGTTTGTATTATACTATTCTATATAGAGAGTCATTTTCACGTTATTATGTCGTAGGTTACTACATACTGAGAGCCAGGTCAATGTTGGTTTGTATAATACTATACTATACAGAGAGTAATTTTCACGTTATTATGTCGTAGGTTACTACATACAGAGAGCCAGGTCAATGTTGGTTTGTATTATACTATTCTATACAGAGTCATCTTAATGTTATTATGTCGTAGGTTACTACATATAGAGAGCCAGGTCAATGTTTGTTTGTATAATACTATTCTATACAGAGAGTAAGGTCAACGTTATTATGTGGTATGTTACTACATACAGAGAGCCAGGTCAATGTTGGTTTGTATTATACTATTCTATATAGAGAGTCATTTACACGTTATTATGTGGTAGGTTACTACATACAGAGAGCCAGGTCAATGTTGGTTTGTAATATACTATTCTAAACAGGGAGTCATTTTCACGTTATTATGTCGTAGATTACTACATACTGAGAGCCAGGTCAATGTTGGTTTTGTATTATAGCATTCTATATAGAGAGTCATTTTCACGTTATTGTGTCGTAGGTTACTACATACAGAGAGCCAGGTCAATGTTGGTTTGTATTATACTATTCTATACAGATTCATCTTCACGTTATTATGTCGTAGGTACCTACATACAGAGAGTCCGGTCAATGTCCTTTTATGTTTTATACTACTTCATACAGAGAGTCAGGTCAACGTCATTATGTTGTATATTACTACATACTGAGAGCCAGGTCAGTGTTGGTTTGTATTATACTATTCTATACAGAGAGTCATTTTCACGTTATTATGTGGTAGGTTACTACATACAGAGAGCCAGGTCAATGTTGGTTTGTAATATACTATTCTAAACAGAGAGTCATTTTCACGTTATTATGTCGTAGGTTACTACATACTGAGAGCCAGGTCAATGTCGGTTTTTTATTATAGCATTCTATATAGAGATTCATTTTCACGTTATTGTGTCGTAGGTTACTACATACAGAGAGCCAGGTCAAAGTTGGTTTGTATAATACTATTCTATACAGAGTCATCTTCACGTTATTATGTCGTAGGTAACTACATACAGAGAGTCCGGTCAATGTCTTTTAATGTTTTATACTACTTCATACAGAGAGTCAGGTCAACGTTATTATGTTGTATATTACTACATACTGATAGCCAGGTCAGTGTTGGTTTGTATTATACTATTCTATACAGAGTCATCTTCACGTTATTATGTCGTAGGTAACTACATACAGAGAGTCAGGTCAGTGTCTTATAATGTTTTATACTACTTCATACAGAGAGTCAGGTCAACGTTATTATGTTGTATATTACTACATACTGATAGCCAGGTCTTCGTTGGTTTGTATTATACTATTCTATACAGAGTCATCTTCACGTTATTATGTCGTAGGTAACTACATACAGAGAGTCAGGTCAGTGTCTTTTAATGTTTTATACTACTTCATACAGAGAGTCAGGTCAACGTTATTATGTTGTATATTACTACATACTGATAGCCAGGTCAGTGTTGGTTTGTATTATACTATTCTATACAGAGAGTCATTTTCACGTTATTATGTGGTAGGTTACTACATACAGAGGCAGGTCAACGTTATTATGTGGTATATTACTACATACAGAGAGCCAGGTCAATGTTGGTTTGTATTATACGTTCTATACAGAGAGTAATTTTCACGTTATTATGTGGTAGGTTACTACATACAGAGAGCCAGGTCAATGTTGGTTTGTATTATACTGTTCTATACAGAGAGTAATTTTCACGTTATTATGTGGTAGGTTACTACATACAGAGAGTCAGGTCAATGTTGGTTTGTATTATACTATTCTATACAGAGAGTAATTTTCACGTTATTATGTGGTAGGTTACTACATACAGAGAGTCTGGTCAATGTTGGTTTGTATTATACTATTCTATACAGAGAGTAATTTTCACGTTATTATGTGGTAAGTTACTACATACAGAGAGTCAGGTCAATGTTGGTTTGTGTTATACTATTCTATACAGAGAGTAATTTTCACGTTATTATGTGGTAGGTTACTACATACAGAGAGTCAGGTCAATGTTGGTTTGTATTATACTATTCTATACAGAGAGTAATTTTCACGTTATTATGTGGTAGGTTACTACATACAGAGAGTCAGGTCAATGTTGGTTTGTATTATACTATTCTATACAGAGAGTAATTTTCACGTTATTATGTGGTATGTTACTACATACAGAGAGTCAGGTCAATGTTGGTTTGTATTATACTATTCTATACAGAGAGTAATTTTCACGTTATTATGTGGTAAGTTACTACATACAGAGAGTCAGGTCAATGTTGGTTTGTGTTATACTATTCTATACAGAGAGTAATTTTCACGTTATTATGTGGTAGGTTACTACATACAGAGAGTCAGGTCAATGTTGGTTTGTATTATACTATTCTATACAGAGAGTAATTTTCACGTTATTATGTGGTAGGTTACTACATACAGAGAGCCAGGTTAATGCTGGTTTGTATTATACTATTCTATACAGAGAGTAATTTTCACGTTATTATGTGGTAGGTTACTACATACAGAGAGTCAGGTCAATGTTGGTTTGTATTATACTATTCTATACAGAGAGTAATTTTCACGTTATTATGTGCTAGGTTACTACATACAGAGAGCCAGGCCAATGTTGGTTTGTATTATACTATTCTATACAGAGAGTAATTTTCACGTTATTATGTGGTAGGTTACTACATACAGAGGCCCAGGTCAATGTTGGTTTGTATTATACTATTCTATACAGAGAGTAATTTTCACGTTATTATGTGGTATGTTACTACATACAGAGAGTCAGGTCAATGTTGGTTTGTATTATACTATTCTATACAGAGAGTAATTTTCACGTTATAATGTGGTAGGTTACTACATACAGAGAGCCAGGTCAATGGTGGTTTGTATTATACTATTCTATACAGAGAGTAATTTTCACGTTATTATGTGGTATCTTACTACATACAGAGAGTCAGGTCAATGTTGGTTTGTATTATACTATTCTATACAGAGAGTAATTTTCACGTTATTATGTGGTAGGTTACTACATACAGAGAGTCAGGTCAATGTTGGTTTGTATTATACTATTCTATACAGAGAGTAATTTTCACGTTATTATGTGGTAGGTTACTACATACAGAGAGCCAGGTCTATGCTGGTTTGTGTTATACTATTCTATACAGAGAAAAATTTTCACGTTATTATGTGGTAGGTTACTACATACAGAGAGTCAGGTCAATAGTGGTTTGTATTATACTATTCTATACAGAGAGTAATTTTCACGTTATTATGTCGTAGGTTACTACATACAGAGAGTCAGGTCAATGTTGGTTTGTATTATACTATTCTATACAGAGAGTAATTTTCACGTTATTATGTGGTAGGTTACTACATACAGAGAGTCAGGTCAATGTTGGTTTGTATTATACTATTCTATACAGAGAGTAATTTTCACGTTATTATGTGGTAGGTTACTACATACAGAGAGCCAGGTCAATGCTGATTTGTGTTATACTATTCTATACAGAGAGTCAGGTCAACGTTATTATGTGGTATGTTACTACATACAGAGTGTCAGGTCAATGTTGGTTTGTATTATACTATTCTATATAGAGAGTCATTTTCACGTTATTATGTCGTAGGTTACTACATACTGAGAGCCAGGTCAATGTTGGTTTGTATAATACTATACTATACAGAGAGTAATTTTCACGTTATTATGTCGTAGGTTACTACATACAGAGAGCCAGGTCAATGTTGGTTTGTATTATACTATTCTATACAGAGTCATCTTCATGTTATTATGTCGTAGGTTACTACATATAGAGAGCCAGGTCAATGTTTGTTTGTATAATACTATTCTATACAGAGAGTAAGGTCAACGTTATTATGTGGTATGTTACTACATACAGAGAGCCAGGTCAATGTTGGTTTGTATTATACTATTCTATATAGAGAGTCATTTACACGTTATTATGTGGTAGGTTACTACATACAGAGAGCCAGGTCAATGTTGGTTTGTAATATACTATTCTAAACAGGGAGTCATTTTCACGTTATTATGTCGTAGATTACTACATACTGAGAGCCAGGTCAATGTTGGTTTTGTATTATAGCATTCTATATAGAGAGTCATTTTCACGTTATTGTGTCGTAGGTTACTACATACTGAGAGCCAGGTCAATGTTGGTTTGTATTATACTATTCTATACAGATTCATCTTCACGTTATTATGTCGTAGGTACCTACATACAGAGAGTCCGGTCAATGTCCTTTTATGTTTTATACTACTTCATACAGAGAGTCAGGTCAACGTCATTATGTTGTATATTACTACATACTGAGAGCCAGGTCAGTGTTGGTTTGTATTATACTATTCTATACAGAGAGTCATTTTCACGTTATTATGTGGTAGGTTACTACATACAGAGAGCCAGGTCAATGTTGGTTTGTAATATACTATTCTAAACAGAGAGTCATTTTCATGTTATTATGTCGTAGGTTACTACATACTGAGAGCCAGGTCAATGTCGGTTTTTTATTATAGCATTCTATATAGAGATTCATTTTCACGTTATTGTGTCGTAGGTTACTACATACAGAGAGCCAGGTCAATGTTGGTTTGTATAATACTATTCTATACAGAGTCATCTTCACGTTATTATGTCGTAGGTAACTACATACAGAGAGTCCGGTCAATGTCTTTTAATGTTTTATACTACTTCATACAGAGAGTCAGGTCAACGTTATTATGTTGTATATTACTACATACTGATAGCCAGGTCAGTGTTGGTTTGTATTATACTATTCTATACAGAGTCATCTTCACGTTATTATGTCGTAGGTAACTACATACAGAGAGTCAGGTCAGTGTCTTTTAATGTTTTATACTACTTCATACAGAGAGTCAGGTCAACGTTATTATGTTGTATATTACTACATACTGATAGCCAGGTCTTCGTTGGTTTGTATTATACTATTCTATACAGAGTCATCTTCACGTTATTATGTCGTAGGTAACTACATACAGAGAGTCAGGTCAGTGTCTTTTAATGTTTTATACTACTTCATACAGAGAGTCAGGTCAACGTTATTATGTTGTATATTACTACATACTGATAGCCAGGTCAGTGTTGGTTTGTATTATACTATTCTATACAGAGAGTCATTTTCACGTTATTATGTGGTAGGTTACTACATACAGAGGCAGGTCAACGTTATTATGTGGTATATTACTACATACAGAGAGCCAGGTCAATGTTGGTTTGTATTATACGTTCTATACAGAGAGTAATTTTCACGTTATTATGTGGTAGGTTACTACATACAGAGAGCCAGGTCAATGTTGGTTTGTATTATACTGTTCTATACAGAGAGTAATTTTCACGTTATTATGTGGTAGGTTACTACATACAGAGAGTCAGGTCAATGTTGGTTTGTATTATACTATTCTATACAGAGAGTAATTTTCACGTTATTATGTGGTAGGTTACTACATACAGAGAGTCTGGTCAATGTTGGTTTGTATTATACTATTCTATACAGAGAGTAATTTTCACGTTATTATGTGGTAAGTTACTACATACAGAGAGTCAGGTCAATGTTGGTTTGTGTTATACTATTCTATACAGAGAGTAATTTTCACGTTATTATGTGGTAGGTTACTACATACAGAGAGTCAGGTCAATGTTGGTTTGTATTATACTATTCTATACAGAGAGTAATTTTCACGTTATTATGTGGTAGGTTACTACATACAGAGAGCCAGGTTAATGCTGGTTTGTATTATACTATTCTATACAGAGAGTAATTTTCACGTTATTATGTGGTAGGTTACTACATACAGAGAGTCAGGTCAATGTTGGTTTGTATTATACTATTCTATACAGAGAGTAATTTTCACGTTATTATGTGGTAGGTTACTACATACAGAGAGCCAGGCCAATGTTGGTTTGTATTATACTATTCTATACAGAGAGTAATTTTCACGTTTTTATGTGGTAGGTTACTACATACAGAGACCCAGGTCAATGTTGGTTTGTATTATACTATTCTATACAGAGAGTAATTTTCACGTTATTATGTGGTATGTTACTACATACAGAGAGTCAGGTCAATGTTGGTTTGTATTATACTATTCTATACAGAGAGTAATTTTCACGTTATAATGTGGTAGGTTACTACATACAGAGAGCCAGGTCAATGTTGGTTTGTATTATACTATTCTATACAGAGAGTAATTTTCACGTTATTATGTGGTATCTTACTACATACAGAGAGTCAGGTCAATGTTGGTTTGTATTATACTATTCTATACAGAGAGTAATTTTCACGTTATTATGTGTTAGGTTACTACATACAGAGAGTCAGGTCAATGTTGGTTTGTATTATACTATTCTATACAGAGAGTAATTTTCACGTTATTATGTCGTAGGTTACTACATACAGAGAGTCAGGTCAATGTTGGTTTGTATTATACTATTCTATACAGAGAGTAATTTTCACGTTATTATGTGGTAGGTTACTACATACAGAGAGTCAGGTCAATGTTGGTTTGTATTATACTATTCTATACAGAGAGTAATTTTCACGTTATTATGTGGTAGGTTACTACATACAGAGAGCCAGGTCAATGCTGGTTTGTGTTATACTATTCTATACAGACAGTCAGGTCAACGTTATTATGTGGTATGTTACTACATACAGAGTGTCAGGTCAATGTTGGTTTGTATTATACTATTCTTTATAGAGAGTCATTTTCACGTTATTATGTCGTAGGTTACTACATACTGAGAGCCAGGTCAATGTTGGCTTGTATAATACTATACTATACAGAGAGTAATTTTCACGTTATTATGTCGTAGGTTACTACATACAGAGAGCCAGGTCAATGTTGGTTTGTATTATACTATTCTATACAGAGTCATCTTCATGTTATTATGTCGTAGGTTACTACATATAGAGAGCCAGGTCAATGTTTGTTTGTATTATACTATTCTATACAGAGAGTCAGGTCAACGTTATTATGTGGTATGTTACTACATACAGAGAGCCAGGTCAATGTTGGTTTGTATTATACTATTCTATATAGAGAGTCATTTACACGTTATTATGTGGTAGGTTACTACATACAGAGAGCCAGGTCAATGTTGGTTTGTAATATACTATTCTAAACAGAGAGTCATTTTCACGTTATTATGTCGTAGATTACTACATACTGAGAGCCAGGTCAATGTTGGTTTTGTATTATAGCATTCTATATAGAGAGTCATTTTCACGTTATTGTGTCGTAGGTTACTACATACAGAGAGCCAGGTCAATGTTGGTTTGTATAATACTATTCTATACAGAGTCATCTTCACGTTATTATGTCGTAGGTAACTACATACAGAGAGTCCGGTCAATGTCTTTTAATGTTTTATACTACTTCATACAGAGAGTCAGGTCAACGTTATTATGTTGTATATTACTACATACTGATAGCCAGGTCAGTGTTGGTTTGTATTATACTATTCTATACAGAGTCATCTTCACGTTATTATGTCGTAGGTAACTACATACAGAGAGTCAGGTCAGTGTCTTTTAATGTTTTATACTACTTCATACAGAGAGTCAGGTCAACGTTATTATGTTGTATATTACTACATACTGATAGCCAGGTCAGTGTTGGTTTGTATTATACTATTCTATACAGAGTCATCTTCACGTTATTATGTCGTAGGTAACTACATACATAGAGTCAGGTCAGTGTCTTTTAATGTTTTACACTACTTCATACAGAGAGTCAGGTCAACGTTATTATGTTGTATATAACTACATACTGATAGCCAGGTCAGTGTTGGTTTGTATTATACTATTCTATACAGAGAGTCATTTTCACGTTATTATGTGGTAGGTTACTACATACAGAGGCAGGTCAACGTTATTATGTGGTATATTACTACATACAGAGAGCCAGGTCAATGTTGGTTTGTATTATACTATTCTATATAGAGAGTCATATTCACGTTATTATGCCGTAGGTTACTACATACAGAGGCAGGTCAACGTTATTATGTGGTATATTACTACATACAGAGAGCCAGGTCAATGTAGGTTTGTATTATACTATTCTATACAGAGAGTCATTTTCACGTTATTATGTGGTAGGTTACTACATACAGAGAGTCAGGTCAACGTTATTATGTGGTATATTACTACATACAGAGAGCCAGGTCAATGTAGGTTTGTATTATACTATTCTATACAGAGAGTCATTTTCACGTTATTATGTGGTAGGTTACTACATACAGAGGCAGGTCAACGTTATTATGTGGTATATTACTACATACAGAGAGCCAGGTCAATGTAGGTTTGTATTATACTATTCTATACAGAGAGTCATTTTCACGTTATTATGTGGTAGGTTACTACATACAGAGAGTCAGGTCAACGTTATTATGTGGTATATTACTACATACAGAGAGCCAGGTCAATGTTAGTTTGTATTATACTATTCTATATAGAGAGTCATCTTCACTTATTATGCCGTAGGTTACTACATACAGAGAGCCAGGTCAATGTTGGTTTGTATTATACTATTCTATACAGAGAGTCATCTTCACGTCATTATGTGGTAGGTTACTACATACAGAGAGTCAGGTCAACGTTATTATGTGGTATATTACTACATACAGAGAGCCAGGTCAATGTTAGTTTGTATTATACTATTCTATATAGAGAGTCATCTTCACTTATTATGCCGTAGGTTACTACATACAGAGAGCCAGGTCAATGTTGGTTTGTATTATACTATTCTATACAGAGAGTCATCTTCACGTCATTATGTGGTAGGTTACTACATACAGAGAGTCATCTTCACGTCATTATGTGGTAGGTTACTACATACAGAGAGCCAGGTCAATGTCGGTTTGAATTATACTATTCTATATAGAGAGTCATATTCACTTATTATGCCGTAGGTTACTACATACAGAGAGCCAGGTCAATGTTGGTTTGTATTATACTATTCTATACAGAGAGTCATTTTCACGTTATTATGTGGTAGGTTACTACATACAGAGAGTCAAGTCAACGTTATTATGTGGTATATTACTACATACAGAGAGCCAGTTTCAATGTTGGTTTGTATTATACTATTCTATTTAGAGAGTCATCTTCACGTTATTATGTGGTAGGTTACTACATACAGAGAGTCAGGTCAACGTAATTATGTGGTATATTACTACATACAGAGAGCCAGGTCAATGCTGGTTTGTATTATAGTATTCTATATAGAGAGTCATCTTCACGTTATTATGTGGTAGGTTACTACATACAGAGAGTCAGGTCAACGTTATTATGTGGTATATTACTACATACAGAGAGCCAGGTCAATGTTGGTTTGTATTATACTATTCTATATAGAGAGTCATCTTCACGTTATTATGCCGTAGGTTACTACATACAGAGAGCCAGGTCAATGTTGGTTTGTATTATACTATTCTATACAGAGAGTCATTTTCACGTTATTATGTGGTAGGTTACTACATACAGAGAGTCAGGTCAACGTTATTATGTGGTATATTACTACATACAGAGAGTCAGGTCAATGTTGGTTTGTATTATACTATTCTATATAGAGAGTCATCTTCACGTTATTATGTGGTAGGTTACTACATACAGAGAGTCAGGTCAACGTTATTATGTGGTATATTACTACATACAGAGAGCCAGGTCAATGTTGGTTTGTATTATACTATTCTATACAGAGAGTCATCTTCACGTTATTATGCCGTAGGTTACTACATACAGAGAGCCAGGTCAATGTTGGTTTGTATTATACTATTCTATACAGAGAGACATTTTCACGTTATTATGTGGTAGGTTACTACATACAGAGAGTCAGGTCAACGTTATTATGTGGTATATTACTACATACAGAGAGCCAGGTCAATGTTGGTTTTTATTATACTATTCTATACAGAGAGTCATCTTCACGTTATTATGTGGTAGGTTACTACATACAGAGTGACAGGTCAACGTTATTATGTGGTATATTACTACATACAGAGAGCCAGGTCAATGTTGGTTTGTATTATACTATTCTATACAGAGAGTCATCTTCACGTTATTATGTGGTAGGTTACTACATACAGAGAGTCAGGTCAACGTTATTATGTGGTATATTACTACATACAGAGAGCCAGGTCAATGTTGGTTTGTATTATACTATTCTATATAGAGAGTCATCTTCACGTTATTATGTGGTAGGTTACTACATACAAAGAGTCAGGTCAACGTTATTATGTGGTATATTACTACATACAGAGAGCCAGGTCAGTGTTGGTTTGTATTATACTATTCTATATAGAGAGTCATCTTCACGTTATTATGCCGTAGGTTACTATATACATAGAGCCAGGTCAATGTTGGTTTGTATTATACTATTCTATACAGAGAGTCATTTTCACGTTATTATGTGGTAGGTTACTACATACAGAGAGTCAGGTCAACGTTATTATGTGGTATATTACTACATACAGAGAGCCAGGTCAATGTTGGTTTGTATTATACTATTTTATACAGAGAGTCATCTTCACGTTATTATGTGGTAGGTTACTACATACAGAGAGTCAGGTCAACGTTATTATGTGGTATATTACTACATACAGAGAGCCAGGTCAATGTTGGTTTGTATTATACTATTCTATATAGAGAGTCATCTTCACGTTATTATGCCGTAGGTTACTACATACAGAGAGCCAGGTCAATGTTGGTTTGTATTATACTATTCTATACAGAGAGTCATTTTCACGTTATTATGTGGTAGGTTACTACATACAGAGAGCCAGGTCAATGTTGGTTTGTATTATACTATTCTATACAGAGAGTCATTTTCACGTTATTATGTGGTAGGTTACTACATACAGAGAGTCAGGTCAACGTTATTATGTGTTATATTACTACATACAGAGAGCCAGGTCAGTGTTGGTTTGTATTATACTATTCCATATAGAGAGTCATCTTCACGTTATTATGTCGTAGGTTACTACATACAGAGAGTCATCTTCACGTTATTATGTCGTAGGTTACTACATACAGAGATTCAAGTCAATGTTTTTATGTTTCAGATTACTACATACAGAGAGTTCGGTCAATGTCTTTTAATGTTTTATACTACTTCATACAGAGAGTCAGGTCAACGTTATTATGTGGTAGGTTACTACATACAGAGAGCCAGGTCAATGTTGGTTTGTATTATACTATTCTATACAGAGAGTCATTTTCTCGTTATTATGTGGTAGGTTACTACATACAGAGGCAGGTCAACGTTATTATGCCGTAGGTTACTACATACAGAGAGCCAGGTCAACGTTATTATGCCGTAGGTTACTACATACAGAGAGCCAGGTCAACGTTATTATGCCGTAGGTTACTACATACAGAGAGCCAGGTCAACGTTATTATGCCGTAGGTTACTACATACAGAGAGCCAGGTCAACGTTATTATGCCGTAGGTTACTACATACAGAGAGCCAGGTCAACGTTATTATGCCGTAGGTTACTACATACAGAGAGCCAGGTCAACGTTATTATGCCGTAGGTTACTACATACAGAGAGCCAGGTCAACGTTATTATGTGGTAGGTTACTACATACAGAGAGTCAGGTCAAGTTTATTATGCCGTAGGTTACTACATACAGAGAGCCAGGTCAATGTTGGTTTGTATTATACTATTCTATACAGAGAGTCATTTTCACGTTATTATGTGGTAGGTTACTACATACAGAGGCAGGTCAACGTTAATATGTGGTATATTACTACATACAGAGAGCCAGGTCAATGTTGGTTTGTATTATACTATTCTATATAGAGAGTCATCTTCACGTTTTTATGTAGTAGGTTACTACATACAGAGGCAGGTCAACGTTAATATGTGGTATATTACTACATACAGAGAGCCAGGTCAATGTTGGTTTGTATTATACTATTCTATATAGAGAGTCATCTTCACGTTATTATGCCGTAGGTTACTACATACAGAGAGCCAGGTCAATGTTGGTTTGTATTATACTATTCTATACAGAGAATCATTTTCACGTTATTATGTGGTAGGTTACTACATACAGAGGCAGGTCAACGTTAATATGTGGTATATTACTACATACAGAGAGCCAGGTCAATGCTGGTTTGTATTATACTATTCTATATAGGGAGTCATCTTCACGTTATTATGCCGTAGGTTACTACATACAGAGAGCCAGGTCAATGTTGGTTTGTATTATACTATTCTATACAGAGAGTCATTTTCACGTTATTATGTGGTAGGTTACTACATACAGAGAGTCAGGTCAACGTTATTATGTGGTATATTACTACATACAGAGAGCCAGGTCAATGTCGGTTTGTATTATACTATTCTATACAGAGAGTTATTTTCACGTTATTATGTGGTAGGTTACTACATACAGAGAGTCAGGTCAACGTTATTATGTGGTATATTACTACATACAGAGAGCCAGGTCAATGTTGGTTTGTATTATACTATTCTATACAGAGAGTCATTTTCACGTTATTATGTGGTAGGTTACTACATACAGAGAGTCAGGTCAACGTTATTATGTGGTATATTACTACATACAGAGAGCCAGGTCAATGTTGGTTTGTATTATACTATTCTATACAGAGAGTCATTTTCACGTTATTATGTGGTAGGTTACTACATACAGAGAGTCAGGTCAACGTTATTATGTGGTATATTACTACATACAGAGAGCCAGGTCAATGTTGGTTTGTATTATACTGTTCTATACTGAGAGTCATTTTCACGTTATTATGTGGTAGGTTACTACATACAGAGAGTCAGGTCAACGTTATTATGTGGTATATTACTACATACAGAGAGCCAGGTCAATGTTGGTTTGTATTATACTATTCTATACAGAGAGTCATTTTCACGTTATTATGTGGTAGGTTACTACATACAGAGGCAGGTCAACGTTAATATGTGGTATATTACTACATACAGAGAGCCAGGTCAATGTTGGTTTGTATTATACTATTCTATACAGAGAGTCATTTTCACGTTATTATGTGGTAGGTTACTACATACAGAGGCAGGTCAACGTTAATATGTGGTATATTACTACATACAGAGAGCCAGGTCAATGTTGGTTTGTATTATACTATTCTATATAGAGAGTCATCTTCACGTTATTATGCCGTAGGTTACTACATACAGAGAGCCAGGTCAATGTTGGTTTGTATTATACTATTCTATACAGAGAGTCATTTTCACGTTATTATGTGGTAGGTTACTACATACAGAGAGTCACGTCAACGTTATTTTGTGGTATATTACTACATACAGAGAGCCAGGTCAATGTTGGTTTGTATTATACTATTCTATATAGAGAGTCATCTTCACTTATTATGCCGTAGGTTACTACATACAGAGAGCCAGGTCAATGTTGGTTTGTATTATACTATTCTATACAGAGAGTCATTTTCACGTCATTATGTCGTAGGTTACTACATACAGAGAGCCAGGTCAATGTCGGTTTGAATTATACTATACTATACAGAGAGTCATTTTCACGTTATTATGTGGTCGGTTACTACATACAGAGATTCAGGTCAATGTTGGTTTGAATTATACTATTCTATACAGAGAGTCATTTCACGTTTTTATGTGGTAGGTTACTACATACAGAGATTCAGGTCAATGTTAATATGTGTTCCACTACTACATACCGAGAGTCAGGTTTATGTTATTATGTATTATGTACTACATACAGATGATCAGGTCAGTACCTACTAATACTGCTGCCTACTATACCTTTACTTCTTCATTTTCTCAACGGTAGTGTTTGTTTCTAACCGTTTCGTAAGAAAAAAATAATTTGCGCTTGCGATTTTATTGTATAATTTACATTAGGTATAAATCTTTACAAAAGTTAGCATTGTTAAAAATTATATCAAGGAACTACTATTCATTATTTACAAAAGTTTATTACAATTTTTACAAAAAAATACACAGTATTCAAGTATTTTGAGAAAATTCTAATGCTCCACGGTAGGTAATTTATTTTTAAACCTTAATTTTTAATTTTAAATATTTTCGTTTTCTATATTTGCATAATTATTCAGTGTTATGTTTGTTGATACTTTTAAAATATAATTCTTTTTTGTTTTTTTCGTAGGGCTCTCTTCTTTCTTCATTACTTTCCCTTGAAGTTGTTTTTGCTGACAAATATTCAGGACAATTAAAAAGCACTGTGAGAATTGCTCCTTCCTTCAATTTTATCCTACGTGGTGCTTGCAGCTTTTCTCCGGTTTCATTATACGCTTATACTGTTCGTATAATGTCGCAGGAATGCATTTCACCAACCTGGAAAAAACAATATAAATGTGTGTATGTTAAACTTAGACTATTTTACCCCATGAAAAACAACAATTTTTTCTTATTAATAATAATAATAATTAAAAAAATGAATATTTATTAATAATAATACATATTAAGAACTATTTCAGTATTTTAACAATTTCAGTTTATTAAAGTTTTATTTTATTTTGATTACTTTGTCTATTTTTACTCTGGCTTAGTCTAGTTAGTTTATTTTTTAGAAATATTTAGCGCTTTGACCTAAATTCTTGTTCTATTCTATTACTTATTTCTGCAATGGTCAATTTTGCCGTTGTTCTACTAACAGAGACTAAAATTTTGTAAATCTACATGCTTGTATTTTTTACTGCGTATAAATAAATAAATTGTTTAAATATTCGAGCACTACGATAGAGGTATGCAACATATTCATATGTTTAAATATAGGTAAAAAATATTATAAAAAAATATATACTAACCTCAGAGGTTTGTGTTGGGTTGAAATCTTTCCTATTAAATGCTTGAATCCATTTCCGATGTAGAGTTTTGTCCTAGAAAACGAAAGTACTAACACTTTTGAAACATTATTGTAATTTATTTCCCTTGAAACTCTTGATATTGCAATTAGGAACCGAGAGCGATATCTCATGTTTATTTAGTTATTTTCACGTTTTAACAAGGGAAATATAACCAACAGTACGTGCAAACATCAAATCTAAACAAAGATTGCAACAGCAGCGCTGTCTACCGTTGGTCTACATGCGCGGACCTCACCCTCAGAACCTGACGTATATGTACGGCTTGCTATATTATAAGTTACTGGTCAGGTTCATGTTATTATGTAATAGACTACCACATACACAGGTCCATGTTATTATGTATTAGACTACCACATACACAGGTTCATGTTATTATGCATTAGATTACCACACGCACAGGATCATGTTATTATGGATTAAAATACCAATTATACAGGTCCATGTTATTATGTATTAGACTACCACATACACAGGCTCATGTTATTATGTATTACACTACCAAATACACAGGCTCATGTTATTATGTATTAGACTACCACATACACAGGCTAATGTTATTATGTATTAGATTACCACATACACAGGTTCATGTTATTATGTATCAGATTACCACATACACAGGTTTATGTTATTATGTATTAGACTACCACATACACAGGTTCATGGTATTAAGTATTAGACTACCACATACACAGGTTCATGTTATTATGTATTAGACTACCACATACACAGAAAAATGTTATTATGTATTAGACGAACACATACACAGGTTAATATTATTATGTATTAGATTACCACATACACAGGTTCATGTTATTATGTATTAGACTACCACATACAAAGGTTCATGTTACTATGTATTAAACTACCACATACACAGGTTCATGTTATTATGTATTAGACTACCACATACACAGGATGCTCATGTTATTATGTGTTAGATTACCACCTACACAGGTTCATGTTATTATGTATTAGACTACCACATTCACGGGTTCATGTTATTATGTAATAGACTACCACATACACAGGCTCATGTTATTATGCATTAGATTACCACATGCACAGGATCATGATATTATGGATTAAAATACCAATTATTCAGGTCCATGTTATTATGTATTAGACTACCACAAACACAGGTTAATGTTATTATGTATTACACTACCACATACAACAGGTTCATGTTATTATCTATTAGACTACCACATAAACAGGTTTATGTTATTATGTATTAAACCACCACATACACAGGTCCATGTTATTATGTATTAGACTACGACGTACACAGGTTCATGCTATTATGTATCAGATTACCACATACACAGGTTTATGTTATTATGTATTAGACTACCACATACAAGGGTTCATGGTATTAAGTATTAGACTACCACATACACAGGTTCATGTTATTATGTATTAGACTACCACATACACAGAATAATGTTATTAGGTATTAGACGAACACATACACAGGTTAATGTTATTATGTATTAGATTACCACATACACAGGTTCATGTTATTATGTATTAGACTACCACATACAAAGGTTCATGTTACTATGTATTAAACTACCGCATACAAGGGTTCATGTTATTATGTATTGGACTACCACAAACACAGGATGATCATGTTATTATGTGTTAGATTACCACCTACACAGGTTCATGTTATTATGTATTAGACTACGACATTCACAGGTTCATGTTATTATGTAATAGTCTACCACATACACAGACTCATTTTATTATGTATTAGACTACCACATACACAGGCTCAAGGTATTATGTATTAGGATACCATATACACAGGTTCATGTTATTATTTATTAGACTACCACATTCACAGGTTCATGTTATTATGTAATAGACTACCACATACACAGGCTCATGTTATGTATTGGACTACTACATACGCCGGTTCATGTTATTATGTATTGTACTACTACATACAGAGAGTAAGATCCATGTTATTATGTTTCAGACTACCACATACACAGGTTCATGTTATTATGTATTAGACTACCACATACACAGGTTCATGTTATTATAAATTAGACTACCGCATATACAGGTTCATGTTATTATGTATTGGACTACCACATACAAAGGATTATGTTATTATGTATTGTACTACCACATACACAGGTTCATGTTAATATGTATCGGACTACTACATACAGAGTATAATTCATGTTATTATTTATTAGACTACTACTCACACAAGTTCGTAGTATTATGTATTGGACTACTACATACAGAGAGTAAGAATAATGTGTTTATGTATTGGACTACCACATACACAGGTTCATGTTATTATGTATTGGACTACTACATATAGAGAATAAGATTTATGTTATTATGTACTAGACTACCACATACACAGGTTCATGTTATTATGTATTAAACTACCACATACACAGGTTCATGTTATTACGTATTAGACTACCACATAAACAGGTTTATGTTATTATGTATTAAACTACCACATACACAGGTCCATGTTATTATGTATTAGACTACCACATACACAGGTTCATGTTATTATGCATTAGATTACCACATGCACAGGATAATGTTATTATGGATTAAAATACCAATTATACAGGTCCATGTTATTATGTATTAGACTACCACATACACAGGTTCATGTTACTATGTATTAGATTACCACATACACAGGCTCATGTTATTGTGTATTAGACTACCACATACAGAGGTTCATGTTATTATGTATTTGACTACCACATACACAGGTTCATGTTATTAAATATTAGACTACCGCGTACACAGGTTCTTGTTATTATGTATTGGACTACTACATATAGAGAGTAGGATTCATGTTATTATGTATTAGACTACCACATACACAGGTTCATGTTATTATGTATTGAACTACTACATACTCAAGTTCATGTTATTATGTAATAAACTACCACATACACAGGTTCACGTTATTACGTATTAGACTACCACATACACAGGTTCATGTTGTTATGTATTACATTACCACATACACAGGTTTATGTTATTATGAATTAGATTACCACATACACAGGCTCATGTTATTATGTATTAGACTACCACATACAAAGGTTCATGTTATTATGTATTTGACTACCACATACATAAGTTCATGTTATTATGTATTAGACTACCACATACACAGGTTCATGTTATTATGTATTTGACTACCACATACACAGGTTCATGTTATTATGTATTAGACTACCACATACAGAGGTTAATTTTTATTATGTATTAGATTACCACATACACAGGTTAATGTTATTATGTATTAGAATACCACATACACAGGTTCATGTTATTATAAATTAGACTACCACATACACAGGCTTATGTTATTATGTATGGGCTACTATATACCCAGGTTCATGCTACTATGTATTAGACTACCACATACACAGGCTCATGTTATTATGTATTAGACTACCACATACACAGGTTCATTTTATTACGTATTAGACTACCACATACACAGGTTAATTTTAATATGTATTAGACTACTACATACAGAGAGTAAGATTTATGTTATTATGTATTAGACTACCACATAATATGTGGTATTACATTAGCTCATACACAGGTACATGTTATTATGTATTGGACTACCACATACACAGGTTCATGTTATTATGTATTAAACTACCACATACACAGCTTCATGTTACATTGAATTGGACTACTACATACACAGAGTAAGTTTCATATTATTATATATTAGCCTACCACATACACAGGTACATGTTATTATTATTGGACTACCACATACACAGGTTCATGTTATTATGTATTAGACTACCACACACACAGGCTCGTGTTATTATGTATTAGACGAACACATACACAGGTTAATGTTAATGTGTATTAGATTACCACATACACAGGTTCATGTTACTATGTATTAGACTACCTCATACAAAGGCTCATGTTATTATGTATTAGACTACCAAATACACAGGTTCATGTTATTATGTATTTGACTACCACATACATAGGTTCATGTTATTATGTATTAGATTACCACATACACTGGTAAATGTTATTATGAATTAGATTACCACATACACAGGTTCATGTTATTATGTATTAGACTACCACATACACTTGTTCATGTTATTATGTATTAGATTACCACATACAGAGGCTCATGTTATTATGTAATAGACTACCACATACACAGGTTCATGTTATTATGTATTTGACTACCACATACACAGGTCCATGTTATTATGTATAAGACTACCACATACACAGGTTCATGTTATTATGAATTTGATTACCACATACACAGGATCATGTTATTATGAATTAGATTACCACATACGCAGGTTCATGTTATTATGTATTAGACTACCACATACACTTGTTCATGTTATTATGTATTAGATTACCACATACACAGGCTCATGTTATTATGTAATAGACTACCACATACACAGGTTCATGTTATTATGTATTTGACTACCACATACACAGGTCCATGTTATTTTGTATAAGACTACCACATACACAGGTTAATGTTATTAGGTATTAGATTACCACATACACAGGTTCAGGTTATTATGTATTAGACTACCACATACGTAGGTTCATGTTACTATGTATTAAACTACCACATACACAGGTTCATGTTATTATGTTTTAGACTACCACATACACAGGATGATCATGTTATTATGTGTTAGATTACCACCTACACAGGTTCATCTTATTATGTATTAGACTACCACATTCACAGGTTCATGTTATTATGTAATAGACTACCACATACACAGGCTCATGTTATTATGTATTAGACTACCACATACACAGGCTCAAGGTATTATGTATTAGACTACCACATACACAGGTTCACGTTATTATGTATTAGACTACCATATACACAGGTTAATGTTATTATGTATTAGACTAACACATACACAGGTTAATGTTATTATGTATTAGATTACCACATACACAGGTTCATGTTATTATGTATTAGACTACCACATACACAGGTTCATGTTATTATGTATTAGACTACCACATACACAAGATGATCATGTTATTAGGTATTAGATTACCACATACACAGTTTCATGTTATTATGTATTAGACTACCACATTCACAGTTTCATGTTATTACGTAATAGACTACCACATACACAGGTTCATGTTATGTATTGGACTACTACATACGTAGGTTCATATTATTATGTATTGGACTACTACATACAGAGAGTAAGGTCCATGTTGTTATGGTTTAGTCTACCACATACACAGGTTCATGTTATTATGTATTAGACTACCACATACACAGGTTCATGTTATTATAAATTAGACTACCGCATACACAGGTTCATGTTATTATGTATTGGGCTACTACATACAAAGGTTTATGTTATTATGTATTGGACTACCACATACCCAGGTTCATGTTAATATGTATTGGACTACTACATACAGAGAGTATGATTCATGTTATTATTTATTAGACTACTACTCACACAAGATCAAGTTATTATGTATTGGACTACTACATACAGAGAGTAAGATTAATGTGTTTATGTATTGGACTACCACATACTCAAGTTCATGTTATTATGTATTAAACTACCACATACACAGGTTCATGTTATTACGTATTAGACTACCACATACACAGGTTCATGTTATAATGAATTAGATTACCACATACACAGGCTCATGTTATTATGTATTAGACTACCACATACACAGGTTCATGTTAATATGTATTAGACTACCACATACACAGGCTCATGTTATTATGTATTTGACTACCACATACATAGGTTCATGTTATTATGTATTAGATTACCACATACACAGGTTAATTTTAATATGTATTAGACTACTACATACAGAGAGTAAGATTTATGTTATTATGTATTAGACTACCACATAATATGTGGTATTACATTAGCTCATACACAGGTACATGTTATTATGTATTGGACTACCACATACACAGGTTCATGTTATTATGTATTAAACTACCACATACACAGCTTCATGTTACATTGAATTGGACTACTACATACACAGAGTAAGTTTCATATTATTATATATTAGCCTACCACATACACAGGTACATGTTATTATTATTGGACTACCACATACACAGGTTCATGTTATTATGTATTAGACTACCACACACACAGGCTCGTGTTATTATGTATTAGACGAACACATACACAGGTTAATGTTAATGTGTATTAGATTACCACATACACAGGTTCATGTTACTATGTATTAGACTACCTCATACAAAGGCTCATGTTATTATGTATTAGACTACCAAATACACAGGTTCATGTTATTATGTATTTGACTACCACATACATAGGTTCATGTTATTATGTATTAGATTACCACATACACTGGTAAATGTTATTATGAATTAGATTACCACATACACAGGTTCATGTTATTATGTATTAGACTACCACATACACTTGTTCATGTTATTATGTATTAGATTACCACATACAGAGGCTCATGTTATTATGTAATAGACTACCACATACACAGGTTCATGTTATTATGTATTTGACTACCACATACACAGGTCCATGTTATTATGTATAAGACTACCACATACACAGGTTCATGTTATTATGAATTTGATTACCACATACACAGGATCATGTTATTATGAATTAGATTACCACATACACAGGTTCATGTTATTATGTATTAGACTACCACATACACTTGTTCATGTTATTATGTATTAGATTACCACATACACAGGCTCATGTTATTATGTAATAGACTACCACATACACAGGTTCATGTTATTATGTATTTGACTACCACATACACAGGTCCATGTTATTTTGTATAAGACTACCACATACACAGGTTAATGTTATTAGGTATTAGATTACCACATACACAGGTTCAGGTTATTATGTATTAGACTACCACATACGTAGGTTCATGTTACTATGTATTAAACTACCACATACACAGGTTCATGTTATTATGTTTTAGACTACCACATACACAGGATGATCATGTTATTATGTGTTAGATTACCACCTACACAGGTTCATCTTATTATGTATTAGACTACCACATTCACAGGTTCATGTTATTATGTAATAGACTACCACATACACAGGCTCATGTTATTATGTATTAGACTACCACATACACAGGCTCAAGGTATTATGTATTAGACTACCACATACACAGGTTCATGTTATTATGTATTAGACTACCATATACACAGGTTAATGTTATTATGTATTAGACTAACACATACACAGGTTAATGTTATTATGTATTAGATTACCACATACACAGGTTCATGTTATTATGTATTAGACTACCACATACACAGGTTCATGTTATTATGTATTAGACTACCACATACACAAGATGATCATGTTATTAGGTATTAGATTACCACATACACAGTTTCATGTTATTATGTATTAGACTACCACATTCACAGTTTCATGTTATTACGTAATAGACTACCACATACACAGGTTCATGTTATGTATTGGACTACTACATACGTAGGTTCATGTTATTATGTATTGGACTACTACATACAGAGAGTAAGGTCCATGTTGTTATGGTTTAGTCTACCACATACACAGGTTCATGTTATTATGTATTAGACTACCACATACACAGGTTCATGTTATTATAAATTAGACTACCGCATACACAGGTTCATGTTATTATGTATTGGGCTACTACATACAAAGGTTTATGTTATTATGTATTGGACTACCACATACCCAGGTTCATGTTAATATGTATTGGACTACTACATACAGAGAGTATGATTCATGTTATTATTTATTAGACTACTACTCACACAAGATCAAGTTATTATGTATTGGACTACTACATACAGAGAGTAAGATTAATGTGTTTATGTATTGGACTACCACATACTCAAGTTCATGTTATTATGTATTAAACTACCACATACACAGGTTCATGTTATTACGTATTAGACTACCACATACACAGGTTCATGTTATAATGAATTAGATTACCACATACACAGGCTCATGTTATTATGTATTAGACTACCACATACACAGGTTCATGTTAATATGTATTAGACTACCACATACACAGGCTCATGTTATTATGTATTTGACTACCACATACATAGGTTCATGTTATTATGTATTAGATTACCACATACACAGGTTCAAGTTATTATATATTAGACTACCACATACACTTGTTCATGTTATTATGTATTAGATTACCACATACAAAGGCTCATGTTATTATGTAATAGACTACCACATACACAGGTTCATGTTATTACGTATTAGACTACCACATACACAGGTTCATGTTATAATGAATTAGATTACCACATACACAGGCTCATGTTATTATGTATTAGACTACCACATACACAGGTTCATGTTAATATGTATTAGACTACCACATACACAGGCTCATGTTATTATGTATTTGACTACCACATACATAGGTTCATGTTATTATGTATTAGATTACCACATACACAGGTTAATTTTAATATGTATTAGACTACTACATACAGAGAGTAAGATTTATGTTATTATGTATTAGACTACCACATAATATGTGGTATTACATTAGCTCATACACAGGTACATGTTATTATGTATTGGACTACCACATACACAGGTTCATGTTATTATGTATTAAACTACCACATACACAGCTTCATGTTACATTGAATTGGACTACTACATACACAGAGTAAGTTTCATATTATTATATATTAGCCTACCACATACACAGGTACATGTTATTATTATTGGACTACCACATACACAGGTTCATGTTATTATGTATTAGACTACCACACACACAGGCTCGTGTTATTATGTATTAGACGAACACATACACAGGTTAATGTTAATGTGTATTAGATTACCACATACACAGGTTCATGTTACTATGTATTAGACTACCTCATACAAAGGCTCATGTTATTATGTATTAGACTACCAAATACACAGGTTCATGTTATTATGTATTTGACTACCACATACATAGGTTCATGTTATTATGTATTAGATTACCACATACACTGGTAAATGTTATTATGAATTAGATTACCACATACACAGGTTCATGTTATTATGTATTAGACTACCACATACACTTGTTCATGTTATTATGTATTAGATTACCACATACAGAGGCTCATGTTATTATGTAATAGACTACCACATACACAGGTTCATGTTATTATGTATTTGACTACCACATACACAGGTCCATGTTATTATGTATAAGACTACCACATACACAGGTTCATGTTATTATGAATTTGATTACCACATACACAGGATCATGTTATTATGAATTAGATTACCACATACACAGGTTCATGTTATTATGTATTAGACTACCACATACACTTGTTCATGTTATTATGTATTAGATTACCACATACACAGGCTCATGTTATTATGTAATAGACTACCACATACACAGGTTCATGTTATTATGTATTTGACTACCACATACACAGGTCCATGTTATTTTGTATAAGACTACCACATACACAGGTTAATGTTATTAGGTATTAGATTACCACATACACAGGTTCAGGTTATTATGTATTAGACTACCACATACGTAGGTTCATGTTACTATGTATTAAACTACCACATACACAGGTTCATGTTATTATGTTTTAGACTACCACATACACAGGATGATCATGTTATTATGTGTTAGATTACCACCTACACAGGTTCATCTTATTATGTATTAGACTACCACATTCACAGGTTCATGTTATTATGTAATAGACTACCACATACACAGGCTCATGTTATTATGTATTAGACTACCACATACACAGGCTCAAGGTATTATGTATTAGACTACCACATACACAGGTTCATGTTATTATGTATTAGACTACCATATACACAGGTTAATGTTATTATGTATTAGACTAACACATACACAGGTTAATGTTATTATGTATTAGATTACCACATACACAGGTTCATGTTATTATGTATTAGACTACCACATACACAGGTTCATGTTATTATGTATTAGACTACCACATACACAAGATGATCATGTTATTAGGTATTAGATTACCACATACACAGTTTCATGTTATTATGTATTAGACTACCACATTCACAGTTTCATGTTATTACGTAATAGACTACCACATACACAGGTTCATGTTATGTATTGGACTACTACATACGTAGGTTCATGTTATTATGTATTGGACTACTACATACAGAGAGTAAGGTCCATGTTGTTATGGTTTAGTCTACCACATACACAGGTTCATGTTATTATGTATTAGACTACCACATACACAGGTTCATGTTATTATAAATTAGACTACCGCATACACAGGTTCATGTTATTATGTATTGGGCTACTACATACAAAGGTTTATGTTATTATGTATTGGACTACCACATACCCAGGTTCATGTTAATATGTATTGGACTACTACATACAGAGAGTATGATTCATGTTATTATTTATTAGACTACTACTCACACAAGATCAAGTTATTATGTATTGGACTACTACATACAGAGAGTAAGATTAATGTGTTTATGTATTGGACTACCACATACTCAAGTTCATGTTATTATGTATTAAACTACCACATACACAGGTTCATGTTATTACGTATTAGACTACCACATACACAGGTTCATGTTATAATGAATTAGATTACCACATACACAGGCTCATGTTATTATGTATTAGACTACCACATACACAGGTTCATGTTAATATGTATTAGACTACCACATACACAGGCTCATGTTATTATGTATTTGACTACCACATACATAGGTTCATGTTATTATGTATTAGATTACCACATACACAGGTTCAAGTTATTATATATTAGACTACCACATACACTTGTTCATGTTATTATGTATTAGATTACCACATACAAAGGCTCATGTTATTATGTAATAGACTACCACATACACAGGTTCATGTTATTATGTATTTGACTACCACATACATAGGTTCATGTTATTATGTATTTGACTACCACATACATAGGTTCATGTTATTATGTATTAGATTACCACATACACAGGTTCATGTTATTATGAATTAGATTACCACATACACAGGTTCATGTTATTATGTATTAGACTACCACATACACTTGTTCATGTTATTATGTATTAGATTACCACATACAAAGGCTCATGTTATTATGTAATAGACTACCACATACACAGGTTCATGTTATTATGTATTTGACTACCACATACACAGGTTCATGTTATTATGTATAAGACTACCACATACACAGGTTCATGTTATTATGAATTTGACTACCACATACACAGGTTCATGTTATTATGTATTAGACTACCACATACACAGGTTAATGTTATTATGTATTAGACTAACATATACACAGGTTAATGTTATTATGTATTAGATTACCACATACACAGGTTCAGGTTATTATGTATTAGACTACCACATTCACAGGTTCATGTTATTATGTAACAGACTATCACATACACAGGCTCATGGTATGTATTGGACAACTACATACGTAGGTTCATGTTATAATGTATTGGACTACTACATACAGAGTGTAAGATCCATGTTATTATGTTTTATACTACCACATACACAGGTTCATGTTATTATGTTTCAGACTACCACATACACAGGATGATCATGTTATTATGTGTTAGATTACCACCTACACAGGTTCATCTTATTATGTATTAGACTACCACATTCACAGGTTCATGTTATTATGTAATAGACTACCACATACACAGGCTCATGTTATTATGTATTAGACTACCACATACACAGGCTCATGGTATTATGTATTAGACTACCATATACACAGGTTAATGTTATTATGTATTAGACTAACAAATACACAGGTTAATGTTATTATGTATTAGATTACCACATACACAGGATCATTTTATTATGTATTAGACTACAACATACACAGGTTCATGTTATTATGTATTAGACTACCACATACACAGGATGATCATGTTATTAGGTATTAGATTACCAAATACACAGTTACATGTTATTATGTATTAGACTACCACATTCACAGGTTCATGTTATTATGTAATAGACTATCACATACACAGGCTCATGTTATGTATTGGACTACTACATACGTAGGTTCATGTTATTATGTATTGGACTACTACATACAGAATGTAAGATCCATGTTATTATGTTTTAGACTACCACATACACAGGTTCATGTTATTATGTATTAGACTACCACATACACAGGCTCATGTTATTATAAATTAGACTAACGCATACACAGGTTCATGTTATTGTGTATTGGACTACTACATACAAAGATTTATGTTATTATGTATTGGATTACCACATACACAGGTTCATGTTAATATGTATTGGACTACTACATACAGAGAGTATGATTCATGTTATTATTTATTAGACTACTACTCACACAAGTTCATGTTATTATGTATTGGACTAATACATACAGAGAGTAAGATTAATGTGTTTATGTATTGGACTACCACATACACAGGTTCATGTTATTAAGTATTGGACTGCTACATACTCAAGTTCATGTTTGTATGTATTAAACTACCACATACACAGGTTCATGTTATTACGTATTAGACTACCACATAAACAGGTTTATGTTATTATGTATTAAACCACCACATACACAGGTCCATGTTATTATGCATTAGACTACCACATACACAGGGTCATGTTATTATGCATTAGATACCCACATGGACAGGATAATGTTATTATCGATTAAAATACCAATTATACAGGAACATGTTATTATGTATTAGACTACCACATACACAGGTTGATGTTACTATGTATTAGATTACCACATACACAGGCTCATGTTTTTATGTATTTGACTACCACATACACACAGGTTCATGTTATTAAATATTAGACTACCGCGTACACAGGTTCATGTTATTATGTATTGGACTACTACAAATAGAGAGTAAGATTCATGTTATTATGTATTAGACTACCACATACACAGGTTCATGTTATTATATATTGGACCTCTACATACTCATGTTCATGTTATTATGTATTAAACTACCACATACACAGGTTCATGTTATTACGTATTAGACTACCACATACACAGGTTAATGTTAATATGTATTAGATTACTACATACAGAGAGTAAGATTTATGTTATTGTGTATCAGACTACCACATAATATGTGGTATTAAATTAGCACATACACAGGTACATGTTATTATGTATTGGACTACCACATACACAGGTTCAAGTTATTATGTATTAAACTACCACATTCACAGCTTCATGTTATATTGAATTGGACTACTACATACACAGAGTAAGTTTCATATTAATATGTATTAGACTACCACATACACAGGTACATGTTATTATGTATTGGACTACCACATGCACAGGTTCATGTTATTATGTATTAGTCTACCACATACACAGTGCAGCGGCCAGAATGTCCGATGCAAAGAATCTGGGTAATTGTACAGAATACCAGAATCAAACCTAACCGGATTAAATAATTGACTAAATTTATATATAAAAATTTTAAAACATTATAATAATAATAATATTAAAACTAGGGTAAATAATAGTAAAATGAAGAAAATTAGAAATAACTTTAGACTTAAAAAACATAAATTATAAGCAATAAGAAAAATTATCACTTCAAAGTGGATAGCCTAAATTATGTAAACAAAAAAAAGACGGTAATTGTGTAGTATAACAAACTAGGCCTAGATGCCGGCTATTAAAATAATTGTACTTAAAAATAATCAGGAATAAAGAATGTAAATTAAGATGTGAGGAAAGTAAATTAGGCCTAGCTAGGGAAAATAGTAGTTATGTAAAAATAAAGATTAAATGTTAAAGTGTAATAGCCTAAGAAATTAGGTTATAATAGAAGAAGTCATATTTGATTTCGGAAAAATCCGCTTAGGGCATTGATTATAAATCTTGTCACTACGAAACGAAAGCGCTACAGTCGAACTTTGGATTAAGAATGTTAAAAAGTTAATTAAATTAAATGAGAAGAAATAAAGTCAAATATGTTATTAAATAAAAGGTAAAAATGCAAAGGACACATCAGAATACAGAAACGCCTTTTATAAAAAGGGAAACTAATCTTAGTTCAGAATTTCCGAACAAACAAAGTCAATTGCCATGGCAACGGCTTTCTGATTGGTCAAAAGTTGAAAAATGGATACTGGGACGTGGGAAGTTTGAAATTGGAGAAGGAGGCCTCACAAAAGAACGCTATCCAAGATCAGAATGCATGAGGCTCTCAAAGCGAGCAGACGTGTTTTTGTACCATGCGATCAGGACAAGACAAAATGTGCTAAAAACAGAGTAAAAAGTGCTACGATGTGATCAGGGGAAGGAAGATATATATGAGCAAGGGCTCATATATATCCAGAACAAAATTTCGACCACCAAAATGCAAAATTAAAGAAGATAAGAAGATTAACCGAAATTATGGAGAGACGCCTACCTACCAAGACCCTTGAAGCTGTAACAGGACCGACAGATGACAACATTAATGAAGATAAAAAGATTTCTACAGTACAAGGTTATATAATCAATTTAATTATTCTTTTTTAAATAACATTTTACTTCAAATTATATTAACTTAATTTCAAAATTAAATAAGATGGGAATAACCTAAGGGACTGATTAGTCAACTCTCTTAGGTTACCCAAATTTAAGTAATAAAGATTCAAAATTGACTTTCCATTCCCATCGCTGTGGGAATGTATGGATTAAGTATAAAGATGTATATCTTATATGGCTTTTTCTAAGTGAATTTCTAATGAATAACTTCCAAAGAAGTTAATTGTTCAAGGCCTAGCCTAAAGGCATTACATAGTAATATTAAGTGTTTGAAAAAGAATCAGATTTTAAAATATGTTAAATTTAACTGTACTAATCAAAATTATATACAAAATTAATTATGGTAACTTTGATAATTTAAATTATATGTAAAATTAATGATAATAAGAAAATTTAAAAACAGAAGGAGATAATAATGTTTAGTTAAATGGCAAGTTGTATGAAATTTTGAAAAAATAATTAGTCAAGAAAATCCTGTGAAATTAAATAAAAACAATAATAATTAATTTGAACCTTGGAACAAATAAATAAAAATGTATATTTTCCAATTAGCTGTGTTTTCATTCTAGATAAGATAAGTTCACTAGGTATCCAGGTATAGTCTTTAAATCACAAGTGTCTCTCAAAGATTCCACTACCCGAAAAGGAGCTTGAACAGGGCTTATCGGAGGCTAATTGGTTTTATCAAAAATTCAGGGGTTGGTTCCTCTGAGAGGTTTATTCCTTGAGGCACAGGTCTATGAAATTAGGTTCGTAGTCAATGGATAAACCATTACTTTCTTACTGACTTAGCAATTGAGGAAGAGAAATAAACAACGGCAAAGGTTATAAAAAGTAAGTCGGTAAGAAAAGTATGGCGCCCAACGTTTGAGGCTCGATGCTTACATTGTAACATCGGGTCAACATCAAATAGAGACAGATTTAAATCGACTAAGGAGCCTAGTGAAACAAAATTAATTAAATAGAATTCAATTAAAATTGTAAAAAATAATAGGAATCATAAAATGAAAACCAAAGAAGTTCTTTAAATTAAATAAGAGTTAATTATAATAAAAATGAAATTAAAAAGAACTTAGAATAAATAATAATAATTAAAAGGAAATAATTAAGTAAAATAAAATTCAGTAGGCGTCGGTAGGGCATAATATAAATAATAATGTTAGTTATTAATGAAAGTAAATAGAATACATAGGCGTTAGATAGACAAGGTCAAGGGAACACTGAACCGGATCACATCGAGCACAATTCTAAATGAATATTTAATTAAATACTCAGTATATAGTAAAAATATAGAAGTAGGAGAAGTTAGTAAGGGAGTAAAAGGATAGTTAAATACGAGACTTTAAGATGACGACAAGACAGAGAAAAGACACAGAACCATCTGAAATGATGGAGTTTTTTAAAAAAATGATGGAGGAACAAAAACAGGAGAGATTAAAAGAGATGGAGGAACAAAAACAGGAAAGATTAAAAGAGATGGAAGAACAGAAACAAGGGAGAATAAAGGAACAAGAAGAATTAGTAAAAATGATAGAGGAACAAAGAAAGAAAGAAAGAGAGGAGGAAAAAGTAGAAAGAAAGAAAGAAAGAGAGGAGGATAAACAAGAAATTAAGAATCTTTGGGAAATCATGAATAAGAGGATAGAGGAAATAAATGAAGGAATTACAAGAAAGAATGAGGAAATGGGAAATAAAATTCAAGAAACTATAGAAAAGATGTATAACTTAGAGGTAACAGTCAGTGAAAATAAACAGACTGTAGAAACAGTTAAGGGAGAAGTCAAAAAAGTAGAAAGAAGGGTACAAGTAGTTGAGAATAAGATAAAGAATATGGGAGAAGGGATAAATATAGCTACCTTGTTTAAATCAAGGATGTTTGAGATGGGTGATAATGGAGACAAAAGCAAGAAGGAATTCTACGGTAGGGAAGATGAAGACCCTATTGATTTCATTAAACACCTAGAAGGTATAATGTCCGAAATTGATCCTGACATGGAGGAAGGACAAAAAAGGAAAATAATGGAGAGACATCTTAAAGGACCAGCACAAGAATGGTGGTTGGCCATGAATATGGAGGAGGAAAATAATGATGAAGTTAAGGAGAGATTCTTTAGCCACTTTTGGGGATCTCATGCACAAGAGAGAATTCGAGGAAGAATCGAAAATGGAAAATATGAATACCATCGAGGCACAAACAACATGGTAAATTATTTCTTAAAAATGGTGAACACGGCGAGACACCTAACCCCGCCATACAATCAGGCGGAGTTAATTATGAAGATTATGAAGCATTATGGGAACAGAATGTATATAGGATGTTCCGGGATGGCGGCTACCGACATAGAGGAGGCGGTAAAATACATCCGAAGGAACATGGAGCAGGAGGCTACCAGGAACCGGACTCAGCCTAGGACTGAGGAACGGGAACCTGAAAGGAGAGGGTTTACACACCAAACGAGAAACCCCGGATACAAGGGAAATTGGAGGCAAGAGCCTTACCCGGTAGAAGGGAGAGGAAACTGGAGACAGGGGCCCTACCAAAGAGAGGGACCAAGAAATAGGCCGCAAAATCAGTGGCAACAACAAAGGCCAGAGTACAGGCCACAAAACCAAACGGAAGAAGGCCCACAGACAAAAGAAAAGAGACCACAAAATCCAGGGCCAAGTGGTCAATCAAAAAACTAAATGAGAGGATCCCTAATGGTAGGAAGGAAAAGAGGAGACAACCATTAGAGATCCAACAACAAACAAAATATAGGAAATATTACCCGGAGAAACAGGGAACAGTAAATAAAGGAAAGGCGGAAGACCTAAAGAACAAAAATAAAAAAACAATACAACAGGAAAATAACAATGAAGTACACCAAAATCAAGAGCGTAGAGTTGGTGGACTATCTCTTGATATTCGTGCTGAATTGTTAGAAGAGGACAAGGAGATTGGCGAAGGTAACCAGAAGAAAGAAACATGCCCTGTAATTGACTGTGAGGTAGAAGGGCACTCTATAGAGGTAGAGATTGACACGGGTGCAGACGTGTCAGTCATTCAAGAAAAGGTTTACAACAACCTCAAGTTGCATGGGCTTAAGTTCCTGGAACTACCCATCAACAATGTGGGAGTTGTAACAGCCATTAAGACTGCACAAATAAAGGTTACCCGGCAATGCTTAATTCCCTTAACAATTAAAGGCATAAAAGTGGACTGCATCTTCATAGTGGTCTCCAAACTTTGGTCGGAGATGATTATGGGGTGCAACACACTGTATGACCTAAAGGCACGGATAAACATGGATAGACGCTTTGTGACATTCGAAATAGAAGGGGAAATGGTGTACCAGGACTTTAAAAGTAAAATACAAAAGATAGAGAAAAATGAAGAAGTCCGAAAAATATGCAAGATAACCCAGGAAAAAGAAGATGCATCAACAATAGGGCATCAAAGCAAAAAGGAGGGGTTAATGCGACAGTGCGAGAAGCAGGGGCACTGCCGAATGAATGAAGGAGGAAATGGACAAGAAACAAGTAAAGGGGAAATCTTAAATATAACGAACGAATATCAAAGAAAAATAAAAAATGAAACAGAGGAAAAATTAAACAAAAACAAAAAATTAAAAAACAAAAATGAAAATATAATAAATAAGGAAATAAATTTAAGACCTGAGGGAGTCAAAACAGGAGATAAAGAAACAAAGGACATGGAAAGAAGAGCTGCAGCTGAGATTAAGAGCAAACCAAAATATAAACAAGGTAAGGCCGAAATAGTGCCAAAAAGGGGAAATAATATGAGTGGAAAAATAATAAATAAGAAAATAAATATAAATAAAAGTATAAACGTCGCGTCGAAACAATTAAAAGGGGGGAACAACGAGGTTAAAATGAATAACCAACAAGTAGCTCGGAAGCCCATGACTAAGACTTTAGATTCTGGAGAGATAACCCAAAGGAAAGAAATTGAAATTAAAGAAAGAAAAAAGAAAAACCCATTTACTAGTTCAAGAGTTCGAAAGTCAATTAAAATGAGAGCCAATCCAAATACGAGAAGAACCTTCATTTCATTACAAGTCAAAAACAGAAAAATAAAAGGTAGATTTAAGGAGAATAAGGGAAAGTTAAGAAATTGGAAAAGGAGAAAGAAGAAAAAGAAAGATAAAGCTGGACAGATAATAAGAAAATATTTAAAGAATAAAGGATAATAAGGCAAGGTAAATAAAAAATGATCCATCAGTGACATAGGGAGTAACGGTTAAGTAATAAAAATAAAAATGTAAAATAAATCTAAGTAGTAGATTAAAGCAGTAACATAATCCAAATACATAGGACAAATAATATAAAATCAGTATTAAATGTGAAAGAAAAAGCCATATGTTAAATGAACGGGATTCATTGAATTTATTAAAGTAAAGGTTGTGTTAAACAACAATGAATGTGTAAAATAAGGATTACAATATACAATATTGTATAGTTAATATAAACTTGAAATAAGATTAAATAAAAAAGAATGTGACTAAGGACAGGAGTAATAAATGAGTAAATAGCATGTGAAGTGACTAATGTGACAATGATATATATGAGTGAAAGGGACAGGAGAGTAAATTGTGAACTTTAGTAAAATTAATTAAGTTATGAAGATGAATAGGAATAGTAGATTAATGAAAGGAATATGAAAATTTTAATATAAACTAGTATAAGTGTTAATGTTACTTTTCACAAATATGTTATTAATTATGTTTATCTGTTTCAAGGGAGAGAAGAACCAAAATTTTCATATATTTAAAAAGGGGGGAATTTTGCAGCGGCCAGAATGTCCGATGCAAAGAATCTGGGTAATTGTACAGAATACCAGAATCAAACCTAACCGGATTAAATAATTGACTAAATTTATATATAAAAATTTTAAAACATTATAATAATAATAATATTAAAACTAGGGTAAATAATAGTAAAATGAAGAAAATTAGAAATAACTTTAGACTTAAAAAACATAAATTATAAGCAATAAGAAAAATTATCACTTCAAAGTGGATAGCCTAAATTATGTAAACAAAAAAAAGACGGTAATTGTGTAGTATAACAAACTAGGCCTAGATGCCGGCTATTAAAATAATTGTACTTAAAAATAATCAGGAATAAAGAATGTAAATTAAGATGTGAGGAAAGTAAATTAGGCCTAGCTAGGGAAAATAGTAGTTATGTAAAAATAAAGATTAAATGTTAAAGTGTAATAGCCTAAGAAATTAGGTTATAATAGAAGAAGTCATATTTGATTTCGGAAAAATCCGCTTAGGGCATTGATTATAAATCTTGTCACTACGAAACGAAAGCGCTACAGTCGAACTTTGGATTAAGAATGTTAAAAAGTTAATTAAATTAAATGAGAAGAAATAAAGTCAAATATGTTATTAAATAAAAGGTAAAAATGCAAAGGACACATCAGAATACAGAAACGCCTTTTATAAAAAGGGAAACTAATCTTAGTTCAGAATTTCCGAACAAACAAAGTCAATTGCCATGGCAACGGCTTTCTGATTGGTCAAAAGTTGAAAAATGGATACTGGGACGTGGGAAGTTTGAAATTGGAGAAGGAGGCCTCACAAAAGAACGCTATCCAAGATCAGAATGCATGAGGCTCTCAAAGCGAGCAGACGTGTTTTTGTACCATGCGATCAGGACAAGACAAAATGTGCTAAAAACAGAGTAAAAAGTGCTACGATGTGATCAGGGGAAGGAAGATATATATGAGCAAGGGCTCATATATACCCAGAACAAAATTTCGACCACCAAAATGCAAAATTAAAGAAAATAAGAAGATTAACCGAAATTATGGAGAGACGCCTACCTACCAAGACCCTTGAAGCTGTAACAGGACCGACAGATGACAACATTAATGAAGATAAAAAGATTTCTACAGTACAAGGTTATATAATCAATTTAATTATTCTTTTTTAAATAACATTTTACTTCAAATTATATTAACTTAATTTCAAAATTAAATAAGATGGGAATAACCTAAGGGACTGATTAGTCAACTCTCTTAGGTTACCCAAATTTAAGTAATAAAGATTCAAAATTGACTTTCCATTCCCATCGCTGTGGGAATGTATGGATTAAGTATAAAGATGTATATCTTATATGGCTTTTTCTAAGTGAATTTCTAATGAATAACTTCCAAAGAAGTTAATTGTTCAAGGCCTAGCCTAAAGGCATTACATAGTAATATTAAGTGTTTGAAAAAGAATCAGATTTTAAAATATGTTAAATTTAACTGTACTAATCAAAATTATATACAAAATTAATTATGGTAACTTTGATAATTTAAATTATATGTAAAATTAATGATAATAAGAAAATTTAAAAACAGAAGGAGATAATAATGTTTAGTTAAATGGCAAGTTGTATGAAATTTTGAAAAAATAATTAGTCAAGAAAATCCTGTGAAATTAAATAAAAACAATAATAATTAATTTGAACCTTGGAACAAATAAATAAAAATGTATATTTTCCAATTAGCTGTGTTTTCATTCTAGATAAGATAAGTTCACTAGGTATCCAGGTATAGTCTTAAAATCACAAGTGTCTCTCAAAGATTCCACTACCCGAAAAGGAGCTTGAACAGGGCTTATCGGAGGCTAATTGGTTTTATCAAAAATTCAGGGGTTGGTTCCTCTGAGAGGTTTATTCCTTGAGGCACAGGTCTATGAAATTAGGTTCGTAGTCAATGGATAAACCATTACTTTCTTACTGACTTAGCAATTGAGGAAGAGAAATAAACAACGGCAAAGGTTATAAAAAGTAAGTCGGTAAGAACAGGTTCATGTTATTATGTATTACTCTACCACATACACAGGCTCATGTTATTATGTTTTAGATTACCACATATACAGGTTCATGTTTTTATGTATCAGATTACCACATACACAGGTTTATGTTATTATGTATTAGACTACCACATACACAGGTTCATGTTATTATGTATTAGACTACCACATACACAGGATAATGTTATTATGTATTAGACTAACACATACACAAGTTAATATTATTATGTATTAGAATACCACAGACACAGGTTCATGTTACTATGTATTAGATTACCACATACACAGGCTCATGTTATTATGTATTAGACTACCACATACACAAGTTCATGTTATTATGTATTTGACTACCACATACACAGGTTCATGTTATTTTTGTATTAGACTACCACATACACAGGTTCATGTTTTTATGTATTAAACTACCACATACACAGGCTCATGTTATTATGTATTAGACTACCACATACACAGGTTCATGTAATTATGTGTTAGACTACCACATACACAGGTTCGTGTTATTATGAATTAGATTACCACATACACAGGTTCATCTTATTATGTATTAGACTACCACATACACTTGTTCATGTTATTATGTATTAGATAATCACATACACAGGCTCATGTTATTATGTATTAGACTACCACATACGCAGGTTCATGTTATTATGTATTTGACTACCACATACATAGGTTCATGTTATTATGTATTAGACTACCACATACAAAGGTTCATGTTATTATGTAATAGACTACCACATACACAGGCTCATGTTATTATGTATTAGACTACCACATACACAGGGTCATGGTATTATGTATTAGACTACCACATACACAGGTTCATGTCATTATTAATTAGACTTTCATATACACAGGTTAATGTTATTATGTATTAGACTACCACAAACACAGGTTAATGTTATTATGTATTAGATTACCAGATACACAGTTTCATGTTATTATGTAATAGACTACCACATACACAGGCTCATGTTATGTATTGGACTACTACATACGCAGGTTCATATTATTATGTATTGGACTACTACATACAGAGAGTAAGATCCATGTTATTATGTTTTAGACTACCACATACACAGGTTCATGTTATTATGTATTAGACTACCACATACACAGGTTCATGTTATTATAAACTATACTACCGCATACACAGGTTCATGTTATTATGTATTGGACTACTACATACAGAGAGTAAGATTAATGTGTTTATGTATTGGACTACCACATACACAGGTTCATGTTATTGTGTATTGGACTACTACATATAGAGAGTAAGATTTATGTTATTATGTAATAGACAACCACATACACAGGTTCATGTTATTAAGTATTGGACTGCTACATACTCAAGATCATGTTATTATGTATTAAACCACCACATACACAGGTTCATGTTACTATGTATTAGATTACCACATACACAGGCTCATGTTATTATGTATTAGACTACCACATACACAGGTTCATGTTATTATGTATTGGACTACTACATACTCAGGTTCATGTTATTATGTATTAGACTACCACATACACAGGTTCATGTTTTTATGTATTGGACTACTACATATAGAGAGTAAAATTCATGTTATTATGTATTAGATTACCACATACACAGGTTCATGTTAATATGTATTGGACTACTACATACTCAAGTTCATGTTATTATGTATTAAACTACCACATACACAGGTTCATGTTATTACGTATTAGACTACCACATACACAGGTTAATGTTAATATGTATTAGACTACTACATACAGAGAGTAAGATTTATGTTATTATGTATCAGACTACCACATAATATGTGGTATTACATTAGCACATACACAGGTACATGTTATTATGTATTGGACTACCACATACAAAGGTTCATGTTATTATGTATTAAACTACCACATACACAGCTTCATGTTATATTGAATTGGACTACTACATACACAGAGTAAGTTTCATATTATTATGTATTAGACTACCACATACACAGGTACAATTTTATTATGTATTGGACTACCACATACACAGGTTCATGTTATTATGTATTAGACCACCACATACACAGGCTCATGTTATTATGTATTAGACTACCACATACACAGGCTCATGTTATTATGTATAAGATTACCACATATACAGGTTTTTGTTATTATGTATTAGACTACCACATACACAGGATAATGTTATTATGTATTAGACTAACACATACACAAGTTAATGTTATTATGTATTAGAATACCACAAACACAGGTTCATGTTACTATGTATTAGATAACCACATACACAGGTTCATGTTAATATGTATTAGACTACCACATACACAGGTTCATGTTTTTATGTATTAAACTACCACATACACAGGCTCATGTTATTATGTATTAGACTACCACATACACAGGTTCATGTTATTATGTATTAGATTACCACATACACAGGTTCATGTTATTATGAATTAGATTACCACATACACAGGTTCATGGTATTATGTATTAGACTACCACATACACTTGTTCATGTTATTATGTATTAGATTACCACATACACAGGCTCAGGTTATTATGTATTAGACTACCACATACACAGGTTCATGTTATTATCTATTTGACTACCACATACATAGGTTCATGTTATTATGTATTAGACTACCACATACACAGGTTAATGTTATTGTGTATTAGATTACCACATACACAGGTTCATGTTAATATGTATTAGACTACCACATTCACATGTTCATGTTATTATGTAATAGACTACCACATACACAGGCTCAAGTTATTATGTATGGGCTACTAAATACCCAGGTTCATGTTAATATGTATTAGACTACCACATACACAGGTTCATGTTATTATGTATTAGATTACCACATACACAGGTTCATGTTATTATGTATTAGACTACCACATACTTAGGTTCATGTTACTATGTATTAAACTACCACATACACAGGTTCATGTTATTATGTATTAGACTACCACATACACAGGATGATCATGTTATTGTGTAGTAGATTACCACATACACAGTTTCATGTTATTATGTATTAGACTACCACATTCACAGGTTCATGTTATTATGTAATAGACTACCACATACACAGGTTCATGTTATTAAGTATTGGACTGCTACATACTCAAGTTCATGTTATTATGTATTAAACTACCACATACACAGGTTCATGTTATTATGTATTGGACTACTACATACTCAGGTTCATGTTATTATGTATTAGACTACCACATACACAGGTTAATGTTAATATGTATTAGACTACTACATACAGAGAGTAAGATTTATGTTATTATGTGTCAGACTACCACATAATATGTGGTATTACATTGGCACATACACAGGTACATGTTATTGTGTATTGGACTACCACATACACAGGTTCAAGTTATTATGTATTAAAGTACCACATACACAGCTTCATGTTATATTGAATTGGACTACTACATACACAGAGTATGTTTCATATTATTATGTATTAGACTACCACATACACAGGTACATGTTATTATGTATTGGACTACCACATACACAGGTTCATGTTATTATGTATTATACTACCACATACACAGGCTCATGTTATTATGTATTAGATTACCACATATACAGGTTCATTTTTTTATGTATCAGATTACCACATACACAGGTTTATGTTATTATGTATTAGACTACCACATACACAGGTTCATGTTATTATGTATTTGACTACCACATACACAGGTTCATGTTATTATGTATTAGAGTACCTCATACACAGGTTCATGTTATTATGTATTAGACTACCACTTACAAAGGCTCATGTTATTATGTATTAGACTACCACATACACACGTTCATGTTATTACGTATTAGATTACCACATACACAGGTTCATGTTATTATGAATTAGATTACCACATACACAGGTTCATGTTATTATGTATTAGACTACCACATACACTTGTTCATGTTATTATGTATTAGATTACCACATACACAGGCTCATGTTATTATGTATTAGACTACCACATACACAGGTTCATGTTATTATGTAATAGACTACCACATACACAGGTTAATGTTAATATGTATTAGACTACTACATACAGAGAGTAAGATTTATGTTATTATGTATTAGACTACCACATAATATGTGGTATTACATTAGCTCATACACAGGTACATGTTATTATGTATTGGACTACCACATACACAGGTTCATGTTATTTTGTATTAAACTACCACATACACAGCTTTATGTTACATTGAATTGGACTACTACATACACAGAGTAAGTTTCATATTATTATATATTAGACTACCACATACACAGGTACATGTTATTATTATTGGACTACCACATACGCAGGTACATGTTGTTATGTATTAGACTACCACACACACAGTTTCGTGTTATTATGTATTAGACTACCATATACTCAGGCTCATGATATTATGTATTGGTCTACCACATACACAGGTTCATGTTATTATGTATTAGACTACCACATACACAGGTTCACGGTTTTATGTATTGGACTACTACATACAGAGAGTAAGATTCATATTAATATGTATTAGACTACTACATTCAGAGTTTCATGTTATTATGTATTGGACTACTACATACAGAGAGTAAGATTCATATTAATATGTATTAGACTACTACATACAGAGTTTCATGTTATTATGTATTGGACTACTCCATACAGAGAGTCAGGGACGTGTCAATATAAAAATAAATTTATATTCTCTTAAATCAAAACATTTTGAAAGAATATGAATGCTTACTCATAGAAGAAAGGTCCTACTTGTTGGAGAATCGGTTTGTCTCCGGTCTGAACTTGGTCGGGGTTAGTCACATTGAAGAGGTAAATTTTGAAGTCTACGGACACTGGCGTCTTGGACCATGCCTTCCTTATGTCTGTGCCCGGCACCAAGACCAGTGACTGAAATTTAAAGTGAACAATAAATTTAAAACAAAATAAATAATATCCGAGCTGGCTTGTGAGTGAAAGTTATAATTAAATAATAAAAATAAACAAATATATATACATTTGTTTTTACCTTTGCTAAAACTTTATAGGTTATGTTTAATATATATATATTTTTTAGTTAATTTCATTTGTGTATTTTCACTGAAGATGACGACAAAGTAGTCGTCGAAACGCGTTTGAAATAAAAAATTGTATATTTGTGAGTTGTATATACTTTTATTATTTAATTAAAACAAAATGTTTACAAGTTCGATTAATACACGTAGTTGTACTTAATCGTTTGAACGTAACGAGTTTACTGACAACGATACGGGTTATAGTAAGGTATATTGCCATTTTCATATATAAATGCCCATTGTTATAATGGTGTATATATATATATATATATATATATATATATATATATAATAAATTAAATAATTATTACACTTTATGCACTTAATTATAATTGAAGTTTATGTTAATTTTTCTATAACATCAATTACATAAATTACATAAAGTGCAATACTTATAAACATATGGTCGTTTGTAGCACATATGATTTAATTTTGTAAAAATATTTTATTAGATAATTATTATCCTGAAGATGCTGGTACTATTTTATCGGCGAAAAGCTTTGAATAAATATATTCATTAAAAGTATTCTTGTTTTTGAAATATTTTTAATTTATTAACTATATTACAAGTAAACATATCACCATATTTAATATATATATATATATATATATATATATATATGTGTGTGTGTGTGTGTGTGTGTGTGTGAGAGAGAGAGAGAGAGAGAGAGCGTGTGAGTATTTGTGTGTGTGGGCGTATGAGTGTTTGTGAGTGTGTGCGCGAGCATGTGTGTGCGCGTGTGAGTGTGAATGTTTGTGTGTGTGTGTGTGTGGGTGGGTGGGTGGGTTGGTGTATGTGTGTGTGTGAGGGGGGGGGTGTGTGTGTGAGTGTGAGTGTGTGTGAGCGAGTGCGTGTGTGTGTGCGCACGAGCGTGTGTGTGTGCGTGTGAGTGTGAATGTTTGTGTGTGTGTGGGGGGGGGGGTGTTTGTGTGTGTGTGAGTGTGAGTGTGTGTGAGCGAGTGCGTGTGTGTGTGTGTGTGTGTGCGTGTGAGTGTGAATGTTTGTGTGTGAGTGTTTGTGTGTGTGTGTGTGTCGGTGTGTGTTTGTGTGTGTGTGTGTGTGTGTGTATGTGTGTGTGTGTGTGTGTGTGTGTGTGCGTGTGTATGTGTGTGTTTGTGAGTGTGTATGTCTGTGTGTGTGTGTGTGTGTGTGTGTGTGTGCGTGTGTATGTGTGTGTTTGTGTGTGTGTGTGTGTGTGGGGGGGGGAGTTGGTGGGTGTGTGTGTGTGTGTGGGTGGGTGGGTGTTTGTGTGTGTGTTTGTGTATGTGGGTGTGTTTGTGTGTGTGTGTGTGTGTGTGTGTGTGTGTGTATGTGGGTGTGTTTGTGTGTGTGTGTGTGTGTGTGTGTTTGTGTGTATGTAAGAATTTAAAACAATGTACAGCTTTCGAAAAATAGAATAAGGTGCCATTTTACATCTTATACTCGTAGATTTTATTGAGGTTTAGAAGTTGAACACAGGTAATCCATTGTACCCGAAATGTTGTGAAGTATGTATCTATAATAGTCCTAGGTTTTTCAACGACTAAATATTTTTCCCTGTGTCGTGCATTGAACATAGCAAAAAAAACGTTTGTCTCTTTTTTTATACCTGACTGAGAGATATATCTAATCCTACAACTCGATATTTACTTTATTTTCTAGAAAGTCTAGACGTAGTATTTTTTTATCCTTCTGCTTGAATCAAGAGAATTGTGAAAATGTACTCTTCAAAAAAATATATCTGTCGTGATGTGTAGTTCGGATCTGTGAGATGATGGAATTTGTAACTAAACTCTCTCTCCACAAGAAGATCAAATTTTTGATCGCTCATGACATCTACATTAGAATAGAGTAACTAAAGATAACGTATTGTTTCAAGTTGCGAGTTACACCTTAACCACCGGTAATATTCTAGATTTGCAGTCCAAACACCGCCCAATGTGAACATTGGCTAGACTTGCTAATGCTGTGAAGAGCCAATGCCTTCTGTATTTGGCCATGTTGGATATGATAAAGATGCAGTGTTGCCCCATGTCCATGAATGGTGCGGTTAACTAGTGTTGATAAACACCCCTGTTCTTTGTAACGAAATAAGGCATTTAATTGAGGGATAATCTGTTAGAGTTGGTTCTAGATGGATCATTAGGCGCCTAAAGTGTTTTGGCTCATGATAGTTTGTATGGATATTTAAAAAGTATTATAATATTAAAATTTGAAGGTATTAAAACTCCTACAAAGTTTAATACGTTAAAATATTCATATAATTTTCTCGCCAAAAAAAAATTTCTAAGAAACATTTACAGTTGCATTTGAGAAAAAGTAGATAAAAAGTAGGCCTGCCATCATTTCGAAGGAAAAGACAGTTGTCTAAAGTTAAGTATCATAGTTAACTGTCAAGGTAGAGACAGCCTACTTCCGTCGGGGAGATCAAGGCGAGCCTTGCCTTGAGAGAAGCGAAAGGTGTCATTTGTATAAACACCGGACGGCAATTTTAACTTCAGAACAAAGGTTCACATGCAAAGCTGGCGTCAGTCAGTCGTTGTTTAGGTTTTGTTTTACTGCACAATGTCCAAGAAAAAAGTGAATAATATAGAACTAAAAAGGCATTACACGAATTTATGTTTTCAATTCCTTCTACTAGTTAACACTTTCACTATATATATTTATATATCTTGTTCAAGTTTTCAATAATTTGTAAATAACTTTAGTTGTCTACACAAGTTAGTTTTTTTAAAACTTGTAGTGGATAGAAATTGATGTTTACACAGATGTTTCCAGGTTTATCAACAAATTTCAAGATGTCTCAGTAAAGAATGAGTCGGGCCCGGTCCAAGGTTCCTCCCTTCTGTATCCAAATTCTGTCTTGTTCCCCTAAGCATGTGATTCATAATTTTTGTTTCAGATCTAATAAGTGGTAAATTAGTTGCTACTGCTACCTTGTTAAAATGTTTAAAAAAATGTAAAAGCGTTGATGTTTGTTTATTTATCTTGACCATGTTTTTAATTTTAATTTTGTATAAACTGATTTGTTGTTAGTGAATTGTTTATAACGTGTATTTTTATAAAATATATGATTGTTATGTTTTTTTTCAACTGCGTAAACTTTTATATTTAAATAGATAAAACCTCTAAACCACAAATAACATTTATTTAAACCTTATGTACATTTCGATTGCCCAGCAATCATCTTCAGAGGTATTTAAAAAATACAACAGAGTTGTATTTTTAAATACCTCTGAAGATGATTGCTGGGCAATCGAAATGTACATAAGGTTTAAATAAATGTTATTTGTGGTTTAGAGGTTTTATTTATTTAAATATAAACATTACGCCACAGTTGCTTCATACAGTTGTGTAAACTTTGTTTAGGATTTGTTTGTTGATAATAGTGCGAGATAAAAGGGAAGATGAAGAACAAAATATTAATAATAATAACAGTTATTAAAATATATACCTCTCCTGAGTAAGAAGTGTTGTGCTATGTAATAGATTAATCTTATTGCTTGACTTTGTATGTTTTATCTTGTTTGTTTAATTTAACTTGTACGATAGCTTGACAATATGTTAGTAGTAGCCAAGCACTGAGGAAGGCGACATCGTCGCCGAAACTAGTTTGTTGTGTGTTTGTTTATTAAAAACTAATTTTTGGTGAGATTTTGAGTTCACTATTTTGACTTTTAGCTTTGGTAACAAAGATATGGTCGTAAATTCATTTATTGCAATAAACTGTAAATTGAAATTATTGTAAACATTTTTTAAATAAAAATAATGCTATTTATTTCCCGTTCCAACATAATCAGTTTTAGCAACAAAAAAAAAACTATACCGCTGGGCAAAAACTACAAAAACCTTTGCTCTCGCCCCAAAAATTTAAAACTTTGGAAAATAGAAATTCCCTTCCTTCACAGCACACCTAAAACGTTACCAGTGTAACGTGTTGGATTTATTTCTTGACTTATGAACTCGTAAATTGCCTCGAAATGTAATAAAATTTGCTGTTGACTCCCAAAAAATAGAAATTTAAAAAAAAAATCCACTTCAACAAAGCACTATTAGCACCTCGGGACCACGTTTCACCCGACACCCGAACATACATCTAATGGTTTGGGGATAATATGTAGCAAAAGTACTCAAAAGACGAAACAAACACTTAAAGTCCCCATTCCACGAACGAAACAGAATATATTGCATTGAATACTTACACATCTTTTATTTCTATCGCAAAAAACGATACGACTTGCACCGAGCAAAAGTTGTCAAAGTTCTAAATGATGTGGTAGAGTTGATTTTTTTCCAAATTCGTAATTTTTTGGGAGTCCACAGCAGGTTTAATTACATTTCGAGGCATTTTGCGAGTTACTACGTTAAACAAGTAAAGCCAAAACGTTGAATTTGTTACGTTTTAGGTGTGCTGTGGAGGGGAGGGGAGGAACTGCTGTTTTCCAAAATTTTTAATTTTTGGGGCGTGTGCGAAAGTTTTTTCATTTATTTCTTATTTCTAGTGATTATCTGCATCGCTCGATATAAATGTTTCTTACTATAATCGATTACGTGAAACGGGAAATAAATACGAAAGTAATAATGCACTAATCAAATATCCTAAACAATGTAGTATACATTTCTATTATAAAACACCGATATACTATTCATGAACAATAAAACTCAACTTTAAAGATAATATTATCTTTGATGTCGTCAGAGATGTTACCGCAGCATCGTTATACGAATATGCATGAGGTACAGTTGTACCAAAGTGTATGCTAGTCATTGAGGATGGTAACGTTATGACTGAAACATCTCTAACGACATTAAAGATGTTATTATTGTTGAAATAGTGTGTATAAGTAATAAAATACCGTTTTATTAAAAAATGTATGCTTTAGTATTAAAAATATTTGGTTGGTGTGTTAATATTTTAATTTTAAAAGCCTTTAAAATAGTTTCAATTTATAGTTTATTCTAATAAATAACTGTACATTTGAAGAATGCGTTGTCATGTAACCAAGTTACAGTTATTTCACAATTTGAGGATATGTAGTGTTTTACAATTTCCTTCGAATTTTGTATTATTTTTTAAAAATTTAGTCATTCTTGTATTAATGTTTATTTACGTGGTAATTCATTTTCATTTGTTGCCTGTGACCATGAGAGCACTATAAATAATCAACTAGCAGATAAGAAGTATATTGACTATTTGATTGACTGCAAATTGGTTTCATTTAATTAGGATACATATTTTCGTTGCATAATCCTACCTATTTATACTTGACCTCCCCTTCTCCTCACAAAGAGTCTTGGCTAGTAACGCACCTTCACCACCCCGATAGAGAGTACGTATTCTTCACAAATGCAGAAACATAATATTCACCATATATCTCTACATTCAATGTGGCCTTTGTTATGAAAAAGAATACAATTCTAATCCTAACTAACTTGATTACTGTTGTATACAAACATAACTGGAATATGACCTTATTTCCATTTCTCGTTAAATTATTACATAATTGTGTTTCCATTTTTTTCCAACCTATGTTGTACTAAATTTGAATGAGACTAACAAGCTCGCTTGGTCACCCCTTACCATCGAGTAACTCTGGAAGTTCATTATAGAAAGTCTTAACACCCATACGTTTATTCAGTAAAGTGTTATAATGGTTTGCTTATGTAGGAAAAATCTTGATAATTTTAAATCAATTGTATAATATAACTTTAATCAAAAGGCCAATAAAGTTAACGCAAAATGCACACAGCAAAGCCAACACATCAGAACTATGAATGGAACAATTGCTATGGAATAATTAATGGAAAAAATTCCACCTTTGTTGACCAAAAGCCATTATTAAAGTGATAAAGGTATAAATAAGGCACAGGTTATACATAAAAAGCTAATTAAAGGTATTTAAAATATGGTAATTAAAAATAATTATATACATATACTCATATATATAGACCTATATATATATATATAGTGCGATTGAATGTTACACACCGATGATGGCAATGAGTTTGCAGAAACACGTTTGATGGGATTGAACATTTTTGTGTAAGATTTAAATAATGGTGTTTTTATATGTATACAAAGTATATAAATCATTAAAATAATTTCATACACAGATCTCTTCAAATATACAAAGTTATAGTACAACGAAATCGAATTCCTCATGTTTCAAAAACATTCTAGTCAGTCCATAACTATGTAAATAATTTTTTTAAATTTGTGACTAAGTTTCTATATAATAAATGAAAAAATACATTAAAAAGAGACATTGTATTCTTAAATTTTCATTGAAAAATTTAATTTAAATTTCATAAAAATTCTTACACTTAATTCAATTTAATTTGATACTCATACATCCCCCCATGTACAAAGTTTTTTAAGACTTTATTGCAAATTGTATTCCTAAAATTCATAACCAAAACATTATTTCAGACATTGTTTTAAAAAACCTGTAAAAATATTTAAACAAGATTTAAATCTTTTAAATATTTTTTTAAAAGAACAATGATAATTTACAAACCTTTGTAATTCCACTTTTTAACATCATTGGAAACACCACAAAACCAATTATAACAGCAGAGAGCAGCAAAACGCCACCAAGTATACCAACTTTAGTCGGTGATATCATTTTGACTGACTCTACAACTCGCCGCGACTCTATTATTAACAGTTTGCGTTTTATGAATTATTTCACTAACAATTGTCTCTCAGTATAAATTATACGGCAGCGTAGTTGGAACTGGTAACTTGGAACTGTTATTATGCACAAGTAGCAGTTAATTCTTTATTCCAGCATAGGTGAAACCCCTACTTATAGTATCTTCTTGCACACAATACTTTTCTTTGACCTACTTTCAGAAATATATTTAATTTTAAATGTAATTGATTTTACAGCGTAAAGGAGCTGTCCTCTGTTTGAAGGCAAGTGACCCTCAGCTCGTGACCTATAAACTCCATACTGGAAGGGCTCTAGAGGGCGGCTCTTGCCCCTCTACGCGCACAGATACTCACACGCGATGACCCTACCAACCTGTCCTGAGTCACATACCAGACCTTGGTCTACAAAGACATAATTAATTAATAAACAATTATAAACACTTTGCTACAAACTATGGTAGTTACACAACTTTTATGTAAGTTTCGTCAAGACAGTCAGCATCATCAGAAGGTTAGAAATGAACTGAGTACTAAATACGAAGATCTTATAATTTATATATATATATATATATATATATATATATATATATATATATATATATATATATATATATGCAGTGGGTATCACTCCGACTCCTACGCCCAGAGATCGGTTTAACCAATACCAGAGTTAGACGAAGATACAAGACCACGCCCACTAATTAACCAATACCTTACAGATCCAACTTTAACACTAATATGCTAATACAAGGTTAAATACTAACTAAAACAAAAGATAACGTATTCAGTCGTAACAAAAGGCTGTGCAGTCTAGGAAATACCATATAGCCAATATAGTCTAGGCAATGCTGTTTAGGTAATATAGTCTACGCTTTACTCTCTAGCCAATATAGTATAGGCAATACTGTCTAGGTAACATAGCCTAGGCTGCGCAGTCTAGGAAATACCATCTAGCCAATATAGTCTAGGCAATGCTGTCTAGGTAATTTAGCCTAGGCTGTGCAGTCTAGGATATACCATCTAGCCAATATAGTATAGGCAATACTGTCTAGGTAATATAGCCTAGGCTGTGCAGTCTAGGAAATACCATCTAGCCAGTATAGTATAGGCAATACTGTCTAGGTAATATAGTCCAGCCAATACTGTCTAGGTAATATAGCCTAGGCTGTGCAGTCTAGGAAATACCATCGAGCCAATATAGTCTAGGCAATGTTGTCTAGGTAATATAGTCTACGCATTACTCTCTAGGCAATATAGTATAGGCAATGCTGTCTAGGTAATATAACCTATACAGTGCAGTCTAGGAAATACCATCTAGCCAATATGGTCTAGGCAATGCTGTCTAGGTAATATAGTCTACGCATTACTCTCTAGGCAATATAGTATAGGCAATACCGTCTATGCTATACCGTCAGGGCAATATAGGCTAGGCATTACTGTCTAGGTAATATAGTGTAAGCATTACAGTGTATGTAATACTGTCTTGGCAATATAGTCTAGGCAATACCGTCTATGCAATACTGTCAGGACAATATAAGCTAGGCATTACTGTCTAGGTAATATAGTGTAAGCATTACAGTGTATGTAATACTGTCTTGGCAATATAGTCTAGGCAATACCGTCTATGCAATACTGTCAGGACAATATAAGCTAGGCATTACTGTCTAGGTAATATAGTGTAGGCATTTTAGTGTATGTAATGCTGTCTTGGCAATATAGTCTAGGCAATATATGACAGGCAATACTGTCAGGACAATATAAGCTAGGCATTACTGTCTAGGTAATATAGTGTAGGCATTTTAGTGTATGTAATGCTGTCTTGGCAATATAGTCTAGGCAATACCGTCTATGCAATACTGTCAGGACAATATAAGCTAGGCATTACTGTCTAGGTAATATAGTGTAGGCATTTTAGTGTATGTAATGCTGTCTTGGCAATATAGTCTAGGCAATACCGTCTATGCAATACTGTCAGGACAATATAAGCTAGGCATTACTGTCTAGGTAATATAGTGTAGGCATTTTAGTGTATGTAATGCTGTCTTGGCAATATAGTCTAAGCAATATATGACAGGCAATACTGTCAGGACAATATAAGCTAGGCATTACTGTCTAGGTAATATAGTGTAGGCATTTTAGTGTATGTAATGCTGTCTTGGCAATATAGTCTAGGCAATACCGTCTATGCAATACTGTCAGGACAATATAAGCTAGGCATTACTGTCTAGGTAATATAGTGTAGGCATTTTAGTGTATGTAATGCTGTCTTGGCAATATAGTCTAAGCAATATATGACAGGCAATACTGTCAGGACAATATAAGCTAGGCATTACTGTCTAGGTAATATAGTGTAGGCATTTTAGTGTATGTAATGCTGTCTTGGCAATATAGTCTAGGCAATACCGTCTATGCAATACTGTCAGGACAATATAAGCTAGGCATTACTGTCTAGGTAATATAGTGTAAGCATTACAGTGTATGTAATACTGTCTTGGCAATATAGTCTAGGCAATACCGTCTATGCAATACTGTCAGGACAATATAAGCTAGGCATTACTGTCTAGGTAATATAGTGTAGGCATTTTAGTGTATGTAATGCTGTCTTGGCAATATAGTCTAGGCAATATATGACAGGCAATACAGTCTATGTAATAGTGTCTAGGTGATACAGCACTGGCTCGGCAATATAGTCTAGACAATACTGTCCAGGCAATACAGTTTAGGCAGTACAGACTAGGAATTACTTTTGGCAATACAGTCTAGGCGATATAGTCTAAGCAACACTGACCAGGAGATACTGTATTACTAACGTTTGGCTTAAAAACAGTCTTATTTTTAAAAATAACAAATCTGTAGCCCTTTGAAGTCTCTCTGGTGAAATTAGGAATGTCTTTAAATAAATTTTTTGAAAAATTTGTTTAAGGTACATCCTTAAACATTTCATATACTCGTTTTTATTGTTGATTACCACTACATCATTCTAATCAGATTTAAGGTAATAGAAACTTTTTCTTTTAAACTTTTGATAATTTTAACCCGTGTAATATTAAACTTAATTTTACGTTTTTGCTTGATTTTTCTTGAATATGCAATTTACATGCACTTCTAACACAATTTTTCTTTGAATCATGTTAAATCGAATTTTTGAATTGTTGGAACAATACTTGCTGGAATGAGCAATGATTGTTTGAAACCTTAAAGATTTAACTCGTACCATTGAGGATGGTAACTTTGTTACCGAAACGCACAGAAACTTACTTGAATAACAATTTGTGTAATATATTGTGCTCTACTATGCTGTGAATATGCTTTCTCCTGGATTAGATATATTTAAGAGGACTTAAACATCTTGACAATTCTGAATGTCTCTTTCCTAACACGTAAAATATTCAAACCATAAAGTGGATCATAAGAGTAACTCTTTCATGATATTCTCGCGAGATAAAGTCAAGTGTCTTATGATTGAAACAGAGACACGGTAATAGAACAGAGTGCCAGTGAATTAGTAAGCTATACTTTATTATGCATGGTTATCGACTTTGTTGTAAGCGATTTTCTCAAATGGGTAACATTATCAAACTAAAAAATAATCACTCTGGGAAATGTTACTAATAATTAAAATTAAAAAACAACCCATTCGTACGCCAGAAATGTTTCGCAGACGATTTCATGCTGGCGAAAGATACAGTCGGAGTTTCGTACGGAAATTACCTATAGTAAATAGCGAAAATACTACTTGGCAAAGAATGGATCCATCTCAATTTCTCGAAAACTCATTCCTAACAATAAAATGCCGTTTTAATTATAGCAAACCACATATAGGGGTGCAAATTTACATTAGGTACGCTATAAAAACATAATCCTATTTTTAACACACCCGTTTATGAAGCAGTTTTTTAAAAATTACCACATTATTTTAAAACACTGTATTATACTGATGTACTAAAACGTTAAAAAAAACAGAACTGACTTTAAAAAAAGAGCCCGAATATATTATTTTTATTTACTAAAAAGTCAAAAATAATTTTTCACAAAGTGAAAACATAATTTGCCATAAGTTTACTACTAAAACTCGGAGAGACCTTATCGGTGTAGAGCACTTAGCTGCAGCCTTTGTACTCTCTTCCCATCCCTACCACAGGACTAGCTTAATGGATACACCTACCTCTTTGCAGAATCCAAGTACCCACCTGATACTAAATCTTCTAATATCCCCCCAGCCAAACCACTTTCTCCTTACAGGTCCCAAAGCAGGGCACTCACAGAACACGTGTATTGGGCTTTCCTCTGGGATCTCGTCTTATCCCTTGCTCACAGGTGACCTAGATATTCCAATTTTGTATTTGAACCCCGTCAGATTCCCAAGGCCTGTAACTAGCTCTACAGTAACTCTGAGTTGAGGTCTACTTAAGGAGAGTAGTTCTTTGCCTCACAAGTCTCCCGAGTAACCGTACAGTACCTTGGATTTGTTGCACCCCAAGGTCGTTTTCCATTCTTCCCTGCACAACCTCTCTATATGTGCCGTGATCCTCTTGCGCCGCTCCTGAGGCGGCCACTGCCCTCAGCAACGGTCCTTGATTTATACACCTTTGTTTTGCTAAGGCGACCGCTCTCTCATTCAATATCCAGCCAGAATGTCCTGGAATCCAGGTTAGTTTGAGTGAATTATGCTTACCCAGCTCTGTTATAGTCTCAGTCACCAGCTTAGAGCTGGCACCAGCCTTACCTAAAGCCGTCAGAGCTGCCTGAATGACGGAGCAAATCCAGATGGTCTTGCCCCTCTTGCTAGACCCTATTATTTCCTCAGAACATAGTTTGATCGCGAGCACCTCAACCTGGAAAACAGAGTTGTAGTCTTCCTGACAAGACAGGAACTGTCTTGGTGTCTCGGTTCACTAAAGCCTGCTGTCACTCCTTCCTTCGTGTTGGACCCGTCTGTGAACCAGATTTGACCATGCTTGGGTCTACACCCTGCCCATGCCTCTCTTGCAGGAATATGGATTTTGTAATTTCCTTTTTCCCTTATAAGAGACAGTATATTCGCCTGTATGATCTTTTCCAAGAACAAAGATAGTTTGTCGTACTACAAACTCTCATAATATTGAACAGATAAATTTTGCCTTCGTGAGAAGACTATATGGTTTGAGATAATTAATCATGGAAAATCAAGCAATCAAAAAGTTGGCTGTTTAGAAAATGTTTGGAATAGATTTGATGGATGAACCAATAGCAGGCATGATTGCGACTTCAAATTTTTGTGGGTAATAATTTTATGATAAATTATGTTTTGTTATTGGAAAAATATTTTTTTTTATTAGGAAAAAATTATATATTCAGGTTTTTATTAGTCGGTTAAAAAAAAATATTTCTTTGTGTATATAGCTATGATCGTTAACATCTATTTCCATTATAATTGAATTTTGTTTCATGCCTTTGATTATGTTGGCAAAATTGCACTAATTATCCACACAAGTTTCCGATGTGTATATCTCTCTAATCATATGGATTGATCGATAGTAGATTGTACCCCACTTGGGGACAACTACCCCTAACTCGGCCTGTACGTAACCTAGGACTATAGGGGTAGTTTTGGATGATGCACCAGGTCGACGCGACCTTGATCCTAGCTTTGGGGGTGGTTTTGACCACGTTTAGAGGGGTAAGGGGTAGTTTTTCGAAAAAAATAAATTCTAACATACTAACCTAAGCTAGTCAAAATGGATCCAACCTAACCTAACCTACGTGTGGGGGGTGACCTCAGCTACGTTCAGGACCATCTCCGGGGGTAGCTCCGGGGGTGGATTGGGGGGTGGGGGTAGTTTTCGAAAAAATTTTGGAAAAATGTGTCTTGACCGATAGGGTGGGTTTAGAGTGTATTATTCCGTCGGAAAGGGTGGTTTCACCAAGGGGTAGCGTTTAAATAAAATATGAAATTGCCGAGAATTGATCGTTTGGATCAAATGACCGTACGGGATATGTATAAAGTCCATTATGGTAGGCTGTGTGGGTGGATTCACCTGTTTTCAGATTGCCAAAATTGATCGGTGACCTAGGTAAAATCCACTCCCGAACCCGCGCTTGAGGTAACACCGCCTAGGAGCGGGTAGAGCCAATATGGAGCAAGCTCTCGGTTAAAGCCAATCCGAGACTAGCCACCCAGCAGCTAGGCCTTAGGTAAAGCTAACACGGAGCAAGGTAAAGCCAACCTGGGTAAAGTAACCCTGGCCATACCTAGAGACGCCCAGGAGCCAGGCCCGAGGTAAAGCCTCTTTGGAGTCAGCCCTAGGTCCAGGGTGGTCGCTATATCAATTACAGCCTATCGACTAAGACAAATACCTCCACCAAGTCCTAGGTAAAGCCATCCAGGTGTCAGACCATAGGTAAAGTCACCCCGGAGTCGTGCTTGAGGTAAAGCCACCCAGGCCTTAGGTAAGGCTAACATTGAGCAAGGCCTCAGGTAAAGACATCCCGAAGCCAGTCTTTAGGTAAAGTAACCCTGGAATAGCTCCGGTGGTGGGGTTAACTTGTGGAAAGATTTAATAGTTATCTGATGACGTATCAGCGCTTGAGCGACTCTATGCAGGTATTAGGCTTACCCTAACTAGACTGTTCTACCCTAAATAAATTGGCTGATTCAGGGCAAGGGGTTATGACTGTCTATGCTACAAAAAACCCGCACAGCTGTGTCGTTGTGAATCAAGGTGACTGTATCGATCTACTATGTACTGCCGGCACACCAAGGCATACATATATAATAAAAAATCAGCTATGTATACACCCTACAGTCAGGATTGTGTTTAAATATAATCGTATTAGGTATACATAAATGTAGGCTGTTATAGTTTAAGTAAACAGATAGCTTTTATGGATATATTCTATAATTGTAAATAGGTTTAGATAAAAAGGTCTATGGAGAAACACATAACATGAATAAATATATGCTATAAAACGAACCTAACTATCTATTCAACAGAGTGTTTTAGCAATATAAGAGCAGTATAAACATATAATATTGGATAAGCCCAATGATATAAGGATCCGAAAAGGGCGGGTATATGAAATAATATATACAATAAAGGTATTCAGCATGACGATTTATTAAACTAACATATAACAATAATTTTACAGTGCATAGATATAAATTGTTCTCAATATTACATATATAATTTAAATGTGTCGATGATCCGAGATCTGCAATGTGGGCAGCGAATACATCTTGAGAGACAGGTGAAGCAAAAGACATGTCCGCATGGTGTGGCAACAGCGTTGCGAGGGTTCTCACAACATATATTGCATAAGCTTATCTCCGCCGCTCGTGGCTGAAGGCAAAAAAAAAGTCAATCAGTAACAACTGTATATGCATATACAAATCCTGTAAGAAACAATATGATTAGTAAATAGGTCCAGATAGCCTGAAAGAAAAGCCAATTGAAATAATATGAAAATCTACCTACATTATTGGTACGCTGGACAGTGTAGTCTCCAGCCACCACAATATCCTGTAGGAACCGTCTCGTCATACCCCAAACGTTATACGCAAAGGTCCGGCTTGTCTTGTAGTAAGGTTTTGAGGCAGCCGTCCGTAGATCCCTAATCGCCAGCTGGAGCTGCATTAAAGTGTAATCCAGCGTCTGTATGCATGTGCGGGGTGAAGGCGGGTTCCTCGGTGGATGAGAAACCATTAGGAAATCGTGCAGGCGAAACGAAAACGAATCATCACAACTATAGCAGGGTCTATGATCTTCCTCATCGCTGTCCGTATCAATGCCAGGCGGTCGGGAAGGTAAATCTCCTGGAGACGAGCCCATAGGTAGTAGTAGAGGCGAATAGGATGACGAATAGGTTAGTGAAGAATCTGAAAGCGCTGTGTACGCCTATAAAAATGAAAAAAAAAGAATCTAAATAAACCAACACTCGATATACTCCGTGATCTAGGCTTTAGATAATTTGAACATGACGCTACCTCGTGTCTAAAATATGCTACAATTTAAACAAATATAATAAACGCTATTGAAAATAGACTACCACTCATTCAATATACTGTGTGATCTAAGGCTTTACATAATTTGAAAAAGGCCTGACATTAACATATAATATCTCGTATCCAAAATATATATTAAACGCTAATGAAAATAAACTACCATTCAATATATTCTATGATCTAGGCTTCAGATAATTTGAAAACGAAATGACGCTACCTCATGCCCAAAATATATATTAAGCGCTATTGAAAACAGACTACCATTCATTCTATATACTGTGTGATCTAAGCTTTACAAAAATTGAAAAAGACTTGACATTAACATATAATATCTCGTGTCCAAAATACACCACTCCTCATTCAATATAGTCTTTGATCTAGGCATTACAAAAAATTGAAAAATGAAGTGTGAAAATATTCTCTCCTATAAGTAAACACCCAATGTGTCATCTAGACTTAACATAATTTGAAAAAAGAATAGTTACTTACAATGCGGGTGTTTATAGGTTGTTGTGACGTAGACGCCATCTCTCGTGAATGTATGACCTGCAGATTAACGGGTCACAATAGTTGATCAAAGAATAGCACTCCTTAGGGGTTGATTGTAGAAAGTCTTCAAAACTAAATAATTTAAATAAAGGGCTTAAACAGATATCGCACCAGTTATTAGCGTCTAAGCCATCCGCAGCCAAAATCTAAGCCATCCACCTCGGCTATAGAGTACGTGTAACCGGCTCTTGTGATGTCGAAACTCTCTGCCTGACGGAGCACAAAGTAACTCAAACACTCTCGGCAAATATTATTACACAGACCGGTGTAGTGAAATTTAATAAAGTTGAAAATTGTCCTCTCACTCTAAACACAGACTATGCAAAAACACTATATCTCCACCTGTATATAATGTATTATACATAGCTGTGGAAGAGTCCATTTGAGAGGTGAGTGGACGAGTCCAAGCGAGTTGGACTGATCCATAATTACGTCACAACTACGAATGTTGATTACAGCACGGCGGGTGATACCGTATGTAGAGGTAAACACATCGTATCCGATGAGAAGTTTAAATACAAGTTAACACATATTATAAAATGCATAGCCCTGGTTATCACATAGTAGCCCCGTTGTGTAGCCCTACCAATGGTTAACACAAAATATCCGATGCCCGGGCTGACTAGGGTTTAACAAACAGTATCCGATGAGTAGATTGACTAAGGTTTATCTCATAGTATCCGTAGAGTAGGTTGATTACAAACTAACACATAATAGTCTGGCTAATGGTTATTAAATAGTACCTGTTGCATAGCTAGGCTAATGATTAACACATAGTACCCGATGCATAGCCTGACTAGGGCTAGCACATAGTATCCGAGGTATAGATTGACTAATGGTTAACACATGGTATCCAAAGCATAGCTAGGCTAGTGAATAACTAGTGGTTAGTTTGACTATGGTTAACACACACAGTATCCGATGCGTAGCTTAGCTAATGGATAACACATAGTAACCTATGCTTAGCCTGACTAGGGCTAACACATAGTATCCGATGAATGGCTCGACTAAGGGTAACACACAGTATCCGATGCACAACTTAGGATCGAATATGACGTCATCCAGGGCGGAGAACAAGATGGTGGCTATGTTGATACCGTGATGGCCAGTGTAGGCTAGATCAAATAACCAGCGTTTCAACCAAACTACTGTCTTACGCTAAGTTTAACCGACCAACATACGCGAAGTTCAAACGAACAACATTTACACCAAGCTCAAATAGGCTACGGCTGGTGAAGGCTAGCTCAACGTTTCAGCTAATCAACGTTGAAAAACTTACGCTAATCAACCAACATCTACACCGAGGTCAAATGGGCCTATGGTTAGTGAAGGCACAGGCAAAAGCTTTAGGCCTTAGACATAATTATAGCTACCAACGCTTACCAAAATAGCTATGCAGAAACCGTCAAGGCCTTTACACATATTGTCTAGGTATGTTGTATCAGTTACAACGAGTACCTCCATCTAATCTTGGGTAAAGCTACCCTGGAGTCAGGCCATAGGTAAAGACACCGTCGAGTCAGGTCGTAGGTAAAGCTATCTTGGAGTTACCCTAGGTAAAGCAACCCCTGTGTCAAGCCATAGGTAAAGCCAGCCTGTAGTAGGGCCTTAGGTGAAGCCGACCTGGAGTGGTAAAACAGCTACCAATCAATAACCTAACACAATAGTATACAGCCTGTATTAAGCCATTATGTGTGTTGCCCAACAAACTGTGTTAAACCAATAAGCATGGACACCTACATTCTCTTTGTATTAATCCAATATCTATGTTACCCTACATTAGCCTACAGATTGTGTTTAGCCAATATGCACGTGAACCTGTATTAGGTATATATGGGTGTTAACCTACATAGGCCTACATATTGTGTTAGGTCGATATACCTGTAAATCTACACACATTCTGTATTAAACCAATATGCACGTTACCTTACATTATCCTACAGATTGTGCTAAGTCAATAAACAGTGTTATTACGTTTCATTGCAGGTGTAGATCATACACACACAGAGCTCGACAAATAAATGCTTGTTTAAAACCTATACATTAATACTGTTATGACCGCGATAGCACACTCTGGACATATCAGCATAACCGCAGCCAATGACGTCAAACACAATGTCGGTCAAGACGGCGTCTAACAATATGTTGGACAGTCATCTGTATAGGATTAACTGTTGCTTGCCACCATACTTACTTTAACATTATTCTATCTGCAGGTCAATCACAGGGCAGGGCCTTCGGGCTGTTACATACCTGTGCCTATGACCATGATCAGACCTTATTCATGTGGTTCTCATTCCAAACAAGATTATCGAATCTGCGCATCTACAAGGCTGATAAAGAAGAGGATCATCACAACCTCTAGCATTTCTAAGGTACAGTATAGGATCATCCTGGCATCTAGCACATTTAATGGTATCAGTATACTCTATTACCGTCGGTCATAGAGGTAATTATATACAGTTTTTCGGCTTGTGATGAGCAATTACGTTATAGCAGGGAGGGGTGAAGTAGGTATATATGCCGGGAATTTCATACAGAGAGCACCAGTCTTCAGCGTTTTTGCAATTAGATGTGTTAAGATTAACGATGACCGATAGAAGTATTCAGTCAGAGGTGAGTATGTAATAGTGTGTTCTTTTTTTCCTAAATAGTTTCTATTTTTCGTTATTCCAATTTTTTCAATTGGTTTTCCAGCCAACAAACAACGACGATTCAGGCCATGATGAAACGGGTATTTGGGACAATTTAGGTAGCAGACGTAGCCCAAGGACACCGTACTATAGCCGCAATTCGATGGAAGCCGAACCAAGTCGGGAGACCTCTGGTACCACATCACAGGTAATTATATACAATTTAGACTATTATCAGAGGCTCATTTTCATATCTAATAATGATATGTTTCTTTCAGGGGACAAACACCCCAGCCAAAGGACCTGAGTCTACCAACCATCCAACACTGGTGATTATTGTATTCCTAATGCGTTATTACTGTTATCTTTGTATTTTTCATTACTAATATATTGTATTTCATAGGATGGACCAATAAATCACGCTATAATCAGGGTCGGAAATCGAGTTTTCCATTCAAGCGTTTTAGAGGAGGAACTGAAGCACATACAAGGGGTCGAGCACGCCCGTATTGACTGTTTACTTTGTTTAGGACGCAGGATACGATATCCTCCTCAATGTGCGGTAAGTTTTATTGTACGGTGATAGTAGTAGTAGTAAAGGGTTATACAAGAATTTTTAATTTCTATTTAATCCTTTTCTAGACTGTTGTGGAGTATGCACGTGCAGCTGCAGCACGTAGCGTAACGACTGATGCACTACATATACTAAGACGACTTGTATCGGATCTAGAGGCGGCGTTACGTAAAGACGCGTATGAGGATGGCTTCTACGCAGTAGGCGTATGGAGGATTATGATTAGCGATCTGGACAAGCTACTTGAAGAGGGCAGAAGAAGAGTGGCTGTCGCTGAAGCGAAGGCAGTAATGGTCGAGCGAGACCCTCCATACACAATCGTAAGTGTTACAATCTGTAGCTATACCTATATTTATACTATTCGTGTACAATAATATAAATTATCCACTTTGTACGTATGTTGAAACAGAGACGTTCAGGAGAGCAGGTTGAAGGAGGCGGCTATCGTATAGCGGACTGCGTTGTGTGCTTGGGAAGACCACCATGCACCGTCATCATACCCTGCGGTCACGTTTATTGCAACGAGTGTGCTGAAAAGGTGCAGATGTGCCCTATATGTAGGAAACGCGTAGACAGACGCTACCGGCTATATCTGAACCTGGAGTGATTGTTAAAAATATCATAGTTTAAATATTCTTTAATAAAGTCTTACCTGTATATCCAGAGTTTACAGTTGTTATTTACACCTTAAGTACCTATTATGATAAGGCGGGCATCGGTAGCTGCTTTAGAGTAACTATTGTTATGGGCTGAATCCAGGGTGACTTTACCTAAGGCATGGCTTCGGGTTGGCTTTACCTGAGACCTGGCCTCAAGCATAACTTCACCAAAGGCCCGACTCTAAGCTGGCTTTACCTATGGCTTGACACAGGGGTTACTTTACCTAGGGTAACTCCAAGATAGCTTTACCTACGACCTGACTCGACGGTGTGTTTACCTATGGCCTGACTCCAGGGTAGCTTTACCCAAGATTAGATGGAGGTACTCGTTGTAACTGATACAACATACCTAGACAATATGTGTAAAGGCCTTGACGGTTTCTGCATAGCTATTTTGGTAAGCGTTGGTAGCTATAATTATGTCTAAGGCCTAAAGCTTTTGCCTGTGCCTTCACTAACCATAGGCCCATTTGACCTCGGTGTAGATGTTGGTTGATTAGCGTAAGTTTTTCAACGTTGATTAGCTGAAACGTTGAGCTAGCCTTCACCAGCCGTAGCCTATTTGAGCTTGGTGTAAATGTTGTTCGTTTGAACTTCGCGTATGTTGGTCGGTTAAACTTAGCGTAAGACAGTAGTTTGGTTGAAACGCTGGTTATTTGATCTAGCCTACACTGGCCATCACGGTATCAACATAGCCGCCATCTTGTTCTCCGCCCTGGATGACGTCATATTCGATCCTAAGTTGTGCATCGGATACTGTGTGTTACCCTTAGTCGAGCCATTCATCGGATACTATGTGTTAGCCCTAGTCAGGCTAAGCATAGGTTACTATGTGTTATCCATTAGCTAAGCTACGCATCGGATACTGTGTGTGTTAACCATAGTCAAACTAACCACTAGTTATTCACTAGCCTAGCTATGCTACCATTAGTCAATCTATACCTCGGATACTATGTGCTAGCCCTAGTCAGGCTATGCATCGGGTACTATGTGTTAATCATTAGCCTAGCTATGCAACAGGTACTATTTAATAACCATTAGCCAGACTATTATGTGTTAGTTTGTAATCAACCTACTCTACGGATACTATGAGATAAACCTTAGTCAATCTACTCATCGGATACTGTTTGTTAAACCCTAGTCAGCCCGGGCATCGGATATTTTGTGTTAACCATTGGTAGGGCTACACAACGGGGCTACTATGTGATAACCAGGGCTATGCATTTTATAATATGTGTTAACTTGTATTTAAACTTCTCATCGGATACGATGTGTTTACCTCTACATACGGTATCACCCGCCGTGCTGTAATCAACATTCGTAGTTGTGACGTAATTATGGATCAGTCCAACTCGCTTGGACTCGTCCACTCACCTCTCAAATGGACTCTTCCACAGCTATGTATAATACATTATATACAGGTGGAGATATAGTGTTTTTGCATAGTCTGTGTTTAGAGTGAGAGGACAATTTTCAACTTTATTAAATTTCACTACACCGGTCTGTGTAATAATATTTGCCGAGAGTGTTTGAGTTACTTTGTGCTCCGTCAGGCAGAGAGTTTCGACATCACAAGAGCCGGTTACACGTACTCTATAGCCGAGGTGGATGGCTTAGATTTTGGCTGCGGATGGCTTAGACGCTAATAACTGGTGCGATATCTGTTTAAGCCCTTTATTTAAATTATTTAGTTTTGAAGACTTTCTACAATCAACCCCTAAGGAGTGCTATTCTTTGATCAACTATTGTGACCCGTTAATCTGCAGGTCATACATTCACGAGAGATGGCGTCTACGTCACAACAACCTATAAACACCCGCATTGTAAGTAACTATTCTTTTTTCAAATTATGTTAAGTCTAGATGACACATTGGGTGTTTACTTATAGGAGAGAATATTTTCACACTTCATTTTTCAATTTTTTGTAATGCCTAGATCAAAGACTATATTGAATGAGGAGTGGTGTATTTTGGACACGAGATATTATATGTTAATGTCAAGTCTTTTTCAATTTTTGTAAAGCTTAGATCACACAGTATATAGAATGAATGGTAGTCTGTTTTCAATAGCGCTTAATATATATTTTGGGCATGAGGTAGCGTCATTTCGTTTTCAAATTATCTGAAGCCTAGATCATAGAATATATTGAATGGTAGTTTATTTTCATTAGCGTTTAATATATATTTTGGATACGAGATATTATATGTTAATGTCAGGCCTTTTTCAAATTATGTAAAGCCTTAGATCACACAGTATATTGAATGAGTGGTAGTCTATTTTCAATAGCGTTTATTATATTTGTTTAAATTGTAGCATATTTTAGACACGAGGTAGCGTCATGTTCAAATTATCTAAAGCCTAGATCACGGAGTATATCGAGTGTTGGTTTATTTAGATTCTTTTTTTTTCATTTTTATAGGCGTACACAGCGCTTTCAGATTCTTCACTAAACTATTCGTCATCCTATTCGCCTCTACTACTACCTATGGGCTCGTCTCCAGGAGATTTACCTTCCCGACCGCCTGGCATTGATACGGACAGCGATGAGGAAGATCATAGACCCTGCTATAGTTGTGATGATTCGTTTTCGTTTCGCCTGCACGATTTCCTAATGGTTTCTCATCCACCGAGGAACCCGCCTTCACCCCGCACATGCATACAGACGCTGGATTACACTTTAATGCAGCTCCAGCTGGCGATTAGGGATCTGCGGACGGCAGCCTCAAAACCTTACTACAAGACAAGCCGGACCTTTGCGTATAACGTTTGGGGTATGACGAGACGGTTCCTACAGGATATTGTGGTGGCTGGAGACTACACTGTCCAGCGTACCAATAATGTAGGTAGATTTTCATATTATTTCAATTGGCTTTTCTTTCAGGATATCTGGACCTATTTACTAATCATATTGTTTCTTACAGGATTTGTATATGCATATACAGATGTTACTGATTGACTTTTTTTTTGCCTTCAGCCACGTGCGGCGGAGATTAGCTTATGCAATATATGTTGTGAGAACCCTCGCAACGCTGTTGCCACGCCATGCGGACATGTCTTTTGCTTCACCTGTCTCTCAAGATGTATTCGCTGCCCACATTGCAGATCTCGGATCATCGACACATTTAAATTATATATGTAATATTGAGAACAATTTATATCTATGCACTGTAAAATTATTGTAATATGTTAGTTTAATAAATCGTCATGCTGAATACCTTTATTGTATATATTATTTCATATACCCGCCCTTTTCGGATCCTTATATCATTGGGCTTATCCAATATTATATGTTTATACTGCTCTTATATTGCTAAAACACTCTGTTGAATAGATAGTTAGGTTCGTTTTATAGCATATATTTATTCATGTTATGTGTTTCTCCATAGACCTTTTTATCTAAACCTATTTACAATTATAGAATATATCCATAAAAGCTATCTGTTTACTTAAACTATAACAGCCTACATTTATGTATACCTAATACGATTATATTTAAACACAATCCTGACTGTAGGGTGTATACATAGCTGATTTTTTATTATATATGTATGCCTTGGTGTGCCGGCAGTACATAGTAGATCGATACAGTCACCTTGATTCACAACGACACAGCTGTGCGGGTTTTTTGTAGCATAGACAGTCATAACCCCTTGCCCTGAATCAGCCAATTTATTTAGGGTAGAACAGTCTAGTTAGGGTAAGCCTAATACCTGCATAGAGTCGCTCAAGCGCTGATACGTCATCAGATAACTATTAAATCTTTCCACAAGTTAACCCCACCACCGGAGCTATTCCAGGGTTACTTTACCTAAAGACTGGCTTCGGGATGTCTTTACCTGAGGCCTTGCTCAATGTTAGCCTTACCTAAGGCCTGGGTGGCTTTACCTCAAGCACGACTCCGGGGTGACTTTACCTATGGTCTGACACCTGGATGGCTTTACCTAGGACTTGGTGGAGGTATTTGTCTTAGTCGATAGGCTGTAATTGATATAGCGACCACCCTGGACCTAGGGCTGACTCCAAAGAGGCTTTACCTCGGGCCTGGCTCCTGGGCGTCTCTAGGTATGGCCAGGGTTACTTTACCCAGGTTGGCTTTACCTTGCTCCGTGTTAGCTTTACCTAAGGCCTAGCTGCTGGGTGGCTAGTCTCGGATTGGCTTTAACCGAGAGCTTGCTCCATATTGGCTCTACCCGCTCCTAGGCGGTGTTACCTCAAGCGCGGGTTCGGGAGTGGATTTTACCTAGGTCACCGATCAATTTTGGCAATCTGAAAACAGGTGAATCCACCCACACAACCTACCATAATGGACTTTATACATATCCCGTACGGTCATTTGATCCAAACGATCAATTCTCGGCAATTTCATATTTTATTTAAACGCTACCCCTTGGTGAAACCACCCTTTCCGACGGAATAATACACTCTAAACCCACCCTATCGGTCAAGACACATTTTTCCAAAATTTTTTCGAAAACTACCCCCACCCCCCAATCCACCCCCGGAGCTACCCCCGGAGATGGTCTTGAACGTAGCTGAGGTCACCCCCCACACGTAGGTTAGGTTAGGTTGGATCCATTTTGACTAGCTTAGGTTAGTATGTTAGAATTTATTTTTTTCGAAAAATTACCCCCTACCCCTCTAAACGTGGTCGAAACCACCCCCAAAGCTAGGATCAAGGTCGCATCGACCTGGTGCATCATCCGAAACTACCCCTATAGTCCTAGGTTACGTACAGGCTGAGTTAGGGGTAGTTGTCCCCAAGTGGGGTACAATCTACTATCGATGTTCAAATAATTGACACGCCCTTGAAGAATACGATGAAAATACCAGTTTGTTAGACCAATTCCTTTCAAGAATTTTTTTAAAATTATAAATATTATATTTATTCTCTTTCAAGTGCGAGTGTTTGTGAGAGTGAGTGAATTGTGTGTGTAAGGATTTAACTGTTTAATAAGCATGTGTGTGAATATGAGTTTTGTAAAAGTGCGTGAGCTGTGTGTGTGTGGGGGGGGGAGGGTTTGTATGTGTAAGTGTTTGTGTGTGTGGGGGGGTTGTATGTGTATGTGTGTGTGGGGGGGGAGGGGGTTATATGTGTGTTGCAACGTCCCCTCTTTCTTCTCTTTTCTTTTTTACTTTTTATTATTTTTATTCGTGGCTGCTTATCTCTGTTCCGCTCTCGTGCTCGTGTAGCCTCGAGCGTTCTTAAAATTTGTCTTCTGTTCACCTGTTAATTGCCACGCCTAAACGCAATTCACTTCCCACTGATTCCTACCTTAAAGTTTGTATGACCCCCCCCCCCCCCCCAAATTGGTTTACATGTTTAGTCGGGTCTTTAATTAGTCATACTGGTCAGTAAAGTAGTCAACTGGAAAGAAACACTATTAACATGAACACACACAATTTCCAAAGAATCCTACCATCTTAGAAGATCTGCAGGCACAGCAAGGGGACGTGTAAAATATGATCATGTTTAAGTTACCTTCTTTAAAGGCACCTGTGTTCTATAAACATGATCTGCCAGTAGATCTCGTCTCTGGACTTCATTATAAAAAACCAACTACGTTTCAGAATAGCTCATTTATTGTACAATAAATTTGACCTCAGGAGAGAACTCGTTTGAAGAAACATTAAGCTCTGAATTTTATATATTTTTTATTAATGAAATTTAATTAAAATTGTGATTTGATTTAACAATCATTATTTATTAGTTGGAAAAAACTGAAAGTTTTATTTGTTGTTCAACACAGGATGAATTTAAATACCGAAAATTTTTATAATACATTTAATTGTTTTTAAAATAAAAATAAAAATATTTTCAACTAAAATACATTTGACTCTCTCTTTACTATTTCTTAGTTTTCCTTATAATCACAAATAATTGTTGAAATTTTTCTTATATTTTATATATTTAAATTTCACATTTTATATATATATATATATATATATATATATATAAATCCATTGATTTCTTTTACATATTTAAACAAAAATTCTTTCCTAATTTAACATAATAAAAATTTTTTATCCTTCGATTTTATAACAAATAATTTTAAAATATGTATAATTCTATAGATCTGGTGTTTCTGAAAATGATTGGCTTATGGCTAAACCCACATTATGAATTTATTATTTATTAGTTATTACTTAAGCATTTTTATCCTACAAATTATTTTACTGCATTTAACATTTATTTAAAATTTCTATTTAGAGTGAAGTCATTGTTTAATTTTTATTGAACATTTTGAATCTATTTTTTTTACTGACTAAATTTGACGTTAATTATATATAATAGAGAAAATGACTTGCCAAGAATTTCCCTGCCGGTCCTAGAGTCCTCTCTACGGCTTGCGCTTGCACTAGTGCAAGAACCGTGGCTGGTCAGGAACCGCGTAAGGGGTCTGCTGCAGCTGGGCGCACCTACGCAAGTGGAGGAACATGAGGGCCAGAGAGCATGTCTGATAGAGGACTAGAAGTCACGCTGATTCAAGAATTCTCAACTGAAGACCTTGCGGTGGTTAGAATTCGAGGTAAGAGCGAGGTAAGTGGGAGCAGGGAGTTCATCATGGCCTCCACTTACTGCGCCCACAATAGAGAATCGCCCCCCTGCAGAATTACGTAAGTTAGTTCGATACTGCAGGGAGAGGAATATAGGAATCTTAGTGGGCTGTGATGCCAATGCTCATAATAAGGTGTGGGGCAGCACAGACACAAATGAGCGAGGTGAGGAGCTCCTCGTCTTCTTGATTGAAGAAAACCTTGTGGTTTTAAACACAGGTGCCGAGCCAACATTTATCACTTCAAACAGAATGAAGGTTCTAGATATCACCTTCTGTAATAGACAAATTGTAAGGTGGGTGCATGACTGGCAGGTTTCGGATGAGCCCTCCATGTTTGATCAACGGATCATCACTGCTACGATGAGGGGAGTTGTCCCCCATGTGGTGTGGCTGGCTTAGGAACCCGAGAAGGACAAACTGGGAAGGTTTTAAGTCCTCGGTGAGGAGGCGGATTTCAGACTTCCGTGGTAAATATGGTACATCACATGAACTGGAAAATACTGAAGCCTACATCAGGACTGCGATTTCCACGTCGTTTGAAGAAAATTGCCCTCTCTCGCGGATAAACACTGGGCGTGGAAAGCTTAAGTGGAACAGCGAGTTAGAGGCAAGACGGAAAGAGACTAGAAGGCTCTTTAATAGGGCAAAGAAGAATAAAACGGCGGAGACCGGGCAGGCATATAAAGACAGTCAGGGTTTCTATAAAAATCTTATTAAAGAGGTTAAACGTGCTTCTTGGGAAAAGTGGTGCTCAGAGATAAGCACACTGAGTGACACTGCTAGACTGTTTAAGGTGTTAGCAGGTGGACCGAGGGGAGAGCTTAAGTTTGTCAAGAAGACTGATGGTAGCTTTACTGACACCCCGGAGGAAACTCTGCGTCTACTTATGAGGAACAGTTTTCCTGATATTAGACCGGTGGGGGACGGTGCTCAGAACCTCCGCCATACTGGGCTAAGGGCGGACTGGAATATTGCTGGGCAGGTGATATCAGCGCAAAAGGTGAGAGAGGCGATTCTGTCTTTTGAGCCTTTTGAAGCGCCTGGATTAGATAATATTACTCCAGCATTACTACAAAATTTGCTTGGAGGAAATAATAGGGCCACTGACAGGATTAATCAGAGGCTGTGTTGCCTTGGGTTACGCGCCTGGGCAGTGGCTCAAAACGAAAGTTATCTTTATCCCCAAACCAGGGAGGAAAGGTTGCACATAGGTAAAGGACTTCAGACCTATCAGCCTTACATCTTTCTTGTTAAAGACACTGGAAAGGCTGGTGGGCCACTATTTGAAGGAGGGACCTCTAAAGCAGTATCCGCTTCATCAGGACCAACAAGCCTACCGAACTGATAGGTCAGTGGAGATTGCGCTGTTGTCGGTTGTGGACTTTATTGAGAGTGAGATCAACAACAAGGGGATATGTATTGGGGCTTTTCTTGATGTGGAGGGGCTTTTAACAGTACCTCTAGACTGGCCATCAAGAGAGCAGCTATGGATCACGGGATTTCTGATGGAATTATAAATTGGATTATGAGTTCCTTGAAAAACCGTATAAGTACTGCATCCTATAAATGGGATGGTCTTGGAGGGCTGCCGGCAGGGTGGAGTGTTATCCCCTCTGCTGTGGAGCCATGTCGTGGACGGCCTACTAATGACGCTCAGTGGAATGGGTGTCAAGGTGGTAGGATATGCGGATGATATAGCTATCCTTGTTAGGGGACCATTTGAAAAGGTCCTCAAAGACCTGCTTCAAGAGGCAATCAAGGTAACAGAAGCATGGTACAGGAAAAATGCACTACGCATTCAAGGAGAGAAATCTGTGGCACTCATCTTCACTAGGCGATATAAAACTAAATCGCTGGAGATGATGGAAGTTGGCAATACCAAAATAAGCTACGTTGAGAGCGCTAAATATCTGGGAGTTATTCTGGATAGGAAGCTACTCTGGCGTGAGCACTTGGAGGATAAGTGCAAAAAAGCCATAGCAACGTTCTGGCAATACAGAGGAGCAATAGGCACGAGATGGGGTTTGGGTCCACGTCAGATGAACTGGATTTATTCCGCCATTGTGGTGCTGAGGTTGGTCTTTGCCTCAATCGTCTGGTGGGACAGGGCACAGAAAGAAACAAGTAAAAGAATGCTGGACCCCACGCAGGGGCTCTTCCTTAGAGGCATAACAGCTACAAGGAGAAACACACCATGTGCGGCCATGAGGGTTATGTTGGGTTTTACATCCTTGAGTCTTCAGATTAGGATGGAGGCAATGAAAACTGCATACCGGCTAAGTTGTACCGGGCAGTGAAAGACAAGTAGCACACGTCATAAACAGCTTTTTGGGGATTCACTGAAGAAGCTCTGGATAGAACCTCAGGATAAGATACCGTCTCTTAAAAGGGAAAAAGGAAACTACAATCCATATTCCTGCAAGAGATTCAGGGGCAGAGTGTAGGACCCAAACATGGTGAAATGCACCGATGGGTCCAAGATGAAGGAAGGAGTGGGAGCAGGATTTAGTGGACCGAGACACCAAGATAGATTTTGTCTGGAGGACTACAACTCTGCCTTCCAGGAGGAGGTGCTCGCGATCAAACTATGTGCTGAGGAAATAATAGGGTCTGGCAGGAGGGGCAAGACCATCTGGATTTGCTCGGACAGTCAGGCAGCTCTGAGAGCTTTAGGTAAGGCTAGTACCACCTCTAGGCTGGTGGCTGAGACTATAACCTCTGTAGCAGAGCTGATTAAGTATACTGTAATTCGTTCAACCTAACCTGGATTCCAGGATATTCTGGCTGGATAGGGAATGAGAGAGCTGACGCCTTAGCAAAACAAGGGTGTATAACTCAAGGACCGTTGCTGAGGGCAGTGAGCATGCCGCCTCAGGAGGGGCGCAAGAGGATCACGGCACATATAGACAGTTTGTGCTGGGAAGAATGGAATGCAACCTTGGGGTGTAACGAATCCAAGGTACTGTAGAGTTACTCAGCAGATTTGTGGGGCAAAGAACTACTCTCCTTAAGTAGACATCAACTCAGAGACTGTAGAGCTGGTCACAGGCCATGGGAAGTTGAGGGGGTTCCGTACAAAATTGGAAAATCTAGGTCCCCTGTGTGCAAGAGATGCGACAAGGACCAAGAGGAAAGCCCAATCCATGTACTCTGTGAGTGCCCTGCTCTGGGAGCTGCAAGGAGAAAGTGGTTTGGCTGGCAGGTATGTACACCAGAGGATATCAGAAGATTTAGCATCAGGTAGGTACTTGATTTCTGCAAAGAGGTAGGTATCCACTAATCTAGTCCTGTGGTAGAGATGGGAAAAGAGTACAAAGGCTGCTGCTATGTGCTCGACACCGATAAGGTCCCTCCGAGTTTTTGTAATAATTATAATAATAGAGTCCTCTCGTCTTGATTCCAGAACCCTGGACACTGGAAGTAGCCATCCCTGGTAAGTCGATGGAAGTCCTTTTCCAATCTCCTCTGATCTTCACGTCCTGGAGGCTGAGTCTGAAGCCCTCGTCCGTGGTTCGAATTAGACGGCAAAAACGTGGCTGTTTGGTTCCATCTGGCTCTTGGTGGTTGTCCTAGGCTCGGACCAGCATAACGACTGTTACCACCTCGTATTAAAAATTTTTCATGGACTGCTTCACAGGTCCTTAATTTCCTGTATTTATTCCGGCTATGTTACCCTCCCCCCCGCTCTTAGCTCGTTGCTATCTCCGTGCATTTTTGTTGTACGGTCGGGTTGGACAAAGTATTCGATTTAACCTGCATAATTTTGTTATCTATTTTGGAATACTGAAAAATGTCAATTACTTTAAAATGGCTGTAACGTTTTTGTTATTTAAGTTTGTTTAGATTGTTTTCACTATTGTTCGTTTTGGATTTTGCTGGTCATTTTAAAATGTCAGTGACATTTCTAGGTAGCCTAGTTCTTATGTTGGCATTTTTCGGCGCTTAGAAAATTTTCACTGCACTCCCGTTTGTCAAATTTAGTTAGTTATTACAGTTTTATTTTATTTTAATTTTTAATTTGTCTTAATAACAATAATTACGATGTTACTGGCTTCTTCACTCTTTACAACGTTTCATTATACAATAAATTAAAACTTTATTATTTAATTATTAAATTTGTTATTCAAAAATTTGAAATTATTAATTTCTCAACTTGAGCGGCCATTTTGACCGTCTCAGTGTGTGTGTGTGTGTGTGTGTGTGTGTGTGTGTGTGTGTGTGTGTGTGTGTGTGTGTGTGTGTATGCGTGCGTGCGTGTGTGGGGACAAGGCGCGTGTGTGCTTATGTATGTAGTGTATTTGGTAATAATGGCCTATAATGCTCTAGCGGACTTACTCATTAGAATCCAAGATACTAGTTAAATGGAATAATTTATTAAAATAAATCAATACGCATTTTAAAATTATTTCTATTTTTTATTTCGTTTAATTTAACATTTTGTCATCCGTTGTGTAGAGCAATATATTGCATTTTCAAAATTATATATATTTTTTATATTCACAACTATCTATTATAATTAACTTTTTTCCTCCAAGATGTTTCTTTGGTTATCTGATTATTAATATGATTTTCAATACCGAAGAAATCCAGTTTAATTTTTTTTGGCCATTGAAGAAATCTAACTTATGGAAGTTCCTCAGCAGATCCGGGTAGCTCATAGAGATCTCTGTTCATCGCAGATACGCTAGCCTGCCCACGCTATGTTTTCTAGTCCCTCTGTCTAGCTCTCGGCCAGCGCGAATAGTTAAACACTGGGTTGCAAGTAATGGAGCAATTAGGCATCTGAATCTTTTAAACGATTCTGACAGCCTACATCCGCAGAGACACTAATAGTTAAAACTGCAAATATTAGTTATGATAGAGGATTTACCCAGGGCTTTTCTAGGCGAGCTAAGACTGCATCCAAGTGCTTAGACAAAGGAAACGGCACATCATCCCATTTTTTCTTCGTATAGTTACAATATACATTAAATAAGCGGTTGAATACGAATCGAATCTGATATTATATTAAAATCTAGTTTCGATTCGCGAAATTAACTAATGTTGAAGAGGTAAATCTTGGGTATCAGTAAGTCTGAAACACACCCACACACACACACACACACACACACACACACATACACACCCTCACACAACACACACACACACACACACATAGTATGTTTTTACTTAGTTGTTATGGCTTTTTATTAGTTATTTTGTAAAGATTAGAAGATTCCAATACCTCGGACATGCCATTAGAAACCATAGACCCTACATACTAAATCCAGTAATAGGACGGGGAGATCTAGGTTGATGTTATAAACGGAATGACATCCATTGATCTTTGTAGTTAGTGTGCTCTGAGAGATAAATTAGCTGTTGTAATGAAACTCGTTAATGAAACGGTAGGTTATAGATAGATTTCCACATTCCAGAATTCCAGCTATGGTACTAAGTGACACTGTTCACACAAAGCACGAAATAGTACTAGTTTATGAACTAACCTACCATACAGGCACCAGTTTATGAACTAACCTACCTTACAGGCACCAGTTTATGAACTAACCTACCTTACAGGCACCAGTTTATGAACTTACCTACCTTACAGGCACCAGTTTATGAATTAACCTACCTTACAGGCACCAGTTTATGAACTAACCTACCTTACAGGCACCTGTTTATGAACTAACCTACCTTACAGGCACCAGTTTATGAATTAACCTACCTTACAGGCACCAGTTTATGAACTAAAATACCTTACAGGCACCAGTTTATGAACTAACCTACCTTACAGCACCAGTTTATGAACTAACCTACCTTACAGGCACCAGTTTATGAACTAACATACCTTACAGGCACCAGTTTATGAACTAACCTACCTTACAGGCACCAGTTTATGAACTAACCTACCTTACAGGCACCAGTTTATGAACTAACCTACCTTACAGGCACCAGTTTATGAACTAAACTACCTTACAGGCACCAGTTTATGAACCAACCTACCTTACAGGCATCAGTTTATGAACTAACCTACCTTACAGGCACCAGTTTATGAACTAACCTACCTTACAGGCACCAGTTTATGAACTAACCTACCTTACAAGCACCAGTGTATGAACTAAACTACCTCACAGGCTAGACTTAATGTGTTAACCTACCTTACAGGCACCAGTTTATGAACTAACCTACGTCACAGGCACCAGTATATGAACTAACCTACCTTACAGGCACCAGTTTATAAACTAATGTACCTTACAGGCACCAGTTTATGAACTAACCTACCTTACACGCACCAGTTTATGAACTAACCTACCTTACAGGCACCAGCTTATGAACTAACCTACCTCACAGGCTAGATTTAATGTGTTAACCTACCTTACAGGCACCAGCTTATGAACTAACCTACCTCACAGGCTACATTTAATGTGTTAACCTACCATACAGGCATCAGTTTATGAACTAACCTACCTTACAGGCACCAGTTTATGAACTAACCTACCTTACAGGCACCAGTTTATGAACTAACCTACCTTACAGGCACCTCTTTATGAACTAACCTACCTTACAGGCACCAGTTTATGAACTAACCTACCTTACAGGCACCAGTTTATGAACTAACCTACCTTACAGGCACCTGTTTATGAACTAACCTACCTTACAGGCACCAGTTTATGAACTAACCTACCTTACAGGCACCAGTTTATGAACTAACCTACCTTACAGGCACCAGTTTATGAATTAACCTACCTTACAGGCACCAGTTTATGAACTAACCTATCTTACAGGCACCAGTTTATGAACTAACCTACCTTACAGCACCAGTTTATGAACTAACCTACCTTACAGGCACCAGTTTATGAACTAACCTACCTTACAGGCACCAGTTTATGAACTAACCTACCTTACAGGCTCCAGTTTATGAACTAACCTACCTTACAGGCACCAGTTTATGAACTAACCTACCTTACAGGCACCAGTTTATGAACTAAACTACCTTACAGGCACCAGTTTATGAACCAACCTACCTTACAGGCATCAGTTTATGAACTAACCTACCTTACAGGCACCTGTTTATGAACTAACCTACCTTACAGGCACCAGTTTATGAACTAACCTACCTTACAAGCACGAGTTTATGAACTAACCTACCTCACAGGCTAGATTTAATGTGTTAACCTACCTTACAGGCACCAGTTTATGAACTAACCTACCTCACAGGCACCAGTATATGAACTAACCTACCTTACAGGCACCAGTTTATAAACTAATCTACCTTACAGGCACCAGTTTATGAACTAACCTACCTTACAGGCACCAGTTTATGAACTAACCTACCTTACAGGTACCAGTTTATGAACTAACCTACCTCACAGGCTAGATTTAATGTGTTAACCTACCCTACAGGCACCAGCTTATGAACTAACCTACCTCACAGGCTACATTTAATGTGTTAACCTACCATACAAGCACCAGTTTATGAACTAACCTACCTTACAGGCACCAGTTTATGAACTAACCTACCTTACAGGCACCAGTTTATGAACTAACCTACCTTACAGGCACCAGTTTATGAACTAACCTACCTTACAGGCTCCAGTTTATGAACTCACCTACATTACAGGCACCAGTTTATGAACTATCCTACCTTACAAGCACCTTTTTATGAACTAACCTACCTCACAGGCTAGATTTAATGTGTTAACCTACCTTACAGGCACCAGCTTATGAACTAACCTACCTCACAGGCTAGATTTAATGTGTTAACCTAACTTACAGGCACCAGTTTATGAACTAACCTACCTTACACGCTACATTTAATGTGTTAACCTACCTTACAGGCACCAGTTTATGAACTAACCTACCTCACAGGCTAGATTTAATGTGTTAACCTACCTTACAGGCACCAGTTTATGAACTAACCTACCTCACAGGCTAGATTTAATGTGTTAACCTACCTTACAGGCACCAGTTTATGAACTAACCTACCTTACAGGCACCAGTTTATGAACTAACCTACCTTACAGGCTAGATGTAATGTGTTAACCTACCTTACAGGCAACAGTTTATGAACTAACCTACCTTACAAGCTACATTTAATGTGTTAACCTACCTTACAGGCACCAGTTTATGAACTAACCTACCTCACAGGCTACATTTAATGTAATAACCTACCTTTCAGGCACCAGTTTATGAACTAACCTACCTCACAGGCTAGATTTAATGGGTTAACCTACCTTACAGGCACCAGTTTATGAACTAACCTACCTCACAGGCTAGATTTAATGTGTTAACCTACCTTACAGGCACCAGTTTATGAACTAACCTACCTCACAGGCTAGATTTAATGTGTTAACCTACCTTACAGGCACCAGTTTATGAACTAACCTACCTCACAGGCTAGATTTAATGTGTTAACCTACCTTACAGGCACCAGTTTATGAACTAATCTACCCTACAGGCTAGATTTAATGTGTTAACCTACCTTACAGGCACCAGTTTATGAACTAACCTACCTCACAGGCTAGATTTAATGTGTTAACCTACCTTACAGGCACCAGTTTATGAGCAAACCTACCTTACACGCTACATTTAATGTGTTAACCTACCTTACAGGCACCAGTTTATGAACTAACCTACCTCACAGGCTAGATTTAATGTGTTAACCTACCTTACAGGCACCAGTTTATGAACTAACCTACCTTACACGCTACATTTAATGTGTTAACCTACCTTACAGGCACCAGTTTATGAACTAACCTACCTTACACGCTACATTTAATGTGTTAACCTACCTTACAGGCACCAGTTTATGAACTAACCTACCTTACACGCTACATTTAATGTGTTAAACTACCTCACAGGCACCAGTTTATGAACTAACCTACCTTACACGCTACATTTAATGTGTTAACCTATCTTACAGGCACCTGTTTATGAACTAACCTACCTTACACGCTACATTTAATTTGTTAACCTACCTTACAGGCACCAGTTTATGAACTAACCTACCTTACACGCTACATTTAATGTGTTAACCTACCTCACAGGCACCAGTTTATGAACTAACCTACCTTACAGGCACCAGTTTATGAACTAACCTACCTCACAGGCTACATTTAATGTGTTAACCTACCTCACAGGCACCAGTTTTTGAACTAACCTACCTTACACGCTAAATTTAATGTGTTAACCTACCTCACAGGCACCAGTTTATGAGCTAACCCACCTTACAGGCACCCGTTTATGAACTAACATACCTTAAAGGCACCTGTTTATGATCTAACCTACCTTACAGGCACCAGTTTATGAACTAACCCACCTTACAGGCACCCGTTTATGAACTAACCTATCTTACGGGCACCTGTTTATGAACTAACCTACCTTACGGGCACCAGTTTATGAGCTAACCCACCTTACGGGCACCAGTTTATGAACTAACCTACCTTTCAGTTATAATACTAGCATTGGTTTGTTTTTCATTTGAAAACCAACTCCCTGACAGCACTTGGAATGTAGCTGATCATGAACTATTGATCAACTACTTGACTTATATTTAAAAGTCTCAACTTCTGCACAAGTGGTATTCGAGTAGTCATTGTTGAGCAAAAATGGACTGCGTTCGAAGGGTTGTTAAGAGTTTAACTTCTTTCCGTAACAATGAGCTTCACAATCACTTCAAGGCGTTCGTTAAAGTTGTATTAGGATTTAATATTTGTCTTGACGTTTTCAACTTGATGAAATAAAGAAATAATAATTATGCGTGATCCCATTAGACAAACGCCAGTAAAACCTTTATTGTTTAATTAAGTTCGTTTGGTAGAACGGAACGTTTATAACTAACTTAATCAAAATATATCTCTCAGTAAAATTAGTTTTAACGTTTAAACTATTTTTTCAACCAAACGCTTTTTGATTTTAATTTGAGTATATATTTTCGTCAAACCCTGATGGCTTCGGATTGGTTCTGTAGTTTGTTTTGCAAACGGCCCTTAACGGCAATCAATTAAATAACACACAATTAAAATGACACAAATTTATCATGTCTTAGCGTACCAACGACATCGGGAGATCGCATTGAAAAGACTACAACGTTAATGAATAAAACATTAAAACAGTGGGGAATAAAAAAGGAACGTGTAACAAACATACAATGAAGGAGGAACGTATTACAAACATACAATAAAGGAGGAAAAAAACTTTATATGATAAACAGTAACATTAATTATATTAGAAATGTAAAAGTTTTAAGAAAATGACAAAGAAGAATAACAAATGATTTTCTGCAAATGATGGGTAAAAGAAGTAAAGTATATACTTTGTTTGTTACATATCCGATAGCCTGGACATAGCGGCAAACTGTAGAGAAAGGATCTATGGATATAAAATAAAATGTATATGAATGAAAAAGTATTATAAAAAAAGTAATGTAAATTTCTACTATGGGCAACGAAGAAAAAGTTTGAGTAAATAATTACAGTTCCATGGGGCACAACAGATTACAAAATTATTTATTGTAATTATTTTTTAAATTTAATTAATGAATTATTATATGAAAAAATGTATTAACATCAAGTGTTATCTACCAAGAATTAAAAAAAAGTTTTTGAACTTGAATGGATGAATGAGTATTTTATTAAAGATTGAAAATTCAAAAAAGTTATATAATAATATATGAGAAATATGTAAACTAATAGTAGGATTTGAGAAACACTGTCAATGGTCATAAGAAAAAAAATAATAAATTTACTAAATCGTTATTTAAAAGAAATGACATACTATAGGCTATTTTCGAAGGAACGATAACAGAAAGAATGGTTTTACTCAAAATAAAACATTATCTGACCTCTGACATTAGAATAAATAAATGGCAATACAAAAAGCAAAATAAGTGCGTCCAAAGAAGGTTTCAAGACTATTTCTTGAGTTAGAACTACCTGCTACTAGACGTACTGCCATGAAAGATAAAAGGCGTTTAGGTTTCTACAAATAAATTTAGTTACGACATAAGTTTGAGCCAGGGTGCTAGTTTTATTTTATTCACATAGATTTATTTTACAAATTTATGTAGATTGAGTACAATTGTTAGATAATAACAGTTACTACTCTATATGTAAGTTACATACAATAATGTACTAAAATAAATTAAAATCAATGTAGTACTTCAAAATTTTACACATATTTATACGTTAAAAGTAATGTCAAAATATTATTTGTAAAACTTTACTACACTGAATATGAATGTGGACTACTTTCTTAAGCTTCCAAGCGTAAAAAAAATAATATACAGATTTCAAGGTCGCAGATAATATATATATATATATATATATATATATATATATATATATATATATATATATATATTTATATATATATATATATATATATATATAAATATATAAATATATATATATATATATATATATATATATATATATATACAACATTAAAATTATTTTTTGGTTACAATGTTTTTAAAATCTTGAAAATAGGATCAAAGTATTATTCTAGTTAAATGCGTCTACTGTTAAATTTGACGGGGTTCAATAAAAGTAGACCAAAACCCAAAAATGATTTTCAAAATAGTGCCTTTCCAAGTTCATGCGCTGTTGAAAATCAGTATTATAACGAAAGATATGTTATTAGCTAGTAATATTTAATACAAGAATTGTTAGATGTTTGTAAATCCATAGGCCGAGGCTTGCTGTGTTAAGATATACGTTGAAAAGACAAAAGTGTTTTCAAATGTATAGAACGTTCTAAACTGGGGATAGGAGTAATAGACGGGCTGCCAGGTAGATTGCTGAGGATAAATCTAGATTCCTAAAGTAGCCTTTTGTCGGTGGAATTTCCGAACTTTTACCATCCCAAATTGAACACATGCAGAGAACAATGCAGTTCAAGACATGGCCAGTGTTAGTGAAGAAGATGGGAGAAAGGGAAGCGATGGAGGGAAGGCAGTTGGAGATGAGTTGATTTTTGGAAGTCGAGGAGGACATCCCAGTCTAGGCGATGGAAGATTAGATGGAGAAGGGTTGCAATTTTGGGAAGTCGAAAAGAGGTCCAACCCTGGGAGCCATAGAGACAGGAGAGGAATGAAGGAACGCCGTGGATACCCAGGATAATACAGAGGAACTGTGAGGATCACCCAAACTATTCAATGTAAATTTAAGTACAAGTTCATCATAATTATAAATTTAAAATTTTAATTTTTATAAAATTTAAATTAGAAAGCCAACGAATAAAATTTTGAAATGGGAATAATAATTATAGTTATATATTACAAAACACAACACAGTAAACCTCGCACCCAGAGATAACTACATTTAACATAGGTTGTGTCTAGTATAAGATTAGATTTAAGACAATTTTTAAAATATAAAGAGTTCTTGATGTTTGTGTGACCGTTGAAGCTAGCTGAAAAATTTATAAAATTTTCTAAATGTAAATTAGTAGTAAACTTCTAGTAAATTAAAGTAAAATTAAGAATAATTCATTGCGTTTTTGTTGTTGTTAAATCCAGAAATCTTTATTTAATTGTAATGTGTTTAGAAAACAGATTTGGCACCCAACATAAGCTAATCAAAAGAAATATTTAATTGTAGTAATAACAAAATTAAATTGATATCCTTATAATTCTATTTCTTAACATAAAAGAAGCGTGCGAGTGCGTTTTATGTTATAGTATATGTTTATTATTATTTTTTAAACCTGATGCTAGAATAAACACATTGATTACAGTTCACTACTAAGAAGATTTACAACTATTCCTGCTTATTAGGCTACATACTATTTTTTTAATCATCTTACGCTTTTGCACTTGAGCAGGGAATTTAAACGGTTTTGCACAAATATACTATTTTTTTGTAGGTACCATAACGAAAAATGTGGTTTATGGTTTTTCAGAATGTATTGGATAACGGAACTTCATCTTACAGGGCGTATGATTGGACGAAAGGTCCATTAGCTTAGATTTCAAGATAATGTTGGTTAAAGGCCTTCCAGGAATTGCATAACGGGACCTCATCTTAAAGGGCGTATGATCGGACAAGACTAGTTCCATTTATCGTCTAGCACAGTTGTCAAGGTATATGGAAAACTCAGGATTGGTAATTCATACACCTAAAGTTACTCCTTCCCTTTTTGATTCCTCTTTCTAACCTAAACTCCTTTACGTGTTGCTCTTCTCTAAAGACTTCCGAGGTTTGATCAAATTACGAAATATGTTAATGTATTGTTTTTCAAGTGTGATGATTTTCGTTCAAACCTTGCTTGGTCCCAAATAGGTTTCTGGAACTCTAGAGGCCTAACGTTTTTGAGCAATTACTTCGGAGTGGAAATATTATAGTAGAATTCGAAACAGAAGGAATCTCTGACAATTTGGTGGCTTACTAATCGTGTGAGTCAGTGATTTCACACGATATTATTGCTACATATACACTGCTTGCTGGGCCTTTTAAAAGTGGTCATGAAGGGCAAAACCATTTCGATCTTTTTGTCCTGTTAGTAAAATTATTCTACCAAAAGCAACAAAATGAGCCTCCTCTCAAAGTTAAACGGAACTAAAGAAGAAGGTGATATCGTAAAAGAAGGCGATAGCGATATAGAGGTTGGAAAATATTAGAAACTATGTGCTTGCTTCTTGGATAAGTAGATTACAACATCTACAACCGACTACCACAAAAAGTAGAATTTATGAATCACTTGTTTGTGATGTAATAGCGACGTGGCTGTTGAAGAGGAAATGTCAGGCCAATAGCATCGGAAACGGAAGAAGAAAAGATGGTCGCAATGTGGGTGAACTCTGAGGAAAAGAAAAGGTTGGATGTTGCATTACCGTAATCTGCATCAAATATTTTTAAAATTAAAAAAAAATCGAAGATTTCATACACTTTAAACACAAATGACGTTATCATTACGTTATCCCATTCTAAAAATAGAATAGCATCATCCCATGTACAGTTCCTTCAAAAAGTAAATATTTGTGCAAAAAACCTTTGCTTCCCTACTTACTCGTGAAACATTGATTTTCTATTAATAAATTTGTTGAGCACTATGGACTAAATTTTAACTAAATAAATAAAATTCACTAACCACAATACAAAACCTTCATTTTACTACAATTACTTTATGTACATTTCGCTTACGTAGTAATCATTTTCAGAAGTACCAGTAGTACATGAATCGCGCTGTTGCAACAGCTTCAACTTACTCCTAGCGTTATTCCCTGGTATTGCTAATAAAAGAAAGTTATGGCGTTCCTCAAGCATGCTCTGGGGACATCTATTTCCTCTGACTGGAGCCTAAGAGAGTTATCTGATAAAACCAAGGTACATGCATCAAGAGAAAGTGAATCAAATTAAAACCGCACCACAATGTTTAAACTCTAGTCGTTAATAAAGTCTTCGCGATTCTCTAATTAGACTCCATATATTATATTTCCATTTACAAACATACACACACACACACACACACACACACACACACACAGACACACATGCACAATCACAGATAAATTATTTACCTACTAATCTCTTAAAATTATGTTAAAATAAACCCTGCTTTAAAAATCACGTAGTACATGCGCAATATGTACCTAACAATAACAAGAAATATTTCCATAGACAATTAGGTATAATAATTAGTGTACGTTAAAAGCTCAATCATCCAAATAGAGTTTGTCCTTTTTATAGTAATGGAAGGAATAACAAACAATACATAATGGGTATTATGGATTAACACGTATTTGCCTACAAGCACACACCTCTCTGTCTACACCTATAACCACTTTGTTGCTTGAATCTATCTCACACAAATATAATACTTAAAAACGAAACAATACCCTGCTCTTTAGAACGTCTTCAGGAACACGCAATAAATAGTAAAACTTTACAGTGGCGCCCTAAACATTAACACCGCTTTACCACACTTACACAACTCTATAATGCCAAAGGTTTTTCCAATTTTCGATTCCTTCTATTAAAATAGATTCTTTCCTAATTTATAATATACATAATTCATATTATATTTTGTTCAAATGTTCAATCATTAATAAAAGACTTTTGCTTATTTAAACTTGTAGCGGATAACACTTAATGTTAATACAGTTTCCCCAAATATTATTCATAAATTAAATATAATTATTTATTTTTAATAAATAATTTCGTTTTCTATTTTGCCATTTAATATTGAGATTTTTTCGTATGCATATAGGACACATATTTATAAAAATTGTTATTATTTATTAAATCGTAACTAAAAACACAAATGTTCTTTGTTTTGTCTAATTAGAAATAGACTTCAAAACAACCTTTTTTATATTACATGTTTTATAAAAATTATATTAGGATATTTTAGTGGTAAAAGAAGAAAGCGTAAAGGAAAGCAAAATAAAAATTATTTTTCATTGACTAATGTAGAAGTTTTATTTTAAACTAAAACTATTGATTTCTGACATCTAAACCAGTTTTAGATGTAAAGGAAAGGAAAATAAAAATTATTTTTCATTGACTTATGTAGACGTTTTATTTTAAACTAAAACTATTGATTTCTGACATCTAAACCAGTTTTAGATGTAAAGGAAAGCAAAATAAAAATTATTTTTCATTGACTAATGTAGAAGTTTTATTTTAAACTAAAACTATTGATTTCTGACATCTAAACCAGTTTTAGATGTAAAGGAAAGCAAAATAAAAATTATTTTTCATTGACTAATGTAGAAGTTTTATTTTAAACTAAAACTATTGATTTCTGACATCTAAACCAGTTTTAGATGTAAAGGAAAGCAAAATAAAAATTATTTTTCATTGACTTATGTAGACGTTTTATTTTAAACTAAAACTATTGATTTCTGACATCTAAACCAGTTTTAGATGTAAAGGAAAGCAAAATAAAAATTTAATTTTCATTGACTAATGTAGAAGTTTTATTTTAAACTAAAACTATTGATTTCTGACATCTAAACCAGTTTTAGATGTAAAGGAAAGCAAAATAAAAATTATTTTTCATTGACTAATGTAGAAGTTTTATTTTAAACTAAAACTATTGATTTCTGACATCTAAACCAGTTTTAGATGTAAAGGAAAGGAAAATAAAAATTATTTTTCATTGACTTATGTAGACGTTTTATTTTAAACTAAAACTATTGATTTCTGACATCTAAACCAGTTTTAGATGTAAAGGAAAGCAAAATAAAAATTATTTTTCATTGACTAATGTAGAAGTTTTATTTTAAACTAAAACTATTGATTTCTGACATCTAAACCAGTTTTAGATGTAAAGGAAAGCAAAATAAAAATTATTTTTCATTGACTAATGTAGAAGTTTTATTTTAAACTAAAACTATTGATTTCTGACATCTAAACCAGTTTTAGATGTAAAGGAAAGCAAAATAAAAATTATTTTTCATTGACTTATGTAGACGTTTTATTTTAAACTAAAACTATTGATTTCTGACATCTAAACCAGTTTTAGATGTAAAGGAAAGCAAAATAAAAATTTAATTTTCATTGACTAATGTAGAAGTTTTATTTTAAACTAAAACTATTGATTTCTGACATCTAAACCAGTTTTAGATGTAAAGGAAAGCAAAATAAAAATTATTTTTCATTGACTAATGTAGAAGTTTTATTTTAAACTAAAACTATTGATTTCTGACATCTAAACCAGTTTTAGATGTAAAGGAAAGCAAAATAAAAATTATTTTTCATTGACTAATGTAGAAGTTTTATTTTAAACTAAAACTATTGATTTCTGACATCTAAACCAGTTTTAGATGTAAAGGAAAGCAAAATAAAAATTATTTTTCATTGACTAATGTAGAAGTTTTATTTTAAACTAAAACTATTGATTTCTGACATCTAAACCAGTTTTTATTGGTGTGTGCACTCAACTTTTAGGACCGTCAGCTGAAAGTTGAGCAGTCGTTTGGTACAATATTATATACACTACTTTATGTAAACCTTTTTCTAAACTTAGTTTTTACTGCTACAAGTGAAGCCAGTGACAAGGTTTTTTGGGTGCTGACCAAATATTGCAGATGTAAGAGAAGTTTTCAAAACGAACATGTAGTAGGGTATGTTGCATATTAGGAAGATGTAAGGGGGTTGGTGTGTATTACATTTGTTGGGTGTGTCTGAGTTACATGTACCTTCTAGGTGAAGTTGCCAGTGCCCCATATCATACCATTGCGGCAGACAGATTTTACTATTGAAAGAAGTAATATAAAAAATAATTAAAGTTAACTCCTACTGAGTCCAACAGAGAAAAATATTATTTGAGTTAATTTTTATTTTACAATAACAATTATTATAAATATGTATATAAGTACGGCAGAATCGCGTTATTAAGTGGCGAAATAGGAAGCAAATTTCCCTCCAGTATAAGGTGTTGGAATATAATAATGTTTGTTACTAACTATTCGTTTTCTTTTTTTTCTAATTTATCAAGCTGATTGCGGTTTATAACTTTTCATTTTTCAATCTTTTCTAATGCTTCACTATTTCAAGGAAACCTTCCCTTATAATTTCATCGTTTCTAGCTATGAGAATCTTGACTTAGTGCCGAAATGTTAGATTAACATGTAGTCATTCAGTTCAAAATTAACAGAGACATCAAAGTTTTAAATTTAATTATTGAACTAATATTTGGGAAAAAATGTATTAACATCAATTGTCATCCACTATAGGTTTGTAAAAAAAATGTATTTGAAAATTTGTAACAGATATTTATAGAGAGAGTGTGAACTAATAGAAGGAACTGAAAAAGGAGTGTTTTGGTCATGCGCAGAAGCGTAAGGGAACCCGGTTAATAGCTCACAACAGGATTTGGAAACACCACTTTCGGATGGAATACCGAATGAACGCAAATGGCGTTTGAACTTTTAGGTTACAAATTACATGCTTACACATTATGGACTGTCATGTGGAAGAAATGTACAGAGAGTGGAAGCAATGAAACTAGCTATATCTGAATATTTACACATGATTAGTTACAGCCCAAAACATCTGATAAGTTGAGCAAACATCAAAACTCTATGCAGGGTAAAGAAATATATGATTTAATTGAACACAGCCATGCAAATCCAGTGGTTAAGGAGTTTATAAAAACCAATTTTCAAGGTCTTGTCTGAAGCAACTAATTTTACTATCTGTTTACTAGGCGGCGCTCAAAACCCGAGGGAATCCCTCAACAGTGTGATATGGTCAAGCCGGCAAAAATCTAAATTTATAATGAGAACCACTTCAGACTCAAGAGCTCATGAAACTGTAGCTTGCTACAACAATGGGAACACAGATATATGTAGAACTTAAGCTAGACTAGGTATTCTGCCAGGAAGAACCTGCATTGGATGTCATCCATTGGCACAATATAAGGCGAGAAAGCAATGGAAGAAATTGAATGAAATATTTTCGGGACTTAACATCACTTAATAGAAAAACCGAAAGACTTTTATGAAGAATATTCCGAAAAACATGATTATTGTTCTAGAATGTTTTAGGTTGTGTTATTGTTACGTGACAATCATAGTTTTTATTTTAAACGGGTTTTCTGAAAAACAGTGTTTTTTTACATGTATGTACTTTTATCTTATAAGTGAATTATTGCCCTAATTTTAAAAATATGTTTTAATTATCACATAAAACAACTTAAAGCACAGAAAATTGAATTAATAATTTTGTTTTGGACATTATAGTAAATGTTTTTTTTTTACTTTTTTTAAAATGCTAAAACAAAAACCACAATAAAAGTTAAAATATATATCTTAAATTGCTATGCCTTAAATGTAAACCTAGATATGAATATTGAAATAAAATAAATAACAACCTTTTAACTGTAGGCTTAACAAGTTTTGAGTAAAATGTACATACATTGGCGTGTACCATAGTTTAACCATGTTTTAGCACAGAGCATTTCTTATTTCCATCAGTGTAATGAAACATTTATTTATTAATTAACTAATTACCCCTTTGACACTTTGTGAAATCAGATTCTCGAGTTCAGAGTTAGATTTCGATAACTTTGGCGAGATAACTTCGGCCTACGATAAAAGTTTAGAAAGCCTACTTGGTATAAATATGTCTCGCATCGGACAAGACGGAACTTAGGCTGAGGCATTTTTGGGTAATCGAGTTTTAGCCTCGGGGGCCACTAAACTCCCTCTTTCTCTGACTGACTGGCTTATAGAAGAGTGCTTATGAAATAAATAATATTATGTTTCAAAAATATGTATAATATTTTAATATAGGCACCACTTCGACTTTGAGTGTCACTTGGAAGTTTAAAACTCCTATTCAGCCCTAAAGGGAAGTCGTAAGTAGTCACTGACGTTTCCTCGATATCCAACAAGTATACAATCAAACTGCAATTTTTCTAAAATAACTGCAGACATTTCTAAAATACATCAAGTAACTATATTTTTCATCTATACTCAATTTAAGCTTATATTACCACAAGAAAAAAGATCTGAAGAAAGAAAAATTGTATGTGAAGAGAAGAAGCGGAAGACATAAAATTGCGCAGAAGAGCGGGTTGAGTTGTTTAGTATCGTTTAGGAATCTAAAGTTTTTTTTTTAAATACAATTGTCTTGTTTTCTGAAATTGATCCTTATTACTTGACTTCCAATTCTTGGAGCTTAATTACTCTTGACTCTAAATTACTCATTGGTAATTACCTAAATACTATCTACTCTTAAATACTATTGATTAAATTATTCTTGACTTTTAATTACGCTTGACTCTTCAATACTTTTTAGTCAATTATTCTTGCCTCTTAATTACTCTAGATTCCTTATTATTCTTGAGTCAAATACATTTGATTTTTAATTATGTTTGACTTTTAATTACTAACGATTCTTAATTAATATTTAGTCAATTATTCTTGATTCCTAATATAATTCTTAGTTACTTCTGAGCTAATTATTTCTGACTCCTTATTGCGCTTTAGTTTTAATTATTCTTGGCTTTTTAATGCACATCAGTCTTATATACTTGTAAAAAACTAATGCATGTGACGAAGATGGAAGTGAGTGGCAAGTAAAATATTAGATTAACAAGAATATAGAATATATGAGGAGGCGTTAATAGGCAAGAAATCGTCTAATAACTAAATTGTGTCAAAGTAATGGTAAGGGAAGTTATATGATTCGATTGACTAACATAAAAACCTATTTAAAAAAGCTAAAGAAAAATAAAGGAAGAAAATATTAGATGAGTATTTTGCATGAAGGTTAGTATAGGGTATTATAGGATTCTGTAATTTATAAGATTGAGAAGAATAGTTATTTTAAAATTTTAAAAAATCGCAATGAATGAAATGGAAAAAAAATATATCATATAATTGTTACTTCACAGCACTCTTTCAGTCTTCAATTTCACCTTAATGACAACATTTAGACCAGCGTCTCGCAATGTTTCATTCCATCTATAACAGCGCCTTTCGTTTTGTCGACCTCATCGTCGATAATTATATGCGATTCTTTTATAGACTCGTTGTTTCTAGATGTTTCCACCAAAACAAATTCGGTTTTCGAATTAGAATTGCAACTCTTAGTTTTTGTGTCGCTTTGGCGTATATCGGAGTTTAGGTTCCGCGTGATGTTGACATGGGCTTCTGTGGTTGCCATAGCCGAGGTTGCTTCAGGATCGCGGATCCGTAGTAGTCTCCTCCAGGCCGATCGAAACTGAAAGAAAGATATTTTGTGTAAGTATATTATTATTAATATGCTAATTCCATTCAACTAAATTAGTTGCTTTGGACTATTAAAAAAATTAAAATATAAAATAACTACTTTTTTTGTCTTAAGCCGAGCAATAAAAGACTTCCCCTAAAAATGAGGTATAGAGTTACCTAATTGTTATCACCCTGAATAATAGGAAGTTTAATTCAGGTAAGCGACCCTACCTACGCCATGCCATAATTTTCTCCTATATCCTATAAACGGAGATCAATTTACCATATAATCAGACCCTGTTATAGTCGTATAATATTTCTTTCAGGAAATAAAAAAAAGGACAGATTATTATGGCTGCGATGGAGAGTTAGGTTTCTTTAAATTGGCGCCTGTCCAAGGGAAGTTATATGTGAGGTAAAATAACGTCCGCGTAGGGGAAACTATAGTTAAAGTAAATAAACATTTTCCCAGAAGAAGCTATAGGTAAGGTAAATAAGCAACTTGTCCAGCTAAGATAATACGTAAGGTATATATACTCGTCGACAAGGGAAGCTAAAGGTAAGATAAATATATTGTTTGCCCAGAGGAAGCTATAGGTAAGATAAGTAAGCTCAAGCCAAAAGGAAGCTATAGTTTACGTAAATATGTTGTTTGTCCAGAGGAAGCTATATGTAAGATAAGTAAGCACCAGCACATAGGATGCTATAGGTGAGGTACGTAAGCTCAAGCCAAAAGGAAGCTATAGTTTACGTAAATATATTCTTTGCCCATAGGAAGCTATAGGTAAGATAAGTAAGCACCAGCACATAAGATGCTATAGGTGAGGTACGTAAGCTCAAGCCAAAAGGAAGCTATAGTTTACGTAAATATATTCTTTGCCCATAGGAAGCTATAGGTAAGATAAGTAAGCACCAGCACATAAGATGCTATAGGTGAGGTACGTAAGCTCAAGCCAAAAAGAAGCTATAGTTTACGTAAATATATTCTTTGCCCAGAGGAAGCTATAGGTAAGATAAGTAAGCACCAGCACATACGATGCTATAGGTGAGGTACGTAAGCTCAAGCCAAAAGGAAGCTATAGTTTACGTAAATATATTCTTTGCCCAGAGGAAGCTATAGGTAAGATAAGTAAGCACCAGCACATAGGATGCTATACGTAGAGGTACGTAAGCTCAAGCCAAAAAGAAACTATAGTTTACGTAAATATATTCTTTGCCCAACGAAGCTATAGGTAGAGTAAGTAATTCCCTTGCCTAGGGCTAAACAAGTAAGTAAGTCCCCTGCTCAGGGAAGGTAAGTAAGCTGTATTCCAGGGGAAGCTCTAGGAAAGGTAAGTAATTTCCTTGCTCAGAGGTAACGATAGTTAAGGTAAGTAAGACCCTTCCCCAGTGTAAGCTATAGTTAAGGGAAGTAAGTTCCTTGCCTCGAGGTAAGCTTAAGGTATGGTAAGTTATTTCTTTACCCAGGATAGGCATATTGAAGGCGGTAAATAAGCTCCTGACCAGTTGAAGCCATATTTAAACCCGTACTGATAGTTTCGTAAAATCGTCTACTTCAAAATTTCCTTTGAAACATTCTATTCATATTTATCCGCAATTAAACAATTAAGTTTAAACATATAGTCGTGGATAATTTAAACGTATCAGCTGAATGTATATAGTATCAAAAAGCCAGCAGTGCCTGTACAATAAACATAATAAAAATGTGACGTTACATGTATGCATACACTGCAGACTCAAACAGGATAAAACGGTACTGCGTAGGTAACTTGACATCAAAATTACGATACAAAATACAAAAAAAAAAAACACTAAAATTAACACTACACACAGGGAAAAGAAAAATAAAACATTACTATACATAATCAAAACAACAAATAAAATAGCCTGCTAATTTCAAGAAACATGATACAAAATAGCATACAAAACTAATAACAAGCTTCAATACAAAATACAACACGACACCAACAACAAAGATAGACTATAAGCACCAGGCGTATACAAACTAAACTGCGACAAATGTAACAAATTCTACGAGTACATTGGACAAACGGGTCGCAGCTTTAAACAAAGCGTCTAGGAACACAAACAGAACACCAACTCAGCATTTTACAACCACATAAAAGAAACAGGACACAAATACACAGACATTTATCGTAACCTAGAAAACCTACACATCAACAAAGAAAGATCACATCTCAACACACTAGAACAATATGAAATTTACAGACACACAAAAACACAAAGTACAAACATATTAAACAAACACAACACAAATCACTCTTTCTCTTTGATACTATTGAAAACCTGCCTTTAAAACCGTCACCGCTTGACACAATAACTCCAAGCAGAAGGCACTGATGAAGATCGCCACATAGCGATCGAAAACGTTCTATCTCAATAAGTTTTACCAAATTAACAAAATTTAAAGTTCGTATAGTCATAAACTACTCTGAAAGTGATTAATAAAATGGTGTTCTTTGGACTCACGCGTTTTAATATCGTTTGACAAAGCAAGTTAGAAAAGTAGCTACAAACTTTCGAAATATTGAACCAAATCTTTTACGAGACACAAAAATCTCTTATACAATTAATCGAAACCATTACGATCGAAAAACATCTGAAATCTGAATAAAGGAAGTAGATAGAAGTTGAAAATTCTAAAAAATTAAACCAAGATTTTAAAAATTGTAAAATATTCAGAAAAACCTATTACGAGCTATCACGACTCCTGACATAGGCTACTGACCAAACATTTCGAGCTAGAAAGATCTCTGAGATATTAATCCAAGCCTTTACGAGTTATTACAATGAAAGAAGTCTGAGTTATTGGCCCAAGTCATTGAGGCTAGAAAATCATGTGCGTTATTAAAGGAAAACTTATACGAGCTATGAATATCTATGAAATATTGAAAAATTATCTAATTATTTAAAATATTAAAAATAGATCTTAGGTATAGAGCCAGGCCATTATCAGGCAAAATAACCTGCAAAGTATTGAACCAAAACCATTAGGAGCTAAAAAGGCATATGTTATGTTGAAATAAGTCATTACGAGTGAGAAAAAACTATGAGGTATCTAACTAAGCCTCTGCGAGCTGTAAAATCCTGTAATATATTGAAGCAAACACTTTATGAGCTACAAAGATCACTTAGGTGCTGAATTAAGTGATTCTCAGCGACTAGTAGAAGTGACTAGTAACTCTCACGTATATAAGTAAACCAATATGAATCAAAATAGCTAGTGAGATATTGAAACAAACCTTTTAGAGAAATGAAGATCCCTGATGTATTAAACCAGAGCGTAATGAATGGAAAGAACTCTTTAAAACCTAATTATTGTTCAGACATTTGAAAAATTCATTTAAGTTATTAAGAGGTGAAAATAGCTGTCAAGTATAAATACTTGCCTTTAGCAGGTAGAAATGCCTTTAAAATATTAAAGAAAGGGAGTACGAGCGAGAAAGAACTCCAAGATATTCAACACAACAGTTACCAGTTAAAAAGACTTCTGTACTATTAAACCAAGTCATAACGTATGAAAAACCGTTGCAAAATTAATCCAATCTGCTACGAGTTTTTAAGTTTCTAATAGTTTTGAGGTTTAGATTCTAAAATGTAAGAGATATAAAGACCTCTAAAACATTATACCAAACCAGTAGTAGGGGCGAAGTAGGCTGAGATATTGAAAGAATAAATAGGCGCCTATAAAGCCAATATAGATGAGGTAATACGATTGTAATCTTATATTTTAGAGTAAAATAAAATGTAAATTAGTTTCATTGCATACCTGGGAGTTGAGGCCAACGTAGATAAGGGGATTATAACAAATACTGCTTTTAGCGAGTATGGAGGGTATAGTAGCGTATCCTGGGGCTATTTTAATGTCGCTGAACTGTACCAATAATGCGAATATTGCATAAGGTGTCCAAGCTACGAGGAACATCACGATCATGACGAACACCATCCGTGCTACGTGTGACTCTGCCTTGGAGACGCGGCCCATTTTCACCACATTCTGCCGCAAAAATCAAGCAAACATTATGTCAACAAGTAATATGAACAAAAATGTCGTAAAGAGAATTTATACTTTGGTCAGCAAAAAAAAATTAATTTTAGAGTCTTTTAATTAAATAACAACATTAAAATTAATAAAGTAACATAACCTATGCGTTAAAACAGCTATTCTAACACATAACCTATATCATGAAATCATCTGTTTTATGTAATCATATGTTATCACTTGTTTTAGTCCAAGTACAGAGTAACTATATTGCATACCTAGTCTCTGTTGTGAAAAGTTTTTTCCAATGTAAGACTAAAATTGAATAATTGAAAATTCAATAGTTGAATTATTATTTAAAAACCTGGATTAAGTACAAGTTTCATTCAAACTACTTCAAATGTTTTTAACTTGAGTGGATGAACAAATTGTATTTTACTAACAAATAAAAATTTGAACATGATATATTAGAAGGAGAGTGTGAACTAATAGGTATTGAATAAAAAGTGGAAACAGAAAAACGTTGTATGTTACATTATATTAGTATGTAGTCTGTCATGGAGGTCTCGTAGACTTAACATTTGTTTTTAGAACTGTATTTTGTAAAAATGAAAGGTTAAAGATTACTTTATAATTTTACATTTTCCAAGCCTAAACCTTGGTTTTCTAAATAAAGGCTAACCTTTAATAGTAATTAAATTTATATTCGTTCAGTACTCAAAAATGTACTTAAATTTACTACATGTGAAATTTACTCTCTTTCCCTACCTGTGCTTAGTTTTAATCATTATATTGCCGTAAAGTGGTATTTATTTTCTAAAATTTGTATTAGGGGTGTGAATTAACCTTAATTTTCCCAGAATCTCACAACCTCCCTTACCAGAGAAGATCTAAGGCTGTCTCAGATCTCTTAAATATAAAGAGTATTTTTTATATCTTTGCATTCTGACATTTTAGCCCAATTTAGTCCTTTTATAATCCCGTAGAGAGCTACACCTGTCCATCCCCGTTGATATTTAATGGCCGCATTGGACCCAGCACCCTCAAAAACATCCCAATTGATCATTCCTAGCACTTTTTTTGCATTCTGACATATTCCCCCAATTCACCCATTTGCTACTTCCGCAGAGCCACACCCGTGCATCCACGTTTAGTTTTGATGACGGCATTGGGCTCAACACTTTTAAAACCCATGTTTGACAATTTTCTAGCTTTTTTGCCTTCTGACATTTTTACCCTAATTCACCAGATTGATGCTCCCATAGAGCATCACCAGTGCATCCCCATGACGTTCGATAATGATATAGGACTTGGCACGCTTAAAGTGATAATTTTCAAGCTTCTTTTTCCTTCTGATATTTTTAGCCCAATTCAGCCCTTTTATAATCCCGTAGAGTAACACCCGAATACCACCGTTTAGTTTTATGATGACACTGCACTCAGCACCCTCCAAAACTCTCTGTTGAATTATTCCTTAGCTTGTTTGAATTCAGTCATTACCACTCCAATTGATTACTTGATTCTCATAGAACAACACCGGTGCATCCCCACTGATATTTGAACTTAGCACCTTCCAAAACACTCTTTCTGATAATTTTGCAGCTTTTTTTGTGATATTGTTACCCTATTCACCCCTTTACAACTACCATAAAGCACCACGTGAGAATCCCCACTGCCTTTTGATAACGGTATAGGAATCAGTACACTTAAAACCCCATAAGTGATCATTTTCTAGCTATTTTGCCTTCTGACATTTTTAGCCCCATTCACCACTGGATCTAGGACGTTTTGCCGCAAGCCCGTTTCGCCGCGAAAACCTTACTTATTAACTGAAGAGACGACTATTTATGTAATCCTCACACATACAGGAAGGTTTGATAGTTATAATTAATACATGTAGGGATTGATTTTTCACTTCTAATAATTTTCTGTCAAAAGAAAAATACTGAAAAAAACTTTCCTTCACACTTTTTTCGAGGCTTAGGACTGGCAGCAATTTGCTGGCGTGTTTAAAAGTTGTTTTTGATTTTTAAATATTTTGTTTTTAAAATTTTTTTTCATTTTTTTGTTTTTTAATATTTATTTTGTTTTTTAATATATCTTCCATTCCATATTTTTGATAATAATCTTGTTTCATATCATCTCAAAATTGTGACCTAATCCACGAAGAAACTCCACCATATTTCTATTGTTGTATGTTTCAACAATCCGTCGAATTCTCTCATCTGCATCCCTATACTTTTTTAATTTTTGCGGTGGATTTCTTCCTGCGATAAGATGTTCGTAGTAGAGATCTCTTCCATGTTGCACTTTTCGCAGACTTTCGATAAATTTCCAAATAGTGGGGCTTGTCATCCCAAGTTCTACTTGTAATCGTCTATGAGCCGCTTCAGCGTGATTATTAGTCCTGTCTTCACCTTGAAGTGTTGTCTCGTAAACGTTCCACATTCTATGGGGAAAAGTGGGTTGGCGACGTCCATTTCCACGGCGATTCCTTCTCCCAATATAGTTATTTTCGAACCAATCAAGAATGGGTTGTAGTTCTACTGGCATTGTATTTCCTCGTTCCTCAAGAGCTTGCTCCAAGTCGTCCATAGGAACAAAAGCCAAACACGTAATCATTCGGGCTTGAAGCGCAAAAGTAGCGTCGTTATTGTAGGAATTTAAAAGTCCTGCAGATGATAAATGTTTTTTAAGGTTCTGAGCTAAATGGAAAAAAACAGCCACGAATGCGTGCATTAGGAAAGTTTTCAGATAAACTTTGAAATGCTGCCAACTCGAAGTCACAATTTACGCTGCGTGGTTGTAGATCAGGCATCAGTATTCGAAATTGTTGGAAAAGTCTATCATATGTTGTTTTCTTCTTATTGGGAAGAAGGGCGTAACAATAGGAAGAACTCCACCATGTTTCAATCCGGAAATAGTGTATAGCTGGGAAAACAGATTCGGAGAGAAAGTACCCTCCACAAACAATGCGCTACAGGCTGTAAACGGGGCCAAGTTACTTTGTCGTCCAAAAATTAAAATCCAGTCTTCATTTGGTCCGCTATCGTGTAAAAGGAAATTTTCGAACTCGTCTTCTTTGATGTTGTACCTCCTGTATTCTTCTGGAATTTCTAAGATTTCCAATGCCATAGGACTCGGCGGAGCAGATGATACATCATTTCTTTTTCTTCTTATTACTTTTCGCAAAGCTGAAGTAGTATTAAGAGCTCCTTGGCATGCTTCACTGATATTCTGGATACAGTTATTTATTACTTGCGATGTTGATTCCATTGTTTCTT